>CM065715.1:2392428-2429928 GCA_033310375.1 Conus canariensis
TTTGATCTCTTGACGGAGCAGATGTGTCAATGGACAACTCTGCACGCTGGGGCAGCTTATTGATGAACCTGGAATTGTTTCCTGAATGGTAATGAATGAAGAATATGCCTCCGAAATGGTGGTCTCACAATCAAGGTTTGTCATTTTCCGACCTTTTTAAATTCAATCTTAAATTGTAGTTTACCGGACACAACTGCACTAAACACGACATAGTATTCAATAGCTGTCATTTCTTTACATCAGTTTTGCGTGAGTCTTTCAGCGATCCTATGTGTACAAAAAGTAATTTAATCTGCATGCGTGTCCTTTTTGCCATGTTTCGTTTGATTATTTTTGTGTCGGTTCACTCGCTGCTGTTTGAGCAAAGTACTTTTCTACTTAAAAGGAATTAAAAAAAAATACATGACCAATTCATATAGCACAAACCCTACTTTCAAACCAGCCTCCTCTTCACACTTGGCGTGGTCTTCTATCCCCACGCCAATGGACTGAAGGCCCTCACATTCGTTCTCAACAAACGGACCCCCAGCCAACAACACCCGCCCACCACTACACTGGTCAGACTTGCAGAATTAGTCCTCACCCTCAACACCTTCAAATTCAACAATCACACCTTCTCACAGATTAGTTGTGTTGCTATGGGCACCAGTACCGTACCATCCTATGCCTGCCTCTTTATGGGACACTTAGAACACCACCTACTAACCACATATACAGGCCCCATATACAGAGCTGTACAAAAGGTGCCTTGATGGTGGACTGGGAACCACATCCATGCCCAAACAAGATCTTCTCAATTTTCTCAACTTTGCTCAGACCTTCCATCCATCCATCCAACTAAACTACACCATTTCACAGTCAGTTAACTTCCTGGATATCTCCCTCGAAGATGGTCTACTCAAAACCTCCATTTTCTACAAACCCACCGATGCGCATGCACACCTAGGCTACACATCCTCCCACCACCCATACACTAACGACAGCATTCCATATTCACAATTCCTCTGTTCACTCAGACTTTGCTCCAACAAAGACGACTTCACTGTACAAGCAACCAAAATGTCAGTATTTTTCACAAACCGTGGATACCCCAGTTCCGTCATCAATAAAGCTCTCAGCCGCACCACAGCCATATCCAGAACATCTGCTTTGGAAACCCAGCATCTAAAACAGACAGACAGACCCACCGCCTACCTCCTCTTCCATCCATACACCCTCCCCAACTGCAGGATTCTCAAATTCAATTAGCGCATAGTAGAAAACCACAAACCTATGATCACTTTCAAAGACCTATTTGTGCTGTCCAAATTGAACCAAATATCCACACCTAAACCACCGGTACTCACCCTGCTCAAAACCCAGTTGCAAAATCCGCCCTGTTACCAACCCAGACATCATCCTACAGAGCCCCAAAGACTCCTTCACATTTAAACGTACATTTTCCTGTCAGAGCCGTAACATCGTGTACATTATCCACTGCCAGCTGTGTGGCAAGATCTATATAGGTGAGACACCACACATGCTTGAGACACGCATCTCTGAATACCTGGCTGACATCCGCCAGCACCGGCCCAAACCAGTATCCCTTCATTCCAATCACCCCCAACACAACATCAACACAACAATTTCAAAGTCCTGGCACTTTGGCAATCACAGGGTGACAACTTTGAGCGTATCACACAGGATCCTCTCTCACTACCAAACACGGAACGCTACAGCCCAATGGCATCAACATCCAAAAATAGCGCAAATATACATATCCACCGCTGCAACACCAGCCGGCAAAATCTTCCACCAACACACACAAATACATAGACACACACGCACACACACACCACCATAACACCCACTACCCACCACTTACAGCTACCCTCCTTTCACCTTTCATTTTCCACCACACCCTCCCCATGTTCTATACCATCCACTGCTTACTCACAGACCTACCCCCTTTCCCTCCCCCCCCCCCCCCTTTTTTTTTCCATACACCTGGTTTTCTTTCAACTTAATACAATACCACCTCCACATGAATTTCCCTTCCCTTTCCATCTTTCGCGTACATAAGTGAAGGTGCAAGTATTTGACCCTCCCACCTCCCCTCACGCCCCCCCCCCCCCCCCCCACACACACACAGAGTCCCGCTCCTTCCCTCCACCACCATATCATCAACTTCCAAACACAACATACACCTATCCACCACCGCAACACCAGCCCACTATATCCTCCACCAACTGACACTCACACTACCATACCCCCAACTATTTACCTCACATAGAACTTACAACTGCGCTGCTCTTTCCCCCTCCTTATACTAGACGACTGCAAATGAAAACATGAAACCCAGAGCCGAAACAGTGACCGAGCAGGAGGTTAAGCCCTTCAAACGAAGCCACAGGTCTGGCATTAGTTTAAGAAAGTTGAGGTGGAGGTCCTCCACACTGCAGCCACAGTTTTAGCGCACGCTACGACCAAGCTGCGGTGAAGGCCCTCCACACTGGAACCACACATTTGGCCAAAGCAAAAGCAAAGCTGAGGTGGGGGCTCTCCACACTGGAACCACACATTTGGCCAAAGCAAAAGCAAAGCTGAGGTGGGGGCTCTCCACACTGGAACCACACATTTGGCCAAAGCAAAAGCAAAGCTGAGGTGGGGGCTCTCCAAATTGGGGCCAAAGACTTGGCCAAAGCAATAACTAAACTTAGGTAACAGTCTCTGCGCTAGTGCCACATGTTTGGCCAAAGCAATAAGTAAACCGAAGTAAAAGTCTCTGCATCGGAGCCACATGTTTGGCCAAAGCAATAAGTAAACTGAAGTAAAAGTCTCTGCATCGGAGCCACATGTTTGGCCAAAGCAATAAGTAAACTGAAGTAAAAGTTTCTGCATTGGAGCCACATGTTTGGCCAAAGAAATTCAAAGCCTGGCTGGAAGCTCTCCAAATTAGGGCCAAAGGTTTGGATGAAGTGACAACTGTACTAAGATGGAGAATGTCGAAACTGGGGCAGCATTGTTTTGAACGAAGCGATAACCAAGCTTAAGCGTAGGCCCTTCAAACAGTCGCAGAAGCGATAACTAAACTGTCACACTGACTCGTTCCTATATGTTGTTTTCCTGCCTGGTTACATGGTTGTTTATTTGTGTTGGGTTTTCTATGGAATAGCAAAAAAACCCAGATGTCTTAAAATATTATTTACTGTTTACAACCAAAAATAAGCATCGTCTTTGTCGTCTGGTCCGTTTCTTTTATATAAAGGTTATAGTGAAAGAATTTGATATTTGAACATATTTTGCATTTTGAACGTTTTTATATAAAGGTTATTATGAAAGAATTTGATATTTTAACATATTTTGCATTTTGAACGTTTTTTATATAAAGGTTATAATGAAAGAATTTGATATTTTAACAGATTTTGCATTTGGAACGTTTTCATATAAAGGTTATAATGCAAGAATTTGATATTTGAACAGATTTTGCATTTTGAACCAAACTAGCAAGATAAATGAACCGAACCACTCGGTTCTTTAATATGCGAATGAGTCCCTCATATACGTGGATTAGTGTGTTCGTTTCCACTAAGACTTTAAAGCCAAAACGGAATTCTTGAGCCGCCAAAGGAAGAGAAGAGGGTTGTCGTGCCATAGTCTGGGGAATCCAGGAAGTTCCAGTCATACTTGGGACAGGGGTGTTATCACATGGGATCTTTCTTATTCGTGGTTTCCCACCCTCGCTCCTAGGTTATCTTGTTTATTTGCGTTGGATTTTTTTTTTCTGGAAGAGCCTTTACAGGGCTTTACCATGTAGTTAAGGGGAGACAGACTGACCTCAAAAGGAAGGGGGGCGGGGGGTTGTCCATTGAGTTTTGTTCTTTAGCGTACACATCCACTGTGCTTTTGTCCTGTGATATCTGTAGCTGGTTTTTCGCATAGTGAGTGGTGACCATCATGATCATGGATCTCGTTTTTTTCCCGGTTTAATGTTGGGCTTCATGTGTTCCCTTCTTACATGGTCTTCGTGTCCGACAGGAGTCCCCAGCTGAAGAGCTGATATACGGCTGTACCAGCTGCCTGTCCCTACATTCCGTTGGGAAGTTGGAGGCTGGTCCAAAGGCGTTTGTGCAGTGTGTGTTGGTGGTGCAGTCATCCTGGTGGACCGTCCTGTCCTTGGTGACTGTGTTGTTGGTGAGCTGCTCCACCACCCTGCTGTCTGGCCGTTCTGTGATTGGTCCTGGCCTTTGCTACTGTTCGGACCACCTTGTCCTTTGGCTGGTTGTTGGCCCCTTCCTTGTGCTCGTTGTTGGCATGTCTAGTACTGGTCGGTGGGCAAGTTCAGGCTTTGTTGCAGGAGTTGTCCGTCTGTCCCCGCTGTGCTGAGGATAGGAAGCTGGCAGAGGCGACTGGACCATCTTCAGCAGGCTTTGCTGCATCCTTGATGTCTTCTCCCTACAGGCAGTAAGGAATTGAGGGACGCGTAACTGACCATCATCAGCCAGCCTTGCTGCATCCTTGGTGCCCTCTCCCCAAAGGCAGTAAGGGAGTGGTGGACCCGTACCGTACCCTCTTGCCACATCCTCCCAGTACACTCTCGCCCTCACCCTCCCGTCCTCTGCCTACCCCCCCCCCCCCCTCTCCAACCCCCATTGTTTCTACTTTGGCCATCTCAACTGCTATTGCCAGTGTCAGCTGTGCCCAAGGTCACTCTTCTATGTGGCCTCAATGATTAATGGGGCGTGGCTCCATGCGACACCGAACCCCTCTCAAGGAAAAAAAAAACAAACTAGAAAACATAAAATGTCCTGCTTCAATGTGTGCCACGTGTGTCAACTGTAAGACAAAGGCCTATAACCCCAAAATATCACTGTTGCTCAGGCAGAAAATATAGTCCCCGACCCTGCAATAAAAAGCGCCATTCATTTCCAAAACAAGCCTACCAAGCACCTGTTACCTTGACAGGTTTTGCTCAAGGGTCAGAGTGGAATAATCTAATGGCAGTCTGGAAGATGTCTTCAAGTGCGATTCCATTTATCCGTTTACGGTTACGTTGACGGCATCCGTTGCAGTGTCCGGTGACGCTGTGTGTGTGCACCAGATGACGGTGAAACTGAAGACAACTCTGATCAATGTTCAGTGAAAGAGCTGTTTATTTCCCTCCTGTTACGGATGGTGCGGTGTGTTATACTGTCTGACTCATTTTCAAAGGTTTGGATGCGTGTAACGATTATTCCCTACACACACCCACACCACACAAACATGGACAGGCGGGCAAGACATAAGTTAAGTTTCTAACTGTATATGCTGCCTGAACCATCAAAGCACCACAAACACATGTCACCATAATATAAATTAACACACGCCACCACCAGCAAGGGCATGCAACGAACACAGAGAGCTTCAACCGTCGCTCTCAAAACTGACACATTTAATATTTCTTTTCTGCATTTTTCTCACTGGCACCGTCAGTAGTGTCCCAACGGACACAGTCCGCACTGCTGTCTGCATCGAGCCCAAGTCACAGTCTTCACACGGCAGCAGAGCTGCTCAGAATACAGCTCAAAGTGGAGTCCCACAGGGCACACAAACCGACCTGACGGTCAGCCTCTCCATGTCGTCTTCACGGAGAATCCTGAGGCCCTGTACTACACAAGTCCACTACTGACCTGGCGGTCAGCCTCTCCACATAGCCTTCATGAAGACAGCGGCTGGGGCACGGACTGTACCCCGACACCCAGTGGTAATCAGTTCCAGGCCAGACTCAGGGGCCTCACCGACACCTGGGGAGCTGTTTAACTACGTTGGTTACCTAGCCTACTACTTACATATTCATCGTCCTTGTTTTGTCACCAGCGATCTTCACATAATATATTTCACTGGAATTTGCGGAAAAATACCCATAATATAGTCAACTAAGTTTTCAGTACAATGGGTGCATTACAATAGAAAAATTCCTCGATTAACACCATGAGTGCTTACATTGAAGAAAAGATTTTCTCACGTAAACCTTTTAAAAGTACCAACAATACAATTATTACATATAAAGAAACGATTTCCATTTATCATTTGACGTATCCGCATCTGGGATCAGTATACATTTTTCAATAATTTATACACAATTTAATTCCTCACTTCCAGAGCTCACCCACACATTCACATTGTTGTAATACTTAGCGGAAAGATAGACAACTTTCAAAATAAACATTGATTTAACTTGATCACTTTTCCCTGACCACATATAAATATACATATTCTGTCTTCCATCCACTCACTCCATTCTCCTCATCCACCTCTCGACTACACATGCACTAACCACAACTTCCTACAGTCACCCTTTGTCTCGTCAAGTCGTGTCAATCACAAGATCAATCAAGGGAACAAGTAAATGTTTTAAGCCTTCACTAAGAACTAGAAACCAGCTGTAGGAAAAACCAACTCCATCAGTACTAACCCTGACTTCCATTTAACATGTCACACGTACCTGGTTACCACCAAAAATAAGCTGTAAGTCTCTTTTCGGTACCGTGGGGGAGTTCCCAGGCCGGCAAATTTACAGAGACTGAAGGAAATCCTCGCGTACCTGACTGACAACTAAACGCGGGTGAGTAGCGGAGATGCAAATAGGTGAACAGGTCAACAGGCAAACTTATGCCACTTCATAACTGTCCCCACAATTTGGAACCGGACAAAAATGGTCCGTCACAGCTCCCTAGTTCTGTCAGTCGTGACCCCACTGCACTCAAAGCGGTACCCGATTTGGCAGATGTGCTGTCACGATACAAATTAGACTGACATTGCTTTGCTCCTCCAAATAGAGCAGATTCTTTGTCATTGTTTTCATTCATAGAAATTTTGTTTATTTCAATATGTACTATGTTTAACATTATTGTATAATATTACATTGCCGCTCTGCCAAAATACGTGTCTGGTTGCCAGTTTTCCGAAGTTTAAACAATGATTTGATATGTGTGCACCGCTGCGTTTTGGAATCATATCTGCGTTACCATGTTTGTTACCTTGTTCTTCGTACCCACTGCGGTGGAGGATATAGAACGTGACATGGAAGGGGTGTGGGTACCTGAACTCAATCAGATGTTCTCCACTAAAATGCCGTGATGGACCTACAAAGAAGGCCGTTACATACGAGTGACAACAGTGGGAATTATCCCACAACAACAACGCCCTCTTGCATGTGACTGAAGATAGTGTCCATCTCTTGATAACAACATTGCGGTTGTAGATGACGGAATACTGTCACAGTCACCCGAACAACAGCAACATTACTGTACATGACTGAATATGGTGGCACTCAACCAGACAACAATAACTGTATTGTACATTGCTAAGTCAGTACGACATCAACAACAACCGTATTGTACATTTGTTAAGTTGCCCAGTCGTCAACATGAACCGTACTGAGCATTGTTAATTCTCCCAGACACCAACAAAAACCGAATTGTACATTGCTAAGTCACCAAGTCATCAACAACAACTGTATTGAGCATTACAGATTCTCCCAGGCACCAACAAAAACTGCATTGTACATTGGTAGGTCACCCAGACATCAACAACATCAAGGTTAGCACGCAAATTGCTTGCATTGAATTTAAATGGTTAAGGAAATAACTGAAACGAACTGGTCGATACATAACATTTCTAAAAGGCTTATTTAGGGTAACATATACATGTTTTTGTTTTTTTTCTAGCTCACCTATGTGAGGGAGAAGAGGTACAACTTCCAGCCTTTTTTTCTTAGGGGAAGCCGTTCCATTGATGACTTTCATCACCACTGTGTGGTCTTTCGTGACGTCTTGCACGACTATAACAATCTGCAACTCTAGGAAATAAAGGCAATAATAGCTGAGGCGGGAAATATAAACAATCAATAGAAATAAAGGCAATAATAGCTGAGGCGGGAAATATAAACAATCAATAGAAATAAAAAGTAAATAAGTTGGGTATTTTTTGCTCCCATAAGAAAACCTAACACAGAGTAACTTTTATTCAAGACTGGTTTCATTTACTACTCTTCGCTGGCTGCTTTGGGGGTGCTATTGGATTCTTTTTTTGCACCCTTGGTGGTGAGAACACCACAGTATTATGGACTGTGGTGTGTCTCTATTTGACGCCAGGAGCGCAGACACAACCAGCCGTGTCTCCCTGATGAGTCCGACCCAGCGGACGAAAGGCCTCGGAGCAGGCAATACAAATATATCTGCCTTCAAAGGGATTGCGATGGTTCCCTTATGCAGCAAGTGAAGAGTTTTCACATCTGTAACATATTTTCTTAATTTCATATTGCCAGTTTCTCCATCTTCAAAACCCCCCTCCTTAAGTCCAAATCTTTGCCAAGTCATTACTATGAAGATAGTTCAGTTGTTGGCCTGCGCTTGTTTTTTCCCCCACTATTAGATTGTTCGTCTATGTATTTGTCTGACTCTATTCAAGTTTAAAAGGCTGTGCCAGTCTTGAATAAAAGTTACTCTGTGTTAGGTTTTCTTATGGGAGCAAAAAATACCCAACTTATTTACTGTTTATCGTTTACTGTTCCCTGCCTCATTTCATTTCCAATAGAAATAAAGGCAATAATAGCTGAGGCGGGAAATATAAACAATCAATAGAAATAAAGGCAATAATAGCTGAGGCGGGAAATATAAACAATCAATAGAAATAAAGGCAATAATAGCTGAGGCGGGAAATATAAACAATCAATAGAAATAAAGGCAATAATAGCTGAGGCGGGAAATATAAACAATCAATAGAAATAAAGGCAATAATAGCTGAGGCGGGAAATATAAACAATCAATAGAAATAAAGGCAATAATAGCTGAGGCGGGAAATATAAACAATCAATAGTCAAAGGACGCAAGTGTTTGCTGCTGTAATGGTCAGGCTAAAGGGGCAGGTATTTTCCTCCCCATCATTATCAGATATTCGGACGGGTGGTGGAGGGAGGACAAGGGGAGGATTGGTGGTGGTGGGTGTGTAGAGACAGGAACAGGGAAGGGACGCACGGACAGCTTCTATATTACTTTAAGAACTTTTCATGTTCATCACTAAACGTACATATTTCACTTTAAGATTCTTGTGTGTTCCTCATTAAACGCATATGTCGCACTTTAATATTTTTTTTTCATTTTCCTTATTAATTGTACATATCATCTCCTATTAAGATTTGTCCGTGTTCCTCATGAAACGTGTGCATCTCACTTTAAGATATCTGTGTGTTCCTTGTTGAATGTACATATCTCACCTTACGATTCTTGCGTGTTCCACATGAAACGAACATATCTGACTATATTTTTTTTTCATTTTCCTTATTAATTCTACAAATCTGTTTACGATTTTTGCTTGTTTCTCAGTTTGATTCTTCTATGGCCCTTATTAAATCTACGTATCTGACTTTAAGATTTTTTATCCTCATTAAACGTGCACATATCAGTTTAAGATTCTTCCATTTTCCTCATTTAACATACATATTTCAGTTTAAGATTTTTGCATGTTCGTCTCTCTCTCTCTCTCTCTCTCTCTCTCTCTCTCTCTCTCTCTATATATATATATATATATATATATATATATATAAACGCACAAAAAATGAAGATAAAAACAACAGACTCATCAAATTTTTCCCAATATTTCGACCTCAGGTCTTCCTCAGGGGACTTTGTGACAAGAATGAGGTCAGGCATCCAGTCATGAACTACTGAAAACAATTCACAAATGTTCTCACATCCGCGAACTGTTCTCGTTTTCCTTCCCTACTCCCTCCCCAACCCACCGCCCTGGACCCCCGTCCACCCACCCCACCAACGCCAACATTCCGTGAATAGACATCTGCCCACATGCAAAAATACAAACAGAAACAAATATTTTGATGCATGCCCCCTCAAACGCCATACAATCGCGAAAAGAGAGCGCGGGGAAAAGGAGATGGAGGGGGGGGGGGGGGGGATGTGGGGAAATGGGTGGGGGAGGGCTCAGCGGAAGGGGGAAGGAAGGTAGTCAAACATATCAACCACAGAACGCATATATATATATATATATATATATATATATATATATATATATATATATATATGTATATGTATATATATATGTGTATAAAATGTATATATATATATATATGTGTGTGTGTGTGTGTGTGTGTGTGTGTGTGTGTGTGTGTGTGTGTGTGTGTGTGTGTGTGTGTGTGTCTGTGTGTCTGTGTCTGTGTGTCTGTGTGTCTGTGTGTGTATTTATATTAGATGTCATCCATCCGTCTTGAGAGACAATAGTGTTGCACCGTGGATTAGTAAGTTGTGGAGTTGCAGTGCCTCCTGTGGCTGAAGGTCCCAATCCCTGAGTGGCAGACAATGTTGCAGTTGCTGCTGGTGAAGTCTCGGTCATGAGTGCCTGTTGCTGCTGACGCGATTCTTTGCCATCTGCGGCACCTCTGCCTTTCCCACTGGGCCTCTCTCCTCTGCTCTGCTTGTTTGATGCCAGCCTTGATGGTGAACTACCAGCTGAGCTGGTCTGAAGCTGCTGACTCCATGTCTGCTTGGTCGAGGCTGCCTGCCCTGAAGCTGTGCTTGCATACATCTTCGTAGCGTAAGGTGGACCATCATGTGGGTCTGGAGCCTGTAGCCAGCTCACCACACAGCATGTCCTTTAGGATGCGACTGTCGTACATGGGGCTGACGTGGCCAAGCCAGCGCAGGCGTCTCTGTGTCAGCATGGCGAACATGTAAGGCATCCCTGCCTGGGCCGGGTCATCCTTGCTTGTGATGCGTTCCTGCCCAGTGATGCCTAGGAGTCTTCTGAAGCAGTGCAGGTGGAAGGCTTTCAGTCTGCGTTCTTGTCAAGAGTACAGGGTCCATGCTTGTGGCAAAGATCATCAGTCAACAGTAACTGACCTCACTTGTGGCAAAGATCATCATCCAACAGTTACTGAAACTTACTTGTGGCAAATATCATTATCCAACGGTCATTGATCATTTTCATTTCTTCCCAACCAGCATTACTATATTAATGCCAACACATTATTTCACTCATGACAATGATCATCATCCATCGATCATTGATTATTAACCATGTCTTTCCAACCAGCATTATCATATTAATGCCAACACACTATTTCGCTTATAACAATGAACATCATCCAATAATACTGTGGGTGTTTCCAATAATACTGTTTGCATGAGTTTCTTACCCCACCCCTCCTTCTCCTCCCTGTGCACACGTATGTGTAGGCGGAAAGATATGAGCTTTCCTCCCCCCTCCCCACACCGTCTCCCCCATCCCCCGCCCCTTTTCTTCTTTCCTTTTTTTTCCTCCCCCTAGTCTCTCTTTCCAACCATTATTGTCAGTACCAACATCCCCACATATAACTATTTTCATTATGATCACCACCCATTAGTTCTGTTTGGTAGGTATCCCCCTTGTGTGTGTGTGTGTGTGTGTGTGTGTGTGTGTGTGTGTGTGTGTGTGTGTGTGTGTGTGTGTGTGTGGAGAGAGAGAGAGAGAGAGAGAGAGGGAGAGAGAGAGAGAGAGAGAGAGAGAGAGAGAGAGAGAGAGAGAGAGAGAGAGTTGTTGTTTCTGTAGTTGTTGGCATGTTGACCGTTTTCTCATCGATCATTTCCATTCCTTTCCAACCAGCATCATTATAAGATTATACTATTATATTAATACCAACATTATCCAAAAAAAAACAACCCAACATTATCTCACTTTTAGGTTCATTATGATCACCATCAACTAATAATACCGTTTACATGTTTTTCCCCCTTTGTGTGTGAGTTTTGCTTTTTTTAAGACATGTTACCCCTTTTCTCATCGATCATTTCCATTTCTTCTCAAACAGCATTATGATGATAATGCCAACACATTTTTTCAATGACAATGATCACCTTCCAACAGTGCTGTTTACTTTTCCAATAATACTTTTTGCATAATTTTCCCTTCCCTCCTCCCCTTGCATTCGTATGCGTAGTTGGAGAGATGTGAATTTTAAATAAATGTTGGCGAACCGCCAAGAAAAACGTGGACAAACGAGTCACAAGACAAAACACGACGCGTTTTCGACTTCTTAGGTAATCTTCAGTCAAGACACAAACAAATAGGACAATGAAAAAGAACGAGTTTGTCACTTAGCTTGATCTCTTTCCAACCATTATTGTCAGTACCAACATCCCCACATATAACTATTTTCATTATGATCACCACCCATTAGTTCTGTTTGGTGGGTATCCCCCGTGTGTGTGTGTGTGTGTGTGTGTGTGTGTGTGTGTGTGTGTGGTGTGGTGTGGTGCTGGTGTTGTGTTGTGTGTGTGTGTGTGTGTGTGTGTGTGTGTGTGTGTGTGTGTGTGCTTGTGACTCGTTTGTCCACGTTTCTCTAGGCGGTTCGCTAACATCATTATTATCATTCAACGCCTACCTTACGCTGAAAAGATCACGCTAAGTGACAAACTCGTTTATTTACATTGTCCTATTTGTTTGTGTCTTGCCTGAAGAAGACCTAAGAGGTCGAGACGCGTCGTGTTTGTCTTGTGACTCGTTTGTCCACGTTTTGCTTGGCGGTTCGCTAACATTTATTTAATATTTGTTTAGATTTCCGCCTGCAGTCGTCTCACGTTGCAACTGGAGAGAGATGAGCTTTCCCTCCCCCCTCCTCTGCCCATTCTTTCTTTTGTCCCCTAGCAACAATGGTATCCCTTCACCCATTGATCACTTCCATTCCTTTCCAATCATTATTATCATTACCAACATCCCCACATATAACTACTTTCATCATAAGCACCAGCCATTAGTTTTGTTTGTTTCTTTGTTTTTTTAATCATTTCTATTCTTTGCTATTAAGCACTACTATCAATCTACCATAATCACTACCATCACTAATATATCATACCATTAAACAATAGTTACAAAACAAACAAACAAACACTGTTCACTCTCCTCCAACTCGTTTTCTTTCTCCCCTTCAGTAATTAGCTACTGTAAACACTACAACTATTATCATCATCTTATCACCAAATCTACTGTAAACACTACAACTATTATCATCATCTTATCACCAAAAGATTAATAGTATTCCTCCTCTTATCATTCACATGTTTTCATCATCGTCACTATTATCATTTATTATTGCTATTGTTACCATTATATGTGTTAGTATTATCGTTATTATTGTCATCATTATTATTTCAACTCGCATTATCCCCTTCTCAATGGCCTCGTTTTCATCCAACACCCACTTTGAGCCGAATATGAGAAGATAAGTGGTTGGTCGTTCTTTGTTTTCATTGTCCTAAATGGTGTTTGTTTTTGCCTGAAGAAGATCCAAGAGGTCGATATGCATTGTGTTTTGTCCTGTAATCTGTTCGTCTGTATCGTCTGGCGATCTAATACCCTATCGTTTTTTTAAATATGGTGTTTGACGTTAGCATGGTGTTGTCCCAAACCCTCTTTGCTAGACGGACCATCGCTGTTGCCGCCAAGCCGATCCGCACGTTCAGCTCGGCGTCCAGAGAGAGATTGCTGGATATGGTGGAGCCCAGACAAGTGAAGTCGTCGTTGACCACTTCGAGGGTGTGATTGCTGACGGAGATGGGGGAATGCTGCTGACCTCTTGGCCCATGATATTTGTTTTCTTCAGGCTGATAGTGAGGCCAAACTCGGTGCAGCATCAGCAAAGCAGGTGATGAGCCATTGTAGTGCTTCCCCAGTGTGGGCAGTGAGGGCGGCATCATCTGTGAGGAGCATCTCCCTGATGAAGATTTTTCACACCTTCGTCTTTGCTTGGAGGCGCGCCAGGTTGAAGAGGCCTCCGTCACTCCTAGTGTGGAGCTAGATGCCGTCTTCAGACTGTCAGAAGGCATAAAGCAGCAGCAGGGAGGATAAGATGCCGAAGAGTGTTAGAGCGAGCACACACCCTTGCTTGACACCGCTCTTGATCGGGAAGGGGTCCAAAGATGAACTGTCTTCCTGGACTGTGCCATTCATCTTGTCATGTAAGGCCATGATCATCTTCAGGAGCTTGGGGGGACATCCAATCCAGTGTAGTAGGGTGAAGAGGCCTGACCTATTGACCAAGTCGAACGCCTTGGTCAGGTCGATAAAGGCAATGAACAAGGGTCTTCACTGCTCGTGGCACTTCTCTTGCAGCTGCCTCAGGGAGAATACCATGTTGATCGTCGAAATCGCAGCTCTGAAGCCGTACTGTGCCTCTGGGTACACTCGTTCAGCGAGTAGCTCCAGCCTGTTGAGGACAACGCGGGCTTTGCCAACAATGCTGAGGGGGATATTCCGCAATTGCGGTCCCCTTTCTTCTTGTATAACGTTATGGTGTTCGCAATGCGCATGTCCTGAATATGGTCCCTTCCTTCCGACACTGCAGCAGAAGCTCATGGGGGTGACTGAGGAAAGAACTAGTCTTGCTGGCTTTGATGACTTCTGCTGAAATGCCGTCGCTACCTAGAGCTTTACCAGAGGCTAGCAAGTCGATGGCCTTGCTGGGTTCCTCAATGTTGGGTGGGGCGTCCAGCTCCTCCATGGCAGGCAGGGAGATGGTGTTCTTAATTGTTGTGTAAGTGACTGAGTTTTCCCTGGAGAACAGCTCCTGGTAGTGCTCCGCCCATCTTTCTATCTGTTTGCTGTGATCAGTGATGACCTCCCTCGATGCAGATTTCAGAGGAGCGATCTTGATGCACTAGGGCCGAACGCTTTCTCTATGCCTTCATACATGACGCGGATGTTGGCACAGTTGGTGGAGATTTGGATGCCCTGGCACAGGTTCAGCCAGTCTTCGTTGGCACATTTACGGGCGGTCTGCTTGGTGTTGTTGCGATATTTTTGGAGTGCGGGCTATCATCTTTGAGGGCTCTCTATTGTGATTGAGGAGTGTGGCTTGCTTAGCAGCAATGGCAGGCACCATTTCCTCAATTCCTGCTTCAAACCAGTATTCGTTCTTTCTCACTTCCTGTTCCATAAGTGTCTGAGGCGGACTGGTAGGTGACATTGCGAACGTAGTTCCACCGTGGTGAAGCGCTGTCTGTTGAACAGTCCTCTATGGCCTTGTCAACGGCTCTTGGGAAGCATTAACGCAGTTCAGGCACTGACGTCATGGATGTGTTGATTCGAGGACGTTCCTTTTGCATGGAGTGGTGGATTCGCTTTGGCTGAATGCGCACCTCGCTGCCGACCAGGGAGTGGTCAGTGTCGCAGTTAGCACTGTGGTAGCTGCGGGTGACAAGCACATGGTTGAGCAAGGGTCTTCGGGTGATCATGAAGTCCAGCTGACGCCAGTAACGGGATCAGGGGTGCCTCCAGGACACTCTGTGATGTGGCTTTGTGGGGAAGAAGGTGTTCGTAATACAGAGATTGTGGAAGGAACAAAGCTCAAGCAGCCGCTGTCCATTCTCATTGAGCTTGCCAATGCCGAAATGGCCAATGCAACGGGGCCAGGAGCTGTGGTTTGCACCAATCCGTGTGTCTAAGTCCCCGGGCAAGAACAGGTGTTCCTTTCCAGGTACCTGTTTGATCTTAGCTGCCAGCTCTTCATTATCCTTAGCCTCGGCTGGAGAGCAGAGTGTGGGGGGTGTAGACGCTAAGGATGTTTGTTAGTCCCGAAGTGGGTGTGAGCCGTAGAGAGAGGATTCGCGCTGTACGTTTGGAAGGTGGCTCAACTGAGGACAGGAGAGAGTTTCGCACCGCGAATCTGACACCATACAGTCAGTGCTCCTCTGGCTCCTGTCCTTGCCAAAAGAACGTGTAATCCTTCTCTCTGAGGCTGCTGTTGGAGGGGAGTCTCGTCTCTTGCGGCGTGGTAATGTCGATTTTGAACCTATTCAGCTCGCTGTCGATGATGACTGTTTTCCTGGCGTTGTCAACTTGCTTGAGGTCGTCCGAGAGGCCAGGACACGTCCTGACGATCTAGGTTGCCAGCTGCAAGGCTGGTAGTTTGAATTTCCGTTTTCTTTTAATGCCCGGTGCAGGATTTACAATCTGATCTTTAGTCTTCCCCCTAAGCTCTGAGCACCCATTGAAGCAGGCAGACTGTGATGGGTCAGCACTTTATTGGCTGGGGGCTGCCCAGCTTGAGGTAGGTGGTAGCTGACCAGTGGCACGCGATGGCCCCTCTCACCATTGGAGACAACCTGTATTACCCAAACTTACGCCAATACGCTCTGGGCTTATAACTCGTAACCGATGTCTTGTAACTGCTGTCTCCCATATTGTTTCGGTCGCTGGGATAGCGACCTCTCCAGGGCGCAGGCCTGGGCGAAGTATGTGGAGATCCTTGGGTGCCCAATCGCTTGAATCC
Source organism: Conus canariensis (assembly GCA_033310375.1). Taxonomy (NCBI): domain Eukaryota; kingdom Metazoa; phylum Mollusca; class Gastropoda; order Neogastropoda; family Conidae; genus Conus; species Conus canariensis. The sequence goes on from CM065715.1 coordinate 2,408,708, forward strand.
CCCTCTCAGCTTTGCTGACAGGATCCAATGGAATGGGCAAGCCAGTACAATATGGTGCCAACCCAGCTACAGGAGTTGCTGGAAGGTGCCATGGTGTGTCGACTAACCGTCTTAGAGGCTCCACTCTCAATGGTTAGTGTGATGCGGATGGTGTGGCGGTGAAGTGTGTGTGTGCCTGTCTCCTCTCACTTTAGCCTCCATCACTGACCAGAACCTCTTCTTGCAGCACTGCGAAAATGGAAGCAGAATGCATCAGTCTTTGTCGGTATATAACCGCTCTACCAGCAAGCCCTATGTAGTGCCTCCTCGTGGCGACACACGTCAACTGGGACTTTATAGACTCAAGCTAAACTGCAAGGGGCCCGAAGGAAGTCTGGCCCCATGATGTGTGGCATGCAGACCCACCAGTGTGTGGAAATGCCCTGGTGCCCAAGAACCAGACTCCCAGCTCTGGGTCAAATAGCTTCACTGCCTTGTGGATGTCTGGGGAGAGACAAAAGCTAAGGGAGTAAACGGTGAAAAACTCGCTGATTACATCACTCAATGTGAAGATCGAGTGGTTCGTGCTGTCAAGTACAGAGACAGGAAAAAGGAAAGGTGCGGCAACATGCATTAGCATTAAAGGAGATGGACCTCGATTTGAAGGACAAGGAAAAACAGAGAGAAAAGGACAATGAATTAGAATTACAAGATACTGTGGAAGAAGAAAAACAGAGACAGGAAAAAGAAGAGGAGCAGCAACATGCTCTTCGACAAAAGCTAATGAGATGGAGGCACAGGAAAGAAAATTCTAAGTGCAGGCTGAATTTGATCTTAAAGCAAACCCAGGCTCAGTCTCTGTTGCACTTTGTGGAATCTAAATTGGACCTCGATTCCCCCAAAGACCTTCCTGTTAAAAACCTGCATCCCCACACTTCCCGTCTTTGATGGGTCTGAAGATGAGACTGACGCTTTTCTCTATTGCTTTGAAACCCACGCCAATACGCGTGGCTGACCCAAAGAAGAATAGGTCATGTACAATGCGTCTCTTTTCAAAGAAAATGTCCTTACTCTACCATTTTCAGCCACTAAAGGATCACTCACTTAGGAGACTTCAAGTCAGAACTTTTAAAAAAGGTTTCAATGTACCACTAAAGGATTCCAAGAAAAATTCAGGTCCATGCGCCGCAAGAAAAACAAGCTTTTACTACCTTTTTGAGCTACACTTCTCTTTGTTGGGTCCAATTGTCCAAAACCGACAAAGATTTCCAATCCCTTCGTGATCTTGCTCTTCGGGAATAAATTTTGCAGATGTTTCCAATGTCATCGCTGTTTTTCTGAAGGAACGATGTATTGAAAATGCTGAAGAAATGTGTTGTCTTGCCAATTAGTGTAAAACTGCACACTCGGAAAAGCAGTGTGGCAAAAACCTTGTTGATTCCGTTTTTGAGACAAGTGTGTCAGCCAACTATATCCTGCAACGTAGTTTTAGTCAAAATCAGAATTTTCAAAATTCTCGTGGTCAGTCGTCTTACAATCCTTATTCTTCCCACTCGGGTTACTCACGCCAGCAGCATACATCGCCTTCTAAGCTTTTGCAACGTGCGTATGGTACACCTTTTCAGTAGAGAGTGGCTTCATATTTTCACGTTTACCTCGTTGTGATCGTGGTTTTCGCCGTGGTCGTGGTTACGGTCGTGGTCGTGGCTATGGCTTCAGTCGAAAGTCACCTAGGAGTCTAAGAATGTCAACAGTGATTTTCATTGTTGGTTTTATGGCTGGCAATTCCACTATGCCAATGAATGTCGACATAATCCTAACCCTCCAGACGTTTCTCAAGTTTCTGAGACCCTTCCTGAAAGAGTAGAAGCTAAATCTATGGTCTCTCATGTTCTCATGGATGGTCTTTATATTGAGCCTTGCTCTGTCAGTGGCTTTCAGACTACTCTGCTCAGGGATACAGGTTGTATGACTGCACGGGGACGTAACGACCAGTTCACTGGTGAGACCCAAAAGTGTCAGTCGTTTGGTAGTCAGATCAAAGTCTTTCCCTTTGCCTTGGTGAAAGTTTGTACTCCTACTTTTCAGGTCAGGTGAAGGCTTGTGTCATTGATGATCCTGTCACTGACTTTATTCTTGGTAACTTGCCTGGTGTAAGTTCTTGTTTGGGATCAGGCGGTTCTTTGGTTCCTGCTGTTAGCACTCGCTAATAGTGTAACTTGAAGAAACATTCCCCTAAACCCTTACCTGTTCCATACTTGTCTTTGTTGGACGTTCCTCCCAAGACCTTACTGCTATCCAGAAACATGTGACTCATTGACACACCTGTTTGATGCAGTTGTTAGTGACTTATCTTCCCTCCTCCCCTCCCTCACCTACGTTATTGACAATGACTTATTTTCCGTCTTTATTTCAAAGACGGTAACGTTATGAAAGAAATTCTCATGCCGAAGGATTTGAGGCACATTGTTCTTCATACCACTCATGATTCAATTTTCGCTGGTCTTGGTGGAGTTAAGTGTACATTTCAACGCGTTCTTACATCATTGTCCTGACCTTCCATGTCCCTTTCGGTGTCAGACTATTGTCAGTCTTGTGACATCTACCAAAAGACAGTTGCTCTGAAACATGTTCTCTGTGCACTCTTGCACAGAATGCCTCTTGTTTTTGTTCCGTTGGAAAAGGTCGCTGTGGAAATCATTGGGCCCTTGAAACCTTCGTCTTCGGACCATCGATATATTCTTATTTTGGAGTTTACAGAAATACTGACCGATGAGCCTGGCAATGTTGCTGATGTTGATCCTCATGGCATTAACCTGCCCACAGCCAGTTCAGTTTGTGTCAAGTCCTATCCCTCGCTTTTGTCAAACGTCAGGTTATTGAATTGGACCGCAGATTACGTTGGATTTGGGTGTTATTGAATCTTCCTCCTCACCTAAAGATGCTCCTGTGGTCTTAGTGAACAAACCTGGTGGTTCTGGTTTCGATTCTATATGGACTATCGTGCTTTCAATAAAGTCACTGTCTTTGAGTCGGAACCCAATCCTAACGCTGAGGATCTTTTTCGTCAGTTGTCTCAGGGTCGTAACTTTTGACTAGTGGCTATTGACAGATCCACATGGCGCCATAGCATAAACATAAGACAGCGCTTCAGACTTGTTTTGGTTTGCACCAATGGACCCAGATGCCCTTTGATCTCCAGAATGCTCCTGTAACTTTTGCCAGTATGATGCACAAGTTGAAACCACATAGGTTGTCTGCCATCAGCTTCTTCGACAATATGTTATTGACTGTAATACGTAGGGATCTTGTCGTTCATTTCTTGTGCTCGTTGTTCTCACGTCTGAGGTAATTTGGCTCACTGCGCGTCCTTCCAAACTCCTTGCAGGATTTCATGAACTTAAGTTTCTTGGCCGCATTATGTCAGTAGGCAAGATTCGGCCAGAGGCGAAAAAGGTATAGAAGATTTTGTCTCTTAAGCAGCCTACCTCTGAAAAGCAAGTCCGTTCCTTGCTAGGACTACTATCTTACTGCAGAAAATATGTTCCCCATTTCGCTGCTGTCACTGCCCCTCTTACTGGTTTAACAAAGGGAGACAAGTGCAGGCAGGTTGTCTGGACAGAGGAATGTCAACAGTATTCGGAAACAGTTCAGACCATTTTAAACAGTTTCCCTGTTCTGTTGCTTCCCAAACTTTCAGAGCACTTTGTGCTACATACGGATTGCAGTTGCAATGGCATGGGAGCATGTCTCCTACAAGAGAAAGATGATTTGTTACATCCTGTCCAGTACACAGGTAAAAAGATTTCTCTGGTTCAAGAAAAAGGTATTCTACTGTTAAACGTGAGTGTCTGGGTACTGTGCGCGTCTTGAAAATTTTCCACGGTCCTTGACTAACAGGAAAATTATATTGTAAACACATCATACGCCTTTAACCTTTTTGCAGCCATCCAAGACTAAAAACAGTCTCCTGCTCAGATGGGTATTGTCCATCCAAGGGTTCAAATTTACTGTTGAACCAAGTTCAGGCACAGCTAACGTTTTTGCCAATTTGTTATCCCGCGCTTGAACGTTTGTTTTTTTGTTTTTGTTCCCCATACTGTTTTCTTTTCTTTATTGACTTTCATCCTGCTCCATGTCAAACGACGAATATTTTGAGATACTTCCAATGATGTCATAGTGTTGCAGTACTATGCCATGCTTTTTTCTGTCTTTTGTTTGTTTTTGGTTGTTTTTTGTTTTTGTTTTTTGGTGGTTTTTTTTTTTTGGGTGGTGGTACTTTGTACCTATAGGATTTTGCTGCTTGCTACACGGTCGTTTTATGCTTATCTGAGGTTTATGATACTGTGTCTCCGATGTAAATTTCTATTATGTTATGATTTTTTTTATACTAGTGTTTGCCTGTATGTTGCTATGTCTCTTTGATCTGTTACAAGTCAACCCATGCCATTGTGTCACTTTTTTATATGATAACTTCTGTGATAATATATTGTGATTTCGTGCTCTTACTATTATCCAAGATTGCGTTTCTTCGCAATGGCGTGATGTTAGCGCCTGTGTCCTATCTCTCATGGGTATGAAGAATTCCCCTTTGGATATTTCTTTCCTGGGGAAGGGGGGGGGGGGCATGCACCAAAGGTAAAAATATGATTTTCCTCTTTTTTGTTTTTGCACTTAAACCGGCAGACTTACTCTGCAGATACTTGATATGTTTTTAGGAGAATTTTAAGTCCAGTGATTGAAAACCCAACTTTACAGGTATTTTGTCCTCAGTGATCAGTTATAATACAGTGATTTGTATTCTTGGAGAAAAAGAGACTGCCTGTCAGTTTGGCGGAAGCAGCGGACTACCTAAGAGAGAGAGGGGAGAGAGAGAGAGAGAGAGAGAGAGAGAGAGAGAGAGAGAGAGAGAGAGAGAGAGAGAGAGACAAGACAAGACACATTAAATCGTTACGGTTTTGGATATGTATGGGAAAATCAAGGAGTTCCCAACGTAAAAGTTTTCCTTTCAAAATTCAAAAGTCGGCTAATCGATTGTCATTTACAAGCATGGTATAGCCACATAGAATCTAAGGACCGATTTCTCTTTTATTTTTCTTTTAAGCAGTTTTGGGAAATGCCAAATTATCTATTCACTGTAAACAACGTGAGCAGTCGTAAAAACTTGATACGGTTCAGACTTGGTGTATCCTGTTTGAACACACACAAACTGCGGTATTCGAGCGTCTCCCGTGAAGCACTGTGCTGTCCGTTTTGTCCGTGTGAGTTGGAATCCGAATACCATTTTCTGATAGTATGTCCTAAGTACAAAGTTATTCGCGAGCGTTACATACCTTTCAAGTTTTATAGACGACCATCGGCTTTTAAGATGTCGTTACTGCTCGCTAACGGAAAAATCTGTAATGCTGTGGCTACATTCATATCGAAAGCTCTTGAGGTCAGATGTGGACAGACTGATGTGACTTAGAACCGTTGTTCCTGCGTGCACCGTCAAAGTTGCCTTAATAATATCACACCGATAGCGTGTGATTGAGGTTGTGTGTGTGTGTGTGTGTGTGTGTGTGTGTGTGTGTGTGTGTGTGTGTGTGTGTGTGTGTGTGTGTGTGAGAGAGAGAGAGAGAGAGAGAGAGAGAGAGAGAGAGAGAGAGAGAGAGAGAAAGCGAACAGGGTCAACGATCGTTGATTATGTTCGCGAGATTTATTGTTTAGTTTTGTGTGTTTATGCATATACTGTATTTGACGATGCATTGATTTCTTTCCTTACTTATTTCATTTGCGATCAGTTGATTTTGTTTTACCCCTCCCTCTGTTCCCATTGACACGGGCATGTGGCCTAGTTCAATTAAAACATTTGTCTTGTAAAAAAAAAAAAAAAAGAGAGAGAGAGAGAGAGAGAGAGAGAGAGAGAGAGAGAGAGAGAGAGAGAGAGAGAGAGATTCAGATTAAGATAATTTAATCATTTGATGCCATGGCCCCATATGAAAGGGACGATAACAATATTACAAGATAATTATTGTAAAGACAACATTATCACGAGTCCTTACAATTACAAAATGCAGCCAACCAAGAAAGCAATGTTTCTCTTAACTGGAAAGCTTTATGTACATAAAGAACTAAACTGCGAATCACACTCTCTTTTTCTGATGACATCAGCAAAGAAAAACGAAACATACATGGCTGATTATAAAACCTTGTAGGTATTAGCTGCAAACGGACATTACTATAAGCAGGGCACTGTAGGACAAAATGATTTTTATCTTCAACTGATTCTTTACAAAGGGGACAGAGCAATTCATTGTAACTGGCATTTTTGTAGCGATTAGCGTGTACCTTCATTTCAGAGAGTCCAAATCTGAATCTAGTGAAAGTAAATCGTGCATGTTCATATTAAACGAAAGGTAATTCTTGATTAAATGTGAGGAACTGTAAACTTTGTACACATCAAACTGGTTACTTGATTGAATATGACTTTCCCACACTTGCCATGTACTGTCGATCAAAATTTGTCGAATTTTTGGGATAAACTTACGCTTTTTTCATGCTTCTTGGTATATCCATGCATATCCTAATCTCACCTCACAAAAACAGAAACGTACATTTGAAACCCAACTATTTTTGCCCCTTGAGTCGAGATCAAGTAGTGTATTGTACGTTTTTCGTGGTAGTCTATCGTTAGTCATGTTTAATACCTTTAACCAGAACTGGAAACTTTCACCTGCAGAATTTATATATGTACATTGGATACCTATTCGTTTCTCCGTATATCAAATCATTTGGCGTTCTAAGTTCTACACCCAAAAACTTTTTAACCCAGTCAAATGAACCAATCCACGATGAACCACAGCATTCTTATTTAACCCCATAGGTCTGAACCATACTGCACAATGGGTTGTATCTGTGCATCAAAAATTTTGACAAACACTTCCTTGGAATTATTATTTAACACAAACAATTTCTTCATAACACATAATAACACATTCTTAGCTCTACTAGGAAGGTCTTTATATGCTGCAGCAAAACTCAGCCGGGTAGAGAAAATTATGCCGAGATGTTTATAAACGTTTACGACGGGCATGACAGTACTATCTTACAGCCATCTCTCGGTTGCAGCCAGGTAACGTCCATTCCTAAAGGCAATAATCTTACTTTTATCAAAATTGACCTTCAGTTCTAATGTATCAGCTGAGTATTTCAAATTATTTAGTTGTCTCTGCAGACCAACTACAGTCCCCAAGACCAGAGCTACATCATCTGCTAGTAATAAAATAAAGAGTTCCGTAAGATTGTTTGTAAACCTAGCACTATGCCTACCGTTTTCTACTATTTCAGTTGCAAGCTCATTGATAAATAATTAAAATAGAATAGGACTGCATACATCTCCTTGCTTTACGCCTCTAGTGCACGCTATATATTCAGTTAATTTATTGTCACTTCTTATCCTTGTTTTAACTGCATAATACATACTACGAACACAATTTCTCACTAATACCGTTTTTCATCAATATAGACCACAGTAAATTTCGATTGATCGAGTCAAACGCTTTTTCAAAATCAATAAATGCTACGTATAATTTGCGGTAAAAGAAAACTGCTTTTAAAGCAAGGCAAGAAGGGTATACATATGATCGACTGTCGAGTATCCACGTTCAAATCCAGCCTGATGTTTGCAGTTATGTTATGTTCTTCTACATATTCCTGGGGTCTTGAGTTGATAATGGCACTAAATACTTTGCTATTTATATCAGACAACGAAATACCTCAGTAATTATTCACATTGTTCACATCCCCTTTTTGATATAGTGGAAGGGTTATAGACTCACACCAAGAATCAGGGAAAATACCCTTCTGAAGCAATGCATTAAAAACCATGACAAAAAGTCTATGATTTGCTCACACGGAACTTTCAAAATTCTCCAATAATTCTGTCAGGGCCTGCAGCTTTGCCAGTTTCCAATTTTTTAAGTGCAAGCAAAACTTCATCTCTTGAAACAGGACGGTCAATGAACTCATTTTCCACATTTGTTAGAACGAAATCAGATTTATTTGATAAGTCTTTGTTGGGTAAGGACTCAAAATGTCGGAACCATTCCTCCAATGGAATATCATTCTTAGGTTGTTTACGTTTCATTGATTTTTTTTTCATACAGTTCCAAAAATGTTCTGATTATGAACAGATACCACAAGCTCTTCTAGTCTATTATTATCAAACACTCTTTTCTTTATAACTAACAAATTTTTGTATAATCTCCTAGCCCTTACATACAAACTTTTATCATTCTTATTCAAAGTTCTACGAAATATTCCCGACAAAAACGTAGAGAGAATTGGGGTCTATGAACTCAGAATGGAATGTTGTTTACGTAAGGCAAACTGGTCGTCTGTATGACCTGAAAAGAAGTTTGCAAAATGGGCGAATGAATTGAGGTCAGTGTGACCTAGATATATTTCTGCGAGAACAGTGTTAACACTTTGTATAAAAAGGAAAGATCAATATTGTCGTGACGTCTTGTTGAATAGCATATTGAGAAAAAATAAGGGAGAAATATCAGAACCCCATGCACCAAACAGAAGTGAAGGAAAGATCAATATTGTCGTGACGTCTTGTTGAATAGCATATTGAGAACAAATAAGGGAGAAATATCAGAACCCCATGCACCAAAAAGAAGTGAGGCGCGAAGAGAAGAAAGTAAAAAAAAAAAAAAAAAAAAAGGAATAAAAAGAATAAATTCGCGCGCGAGCGTGCGCGTGCTTGTGTGTGTCTTTTACCAGGTTAGAAAGCTAAAATCATATTATTGTCTTTTATTTTGAAAGAAAGGAGTCAGATGTGTTGTTCTGTTCAGAGCACATGATTGTCTCTGTGTGCATGTGAGAGTGTACATGTGAATATGTACATGTGAATGTGTGTATGGCAATCGTCGTGTGACAGTCATCATCATCATCATCATCATCATCATCATCATCATCATCATCATCATCATCTTCATCTTCATCTTCATCATCACTCTCTTCATCATAATCAGCAGCAGCAGCATCATTATCACTATCATTATCATTATTATCATCATCGTCGTCGTCGTCGTCGTCGTCGTCGTCCTCGTCATCATCATCATCATCATCATCATCATCATCATCATCATCATCATCATCATTACATTGCTTCTATCACAACAACAACAACAACTATACTACTACTACTACTACTGCTGCTGCTACTACTACTACTACTACTACTACTACTACTACTACTACTACTACTACTACTACTACTACTACTACTACCAGTATGAGTACGACTGCGACTACGACGACTACGACTACAAACAGTAACAATGATAAAGGTGATAATGTTGAAGAAGAAGAAGAAGAAGAAGAAGAAGAAAAGATGATGATGATGATGATGATGATGATGAGGAGGAGGAGGAGGAGGAGGAGGAGGAGGAGGAGGAGGAGGAGGAGAATGAAGAAGAAGAAGAAGAAGAAGAAGAAGAAGAAGAAGAAGAAGAAGAGATGATGATGATGATGATGATGATGATGATGATGATGATAAACGAGGAGAACGCTCATAAATCAGACCAATGCATTCTGTATCACCAACTCATAAGGCACACATAAAGTGGGAGTACATAGAACACAAAAGGAATGGAGGGGTTGAGGAGTAAGAAGGGGGAGAGCAGGAGAGGTAGTGGAGGAAGGGAGGGGAACTTTGCTTTTTTATCAAAAGGAAAAAAAAATATGTTCATATCAACCGCACTGATGTTATCTGTATTTGTTCAACTGACGATGCTGACGTTCAAAAGCTGCTGTCCTCAACAGTCTTGAAGAGATGTCAACTTGTCTGTACGCCTTCCCTATGCTGCCGCAGCAGTGTATCAGTGTCCTAATGGGCTTTACTGGGAATCCTGATACTCCCCTTTCATCTTTTTTAAACGCTCTTCTGTATGTGTGCGGGGTAAATAGCTTGTGCAAAAGGCATTGGTTTAGACTTATGCACTTCAACTCTTCCATTACAGGGAGTTACTTCCTGTCGATTATTTACCGTGTATCCGGTGGGTTGGTGGGTGGAAATACGGAGGATCACTATATGGTTCACAGCCTGTCCATGCAACAGAAGGTTTGAGTATTAAATCAAGCATCAAGTTCTCCATAACCCAGACGGGAGAGATCAGGACTACATAGTTATTCCTCGTGCATGTCTGGTAAAGAAAGTCGACATGTGGGCATTGACCAACCACAGTACGTGGGTCTGGGATCGCATTGGCACGCACGGTGTGCAGCACCAGCTTGCACGTGAGAGAAGACTGGTTAGAAGGATGCTTGTCCGCCCTGTGGAAATACAAAATATCGACTCTGGAGGAAACAACGTGAAGCTGTCTCTGTGGGGACGTCATGCACTTGACAATATCGGCTGTGCACAGTGTCACGTGTTCGTAGGAAATATTCCTAGGCCTGTAGCAGGGAGCTTGTGTGTCGTCAGGAAACCTGAGGTCATCCTGAGTGATGGACTGTGCTGTTGCTGCTGCCGTAGTCTCTGGCATAATATACATAAGATGCTTGCACGCACGCACACACGCACGCATACACGCATGCGAGCGCGTGCACACATACACATATATAAGCAGGCACCCACGCGCATGCGCACACGCGCATATGTATACAGACACACATACATACACACGCATTCTTCTTTCCTTCTTTCTTTCGCGTTCCCGGCCATGCTAGATCCTTAATCCAGTTAGTAAGGCGACGTCTACAGTCGGCTGCAAAGACCCCACCAGTCCTCACAGCTTCTCCTGGACCTCAGCTGGACTGGGCCACGTCTGGCGTCTCACGGCTTCAAAGCAGGACTGTAAGCCCGCATGTGTACAAACAACACACACACACACACACACACACACACACACACACACACACACACACACACACACTGACACATCCACACCCACACCCATCCCCCTCCATACACACGCACATACAAATGGAGAATTGTAGTTAGGGGGAAAATTGATAGTCAAGGGAAGTAATTTTGCCTCACGGACTGCAGTGACTACCCTTAACTAGTGGTTTTGGTGTTCATAGGAGGGGGACTACCGTAACTCCTGTTATGGGGCTGTGGCCCACCTTTCTCCGCGCCCACTCAGTGATCAGTTAATAACAAGAGGGCAGAGTTGGGGGGACGTCTGCACATGTGTGGCCTGGTGTCGGCAGATCATAACGTTATCATGCAGCATCTGTCAGAGCAGTCAGAGTCTGTCGGTTTGGCAGGTACTCTGAAACCGTCACATGTTCCAAATAGTCCTTGTTTCGGAATCTGCAAGGGACGTAATCTGTGTTAGCGCTAGCTTTGAGCTATAGTGACTGCACCATTTTCATGGGACAGATGTGGCTGATGTGTACGTCCAAAGGAATTTCGCGTCATCGGTCAGTTTACCAGTTTAACTGGAGAGATAAAAAGCCAAAAACATGGGTGTAAGACAGTGTGGATGTAGTGTAAACAGTTGGTGTCCTGATCATAATCCTGGCGTGCACTTTAAATTAAATATTTGACTCTCTAGAAAGTAACTGTTAGCCATGGCAGGCACATGTTATCTTAACAAGATTTTGTTCCAGAATAGGTCTGTCTGCCAGGTGCGAGGAAGCATCGGACATTGAAAAAGAATCTAACCTGATGGCAACGCAGTGTGCAGTGAACCATGACATAACCCAGCTGTCATCTCGTGCATCATGAATCATGATTTAGTTCAACAGGGATTTGATGTCCGAATATGGCTACGGAAAGTATGCAACTTGGTGTTTGGACTTGGCTCCGAAAGGGGAAACATTTTATTGACTCTATGCTACCAAATTAATAGATGTGTGCGTGGTGGAGGATGGGTTGGGTGTGAAGTAAAAAGAACAAAAATGATGTCTGCAAAGTTTTCATTTGTGCAAGTATGTCTTAATTTCAATGACTTGAAATTCTCTTTTTGGAGATTCGTATCATTGTAATTTGTACAAAAACATTGTTCCAAATTATAATAGACGATGTGGAGGGTGGGAATTTATGTCAGAGCTCGGGTTAAGCGAGAGTTACATCGTCATTTCATGGGACAGATGCTGCTGGTAGGCATGCATGCAGCAGTTTTGCTCCATCATCGGTAGGCAGAACAGTTAATGATTACAAATAAACAGAACTGGAGCCAGTTTTTTTTAATTGTTCACACCTTAAAAACTCGAGTGCTCTTTACCTTTCCGTCAGTTGATTGGAACACAAATTACATACAGATTATTTTCTGTTTTATCATTTTGTTTTGCAAGTTTTGTTTTCATTTCATTGCTCTATCCTTTATTTTTTTTTTCTTTATTTACATTGACTTACAATTACGCTTACGATGAATACCTTTCGTTTTCAGATACTATTTTTTAAATAAACTCAAACATTCAGTTAAGCGTAGATTTCTGACTGTAAAAGAAATCATATCTGTGCCCCGATGCTTTTTTCGTTTACTATTTTTTTCACCCTCATTTAATTTATATAAATAACATGGTGTGGATATATTGAAGGTCGGTAAATATGACTGTAAACGCACTTAACAAAAACACTGGAAATACACCCAACTTAAAAATCAGGATAAAGACGAGAACAAAACAAAGTTTAAAGTATCCTTTCATCCTGAAGGCTTTTCCAAACACCCAGCAACACAGGGTAGAAGAAGACAAAACAAAGAGACATCCTAAAGGCTTTTCCAAACACCCAGCAACACAGGTAGAAGAAGACAAAACAAAGAGACATCCTAAAGGCTTTTCCAAACACCCAGCAACACAGGGTAGAAGAAGACAAAACAAAGAGACATTTCGACTTTGTACAGAGGGCAGGAAGTGTAAGTCAAAATACCTTCACTTGTACTCTGTACTGCTTTTGTTCTTCTGTCTTTTTTGTTGATTGTAATTCCAGTGTTTTAACAGTGATGCCCTTTTGGGGGAGAAAAACCTCAATGGATGATTGAGAACAATACTTGACAACAAATTGCTAGACAAGACCTACGGCCTGGGATAGAAAATTCCAATACTAAAACTTAACATAAACTTTAGAAAGTATTTTGTTTCTCTTTTGTATTTTGACCATGCCCTCAGAGAGAACACCGAAGCAATGACGACAGCAACATCATCATCAACAACAACAGCAACAACAACAACAACAACAACAACAACAACAACAACAACAACAACAACACAACACAAACACACACACACACACACACACACACACACACACACACACACACACACACACACACACTACAATTTCCAAAAGACACAGATAAATTTATCTTCAGAATCAAGCATTGCTATTCGTTCTGTCTGTCTACCTGTCTGTCTATCTGTCTGTCTGTCTGTCTGTCTGTCTGTCTGTCTGTCTGTCTCTTCTCTCTCTCTCTCTCTCTCTCTCTCTCTCTCTCTCTTCTAACGGAATATGTGTTATGCAGAAATAAATGAAACATTAATTCATCAACATATGTATGTGTGTGCTAATCACAGCTTTTCTTATTTTCGGAAGCATTCAATTCAGATCTAGAGACCCTATCAGCTTAACAAACTTTTCCTCTGTCTGCTTTTGGTGTTTTTCCAGCAGCAGATTGAGTGTGTAGAGGAATGGATTTAAGGCGGAGTTCAGTGGCATCACCAGGATGGCCATCACCACGTTGAGTTCCCCTGACACAGACACACCCTGTGAGGCCAGCAGCCCCAGCAAACCAACAGGGAACCAGCACAGGAAATCTGACATGACCACAGTGAACAGTCGACTGGCGATGCTGGCATCCTGAGAGCGCTGACTGCTTACGCCTCCTGTAAAGACGTTTGATCGTATAGACCAGTAGATGACGGCCTGGCCCGTAGCAATGAACTGAAACAGGATGAAATTTAGAACAATCAATATTCCAAAAGAATAGCTCTGACCAGCTAACATTTTATTGGTGACAGGTAGAGGGATGCAGATTCCTGTCTGACTGTAGAACTCCCAGTGAGCCACAGCGGGCAGTAGCGGAACAGTAGCAAGGACAGAGCCAGCGATCCATGACAGGCAAGATGCCAGATGTGCATTCCATCCTTGGAAGCGCAAGAAACTCAGTGGAAAGCGAACTACAAGAAAGCGATCAAGTGTGATCAAGCAAATCAAGAAAGAAGACACTTCACACGACAGTAGGGACAAGAAGCCTGCCAGTTTGCATGGCACACTGTGTCTCCACGCTGTATCCTCCCAAACATAAATGGACTGGTACCTTCTGTCAGCTATACCTACAACTGCAAGATAAACGCCCATCAAAAAATCAGACACGCACAAGTGAAGAACAAAGACACTAAAGCCTGGCGAGCCTCTACCTCGCACAGAGGCCTTACGAAACACAAAACTCGCACCATTGCCTATCAAAGCCAGGAAACTGAAGATCGCCAAACAGATTCTGTAAACGGTTGATCTCAGCAGATCCTGGCAGGAAGACAGCGCATCTTGAGGCGTGTGGCAGTTTCCCAGATCTGTGAACAGCATGGCTGCACAGCACACCTTGTAGTTGTCAGCATAGACAGTGTGTAGGAGGTCCAGACCCCTCAGGAGATTTTTGTCAATGCTTGACATTGGACATCCTCTCAGGTCCAGAACTTGAAGCTTTCTCATTGGCTGAAAACCTTCCTTGGCTACATTCTGCAAGCCACTGTCAGACAAATTGAGAAAAATTACCCCCGGAAATAGACCAGCCATGTAGAAATCAAAGGTGTTCAGAAGAGTCTGTGAGAGATCTAGTGCTTTGACTTGAGGAAATGTCTCTACTGTATCCATACTAAGATAACCTGTTATGGGATTATCAGATAAAAACAATGACTTTAGGCTTGGACTGTTCAACAAAATTCCCATTGGAATATTGACAAGTCTGTTGAAGCTGAAGTCAAGGGTGATTATATTAGACAAGGTGATAGTGGACACATTTTTCAGGTGACAGTCAGCTAGACTGAGGTAGATCAACATGTGGCTGGCTGACAGTTCAAACAAAGTCATGCCACTGCCTCTTACGCTCAAGTACCGCAGCTCGAGATACCTGTAAGCAGGAAAAGATCGCAGACAGGTGAATGCCAGACCGTGACATATACACTGCTCTGGACAGTGCTGGTCACACAACACCTCATCATCTGATCGAGGGCAATGTTTGAAGCCATCACACACTTGGCGGGGATGCACACAGACCCGAGAATTAAAACAGCGATAGTGGCCAGAGCAGGTGTAGATGGCACAGTCTGTTTCATCCTCATGGTCCGGGCAGTCATACAAACCGTTACACCGAGTAAAGGTGGGCAGGCAGTATCCATCGTGTGCACACTGGTAGTGAGTGTCTGGACAAACCCGAAAGGAGGGGGGCTGTCCGTCCTGTAAGGTGGGGAGAGGGGTGATGGTGGTTCTGCCAATCCTCAAAAAGTTAATCACAGCTGCGGTGGATGAGTGACGTTGGTGGTACCCCCCTTCACTAAAGACAGGACACGAGCTTTCGTCCACTTCATTTATACAGTCTACTTGGCCATCACAGGACTGAGTATGTGTGTAGCACTGTAAAAGCACATAACAGATTGATACATGCATTATTTATGCATTGACCATTATGTCACATATGTACTCTGTTATGATAGTAGGGAAACTTAAAGTGACAGCCATTACAAATCATGTTACAATAGGTTTGACAGGTACAAAATACCCTAAAACTGATGTGTTCCTACTTATAGCGACCGATGTTTAGCTTGCTTGCTGTGTCGTCTCTCATTTGTAGACTTTTTTAATGTTTAAAAAAGGAATTCAAAAGTCAAAATCTGTGACATGCAAAGCGCAAGGTACTGTATCATATATGAGAGACCTGGGTGACATCAATATACAGACAATTAACAATACCTGTTTGGTAATGCCACATTGCTGAGCTCCTTGTTCCTGACAAGAAGGAAACAGACAGAAAGACTCGTCACTGTTATCGCTACAGTCCTGCCGGTGGTCACACACAAACGTGTAGGATAATCTTGCACTTTCTGTAGCGCATGCATAATATGGCGGAAGTGACGCGATGCCTGGAACAGGACAGGAAGAAGCAGTAGGAATATCCAAATTTTGTCTGTCAGAGCCGAACTTAACAACATCTCTGCCCCAACAGGTGCTGTGGGTATCACAGGCCAAAAACGAATGTGTTGTGTGATTAAAAGGACAGGAAACAAAATGAGAATGGGAAGAAATAGCGCTGCTGTTTAGCCGGGTAGATTTCACTCTCCTTTGCGTGGAATCTGGCTGGTCAAATTTGCAGAGAAAATACAATATGTATTTTTTTGCCTGAGATATACAGTCCCACAGTACGACTGTCGAGTTCCAGTAATTTATGAAGAAGTCAACCATCTGAAAATAATTCAAAGATGTTCCAAAACGTTTCCCGAGACCACCACACTGGTGTGTAAAAAACGCAGACTGCTTGAACGTCCTTGCAGTAAGAACATGGGCGATTGTTTCATCCATCCATACTAATTTCCTCCTATACCTGAGCAAAAATAAAGGCTGTAAGTGTTGTTACAAACATGGTCCGGTCACCAAAATAAGAGCACTGCAATTTCTTTTCCCATTATCAGGGTGGAAGCTAACATTTGGGTTTAGATAAATACTCTTTTGTACAACTCATCAGTGCAACTTAGACTCTTCATTTCTCGAGGGAAGCATGGGATGCTCGCGTTAAGCATTATAATAGTCGTGCTAATAAAGAATCATCCCAGCATAATTCGGATTTCCCACCCTCTACTGAATTATAACAAGAATTTGCAAAAGCTAATAATAGAGTGAAATGGCAGTCTGAATCAATCTCTACTGCAGTCTAAATCAATATCTACTGCAGTTTGTATCAACATTTGAAACTTCAAAAGATATTTTACTGTGTTTCAAGACCCGATCAAGCTATGACTTGTTTTTAAAAAGCAATAAATTACACCACATGATTTGCTGCTTTATTCTCAGTATGTAACATTTTTTAAAGTTTAGAATTTAAGCAACAAAAACCGAACTTTTTAAATGTAGATATTTACATTATATCGAAATTATGAGAAACAACGCAATACAAATATATATATATATATATATATATATATATAAACAAGCAAGTTAAAATCAAGCTTCTAAAAACATCTACAAATTTTGTTTCACGCTGTGCGGTCGTCAGGATGTGATGAGCTCAGTCTACAAATTTGTTTCGAGCTTTGCGCTGTCGTCAGCATGATTTTGGTTTGCCCACCGCCGGATTATATATATATATATATATAATCAAGAAGTCGTCCACTCAATGCCTTCCCTTCTTTTATTTTCTTCAAATTTTCGCCTTTTTCAAGGCTTCATCAGGAATCTGCATTATCGGAAAAAACAAGAAACACCATCAGAATCCCGAAAGTAAAGATAAAATCAGTTTACAGTTTGGATATTGTAAACATACCCAGAAAAGAGGCGGTGTACATGCAGAAGACCTTAAGGAGATAGCAAAGTAGGTTAGAGGTCTTTCTCTCAAGTGAAGTCATGGTGTCTGATTTTTTGCAGAGTAGGAAAGAATTTCAGGTAATAGAACAGATCATTCGATCGTTGTATTGAAATTTAAGAACGCCTCTGAAAACAAATCGAATGATTTCATCGGAGTTCGTTGGATACAACGTACGTTACTAAAAATTGAAATATGACTAGAGACACTGTCAAGGAACATACAGCGACATGTGATGGAAATGTGGAATTTGATCAAGCATATCCTGGTGGAATGCACTTTATAACATCGTTCAACTATTCTTGGATGTATTACTAAAGCTATACGATCATAAACCACTGGATATTATCCACGTAAAAGAAACAAACAGGGTTGGAGGAAGAAATTTCAATAAAAGAAATTACTGATTACTGATTCCGAAAAAAAAAAAAACTTTTGGGATTTAAAAAAAGTCTTAAAGAATGAATTTTTAAAAAGAATTGTTAGTGATTCTGCAAGACAGCATCGACAAACAGATTACAGGACAAGGTGTTTTGTCTTGTGATCTGTTTGTCGACATTGTCTTGCGGAATCACTAGCAATTTTTTTCTGATTTTTTTTTTTCAATTTCTGACTTCAGTACCTCACTTCGAAGATAATTTAAAAAAAAAAAAGCCATTAGTGGAAAGAAAATGGAATGCGTAAACCCACGATCTAGGGCCAGACTACTGATTACGTTTCGCGGTTTCAAAAAAAAAAGTCCACGAAATTATGTTAGCAAACGTACGATTGAATTAGTGGATAAATATGGAAATAACTTAACAAATATCAAAGACGTTATAAGTAGAATAAACAGTTCTTATCGGCGGTGATACGAAATAGACAAGCTGATTCCTGAAAAGTTAATGAAGTAGTTGATGATCTTCCAAACTTGCAAATGAAGCCTTAGTAACCCTGCTTGGAAAAATAACGATGGAAGAAACCATGGCAGCACTAAAAAAATATGCAAAATAATGAAAGTCCTGGTATTGACGGATATACTTGTGTTGACTTTTTTTGGAATCGAAGAGGCGTTTTGCCGTTAGGTCAGTTAGTAAGGATTGGAAGGAAAGAATCATTAACGACGGCGCTATAATCTATGTTCTTAAAGGTAATGAACTAAAAAAATACATTGTAAACTGGTGACCTGTTACACCACTGAACGTTGTATACAAAAATGGATCAGCCTGCATAGCAGCTAGAATAAAATCAGTTCGATTGGTATGTGACTTAACATACTATCTGAACAAAGAAACTTTTGTGAGATAACTGTTATTTACTGATTTTGAAAACAAACAAATACACAAACCTTTGACACATTTGATTGGGTTGTTATGATCAAAATGAGAGCTGCTGGGTGTTTAAAGAATATTTGTAACTGTATGGAAAATTTATATATATAAAAAAAACACTGTCTATTGTAATTGTACATGGACAAACAACAAACTGGTTCAGAGTCAGTCAGAGTTAGTAGCAGGGAGATCCCATACCAGCTTACCTCTTTATTTTATATGTCGAGATCTTGGCACATATGATCAGTAAGATTGACATTATCAAGGGAATTAATGTTGATCTACTATTTTCTCGTTTTGTATGTTTGTTTGTTTGTTTGTTTTTTTGTTTGATTGATTGGTTTTTAGTCGAAAGTAAGCAAACACTGTTTACAAATAAGGACGCACATGGATTCGTGAAGGCCTTTGATAAGACCCAGGGAATTAGCTCTATATCTGAGAAAAGCAAATCTCGGATCAATGTAGTTTTTGTCCCAGATGATTTGTTTTCACAGTTAGATCAAATATGAAAAATTACCAAAATAATGAATGTCAAATATTTCCAGATGCTGTTGTGACTGTCAGTGACGGACCGTATTTCGTCCGGTCCCAAATTTTGGGGACACATTTGACCGGGACAGGTAAACCTGCAAAACCGGTTGGCCTGTTCACCTGACTGCTACTCACCTGCGTTTTGTGTAAGTCAGGTGAGCGAGTGTTTCCCTTCAGTCTCCGCAGAGCTACCGGCCGAGCAACTTCATGAGAGAGCCGAAGGGAGACTGAGGATGTGTCCTCGCTGGCAGTCTGGTATGTATTGATAATTGATTTTTTTTCAAGTTAGGGTTTGAATTAATGAAGTCGGTTTTTTCTACAGGTGGTTGGAAACTTTATAGCTCTTGGTACATGCCTAAAAATGTTTCATTGTTCCCTTGATATATCTTAATATTTGACGAAACATAGGGTGACAGTAGGAAATTGTAGTTAGTGAATGTGAGTCGAGAGGAGGATGGGGAGAATGGAGTGAGTAAAAAGAAGAAAGAATGTGTATACTGATATGTGATCGGAATAAAAGTAATCCAGTTAAATCACTGCATTATTGAAAAACAAGTGTTGTGTATCTGTTTCCCTAAAGTATCATAATGATGAGAGTGTTGGCGAGCTCTGAAAGTGAGCGATAGGAATTATTGTAATTGTGTGAAAATGTATTCTGATTCTTGTTGTGGAAAGATGAAAAGGGACGAACGGAAATCGTTCCTTTATATGTAATTAGACACGTCTAGTAATGATGATGAACATTTTTTTTTTTTTTTGGGGTATAAAAAGGGACGAAAGGAAAACGTTCATTGAAGTGTAATTGGACACGTCTAGTGATGATGTGATATGATAAAACATTCTTTTCTTGATAAAATGGGACAAAGAGAATTCGTTCCTTTACATGTAATAATTGTACTCTTGGTACTTTGAAAAAGGGATGCATGTGGAATTCCTTTCTCTCGAAGTAAACAGTCATGGTGTTAATCAATGAAAATGTTCTATTGTAATGTACCCACTGTATTGAAACTTGGTAGATTCTGTCATGGGTATTCCCCCCCCCCCCCCCCCCCCCCCAAGTTCCAGTGAAATGTATTATGTGAAGAGTGACTGTTAGGTACAAACAAGAACGATAAATGTGTTGGAAGTAGGCTAGATAATCAAGGTAGCTATCAGTTCCCGCAGGTGTCGGTGAAGCTCCGTGTCCGACCTGGAACTGACTGCCATCCGGGTGTGGGTGCAGCCTGTGCCCAGCCCCTGTCTCTACCCAGCCAGGGTACTGAGCGGCTGACCGAGGGTCAGTAGATGTCTTGTGTGCACTGCCAACCGAGCCACCGTCTCCGTCCCGTGGGGGTGTTGAGAGCCTGTACGTGAGGTCAGCAACGAGCTGGAGTGTGAAAGGGCTTCAGAGTTCGTCGGGACGACGACTTGGGTTTTTCTGCTGTGTGGGAGCCCCTGGAAGGACTCCACGAACCTACCTCCGCGAGTGGGTTTGTTTCCGTCGTGTCGACGTGTGTTCTGTTGTGAGGGAGTTCCTGGAGGGACTCCGCGGACTGCTTTCGTGGGTGACTCCTGATCTGTGTGGAGATTGTGTGGATCGGGCCGGACGCGGCCAAGTGCATAGACTGTCCGTGATGACACTGCTGTGAGTGCCAGCCTAGCCTGCTGAGTGAAAGAAATATGTTATTGTGACAATATAGTACCTGGTATCGTTGCGCGCCCTTTGGTGGTGGCGAGAGTATATTGACGGTTGGCTTTTGTTACTTCATGCTGTGCTTGTTGATGCTCAGTATGTATTATGTATTTGTTTGATCTGATGGTTCAGGCAGCGAACTGAAAAAAAGTAGAAACTTAACTTGTTGCCTGGCTATCTATGTTCGGGTGGTGTGGGTGTGTGTAGGGGAAAGTCGTA
>CM065715.1:2432428-2452428 GCA_033310375.1 Conus canariensis
TATTTTCATGCCAATTTTGCCATCGATTATCAAGCAGTCTTTGCCGAAGTTGCTTCAAAAACTCATTTACATTTCCAACCCCTTGATTCATCCAAGCAAACCCAAATCCATTATGAAACAGAAAATCTCGAACACCCGAAACCCACGATCTTTTACCACGCGATTCCATTCCCAACAACATCCTTTATGTTTTCAGTGGTAATCTGTCAACCATCTGAACAATCTTAACCCAGTATCTGATGCACTGCACGGATGAATTGATATAGATTGGAAACGGTTTGTTTCCCTATAAACACATTCATTAGGTGTCTTCATGTTAACCCCTAAAAATTTCTTAAGAGCAAATAAATGAACTTTTTCTACATGAGCAGCAGATTTATCTCAGCCCCAGATCTCAGCACCATACTGAGCAGCCAGTTGAACCTGAGTATCAAAGAGTTTAAGAAACACTGTCAAAGAATTATTATTCAGCATGTTAATTTCTTCAAAATACACAATAAGGCGTTTTTCGCTCTGCTTGCTAGATCCTGACAAACGACTGTAAAGCTTAAGCGTGTAGAGAAATAGATACCAAGGTATTTATAACAATTTACAGCAGCCAACCTCTATCCATTAAAACACCATCTTTCGCTTGCTGCCAAGTGACTCCTTTTCTGAAAACCACAAAATTACTCTTCATATTTACTTTTAGCTGAAGTTTAGAAGCTGCCTGGCACAAATTGTTTAACTGAATCTGCAGGCCATTGGAGTCTCGGATGATAAGACAATGTCATCAGCAAGTAACAAAACAAATAATTTAATAAAATCGGGAGAAAGTGTTGCACCATCTTTTCATTTTGCTATAGTTTCTAAAGCTAATTCGTATATAAACAATGAGAAAAGAACAGGGCTACAAGCATCACCTTGTTTTACTCCCTGTGTACCTGAAAATAGTAAGTTCCCCATCAGATCTTACTCTTGTTCCAACATTATTTTACGTACTTTTGATACATTGATATGATTTGCCGTTGATGCCATTCTTTTTCACTATTGGCCAGAGTAATTTTCTAGAAACAGAGTCGAACGCTTTCTCAAAATCAATAAAAACTACATGTATCTTACGATTATAGGAAAACTGCTTTTGAACTAAAGCCAAAAGGGTGAACATGTGATCTACAGTGGAATGATTCTTTTTGAAGCCAGCTTGATATTCACCAGTAATGTTATTTTTGATCGATCCATTTTTGTAACCTGCTGTTAATAAATAGAGCTGTACAATTTGCTGCTAATATCAGACAGTGAGATCCCTCTGTAATTGCCAGGATCATTTGCGGTACCTTCTTAAATAGTGAGATTATGATCGATTCAGACCAGTTTTCAGGATACAGTCCTGTATGAAAAAGAGTATTGAAAATTTTAAGAATGAATTCAATCACGATACCACCACCATTCTTAAATAGCTTGCCAATCAAACCGTCAGGACCCGCAGATCTTCCATTCTTTAATTTCTTTTCATCGCAAATAGAATCTCCTCTTTTGAGATGGGACTATCCAAGAAGCTTGTTTCATTGCTTTCCTCTGTGTCTGCTTCATTGCAAACATCGTTTTCTAACAGATTTTTGAAATGCTGGTACCATACTTCGGTAGCAATGTTATTGTGTATATGAGATGTTTTACAGAAATACTATAAACGTTTTTTTTCCAAAATTCCTTCTGGTCATGAACTGAGCTAATTAAATCATCGAGTAACGATTTTGTGTGTGTGTGTGTGTGTGTGTGTGTGTGTGTGTGTGTGTGTGTGTGTGTGTGTGTGTGTGTGTTCTCTGTTTCCTTTCTCTGCAATATATTTTTATATTCTCGTCGAGCCTTACAATATTTATGCGATCTTTACTATCAGGGTTCTACGAAACACTCTTAAAAGTTTTCTCTTGTTTGTTCTGCTCATTTTACATTCTCGATCAAACCATGAGTCATTCCTTTCACTGGGTTTATTCTTATTTTCTTTTTCATACATTCTGCTTTCTTTATAATACAATCATTAAACATACATAAAGCTACATTAATATCTTCGTCTATGAAACTAGTAGCTGTTTTCAGTATTTGCAGAGTATCGTGGTTCATCAGACTACGATAGGTATGTGCATTACTATCATTCGATTTGAATTTTGTATTAGACAAATGACCCCCCCCCCCCCCCCCCCCCCCACCCCCACCCGATCTTCTCCCTAGCACTGTAAAGTGGATCGCTGGTTTACAGAAGATTCTAAAATTTTCAAATGCAGAGGAGTAAAATTTTTCAACAAAAGTTTCAACAAGACAAATGAAATCAAACGACAAAATTTAATCAATAAAACTGTGTTCCTTTAACTTCGACCGTAAGCCATTTACATTCCAATGTAAAAACGACACGCAAATCTTTGAATCAAATTTTCCATTCGCTCCACAATCACTCTCACGCACACATTGTCTGTTTTCCTGTTTTCTCATTGATTCATTATTTTCATTTTCACAACAACAATCATCATCCTGAGAAAACTGATTTATATGGGAATGAACTGGCATACAAAAACGATCACTTCCATCTTTCTCACTACAGTTATTTAAATCCATGATGGGGTTGGTTTTGAATTTTTTCAGAAAGGTCACTTGGTGGTGTAGTCGACCCAGTCTGTGATTGACAAGATGTCACAGGCGAGTTAACACGGCTACCATGAGCACTGCAGTTAGACGGCAGCGAGAACACGGCGGCAGTGTCACTCGCAGTGTCACAGCTCAGTGGTTGACCTGCTTTAGCCCGTGAAAGCGAAAGGGCATGATTTAGGTGAGACGGTGACTTAGATTTATTTGTTCCCGATGAAACGTCTGAAAAATCATGCACAAAAAGTACACGTGGAGGAGAGATATTAAGTACACTGCTTTTGAAATCAAGCCGGCCAGACCGTTAAGCCATAGGTTTTAACTTGTTCTCGGTGTCCAGACAGAACCTCACTCCGTCTATGATCAAATGATCAAAAACCATGCTAGTTCTTTTATTTTCTTTCCTGGCATTCTTTAGATGCGGAACTAGGTTCCTTCTTATATCACTTACTCTTGGAGAAAAATCTTCACCAAATATAAATTTTACTTCCTCGTCATTTGTGCTTATCATTCAGAACTCGTTCCTTACCTTTATAAAATGTTCACCTTCCGATAAAAGTGGAATCATGTCTCCTATTCAAACGATGAAATCTGTCAAATTCTATGTCCTTGGTTAAGTCTAATTTGTCTGTCAGCAAGTCTTTTACAAGCCCTTCACATTCATCTCTAGTTTCGTTATCACATCTTTGCATTCTGTAAAAGATGTTATTCCTTTTCGATCGCCACTCTCTAACTCACCCGGTTTTTGTTCTAAGGTTTAAATTCGTTCACACAGAGTTTCATTTTGTTCTTTTAAATCCTGGTTTTCATGTTTTAAGTCCATCACCTTCTCCCTCAAAGATGCCACATCCTCATGCAGACCCGCACACATGTCCTTCACTTCTTTCACATCCTTCTTCAGTTCACCAAACTTTGAGTTCAAATCGGTAAGAGAGGCCAAAATGTTTTTCAACACTGGGTCACCAGACGTCTTAGACGGGGTAGATGGGGATCCGGAAGAACCACCGCTTGCAGATGCCAGCCAGGTCTGTCTCAGGCTCTCCGTCTTCCCAGCAGGTCCAGGTCCCGGGTTCATTTCCACATCACCACAGGGATGCGGAAAAACGCTGAGGTACAATAGGCTAGGAGAAAGCCTACGATGATACCGTCCCGTAGTCTTGATATTTTCAATGTCCGAATGAATATAGATTTTCTCTGCAATGTTCGGCGAAGCATGAATGCGATGAATATTGATATGAATCCGCCACATATGGATCGAAAGGCTAGACTTACCTCTGGCATGGTCACCTCCAACACGTTTACAGATCCAGGGAAAGGCTCTCGTTCCAGAAATTTGACTTTTAAGACGGAGCTCCTGTCAGCAGGTGTTTACATTGGACAACAGGAAATACACCCCCAACAGAGAGAGAGAGAGAGAGAGAGAGAGAGAGAGAGAGAGAGAGAGGAGGAGGAGAGAGAGAGGGGGGGAGGGAGGGAGGGGAGTAATGATGGAGATGAGAGAGAGAGGAAAAAAAGCAACGGTACAATGATAATGTGGAGCAATTACATCCACGGTAGCATTGAAGTAGATGACATCAACCCGATCTTGACGTCATATTGATGACGTTTCCATAGAATGCGGATGACGTCAGTAATATTGTCTCGTGGGGTAAAACGTGCCAGTTGACCTCCCTTTCTCTGGCACAGCTGATGCGCTTCATTGTGTGACGTGTTTGTCTTCCAGCCAAGAACGTAGCACTTGCCGCCCGACTCGAATCCCTCCTAGAGGAATAACATTGAGAGTGATGATAATGACAATTGTGTGTCGATTGTAGTCATAGTCATCTAGACTGTCACATTCATTATTGGTAAGATAATTCAGATGAAACAGATATGACGACAATATTCATCATCATCATCATCATCATCATCATCATCATCATTGCTATTAATATCTTTATCATTGCTATCATTATTATTAGTCTGGTCAACCAAGGTATGCACCAGTGGTGGCTCGAAATCTCTCTCTCTCTCTCTCTCTCTCTCTCTCTCTCTCTCTCTGTCTTCTCTCTCTCTCTCTTCTCTCTCTCTCTCTCTCTCTCTCTCTCTCTCTCTCTCTCTCTCTGGATTACCATCACATGGGCTCACTGCAAAACTTGAAAATGTTGAGATTCAGCTCAGAGAAATCAAGTAACTGGGTCACAAGTTTGGCAATGGCCAACTAAATCCAGCGGATGGAAACGTGTCAGAACATTCTGGCATCGACAACATCAACCCCCACAAAGGTCAGCCAGAGCTCTGCAAACACCAACCCCACATAGGTCAGTCACAGCTCTGCAAACACTAACCCCCTCAAAGGCCAGTCACAGCTCTGCAAATACCAACCCCCTCAAAGGCCAGTCACAGCTCTGTAAACACCAACCCCTACAAAGGTCAGTCACAGCTCTGCAAACACCAAACCCACAAGTCAGTCACAGCTCTGCAAACACTAACCCCCATAAAGGTCAGCCAGAGGTCTGCTGGGTAAGCGGGATTTTGTGGATTCTAGTTTCTCCACATTGCTGTCGTTCTGGCACCCTTGACACAGCATTTAACAAAGTCAGGACCAAGACAGGTACACTGCAAATGATCACAGACACACGTTAAAATCACAGAAGCATTGTTTTCATATCCCCTGGCAATCTTGCCTGGATTTAGTAAACTCTCGAAGATCGTACAGATGCTGCCCCATTTACATTGAGTGCAGAATTGGAGCAAGAAGATTCAGAATGAGACCCAAAACGCTCCCCTTCGAGTTGTCATCTGCTGAGACTAGGTGTTCCGCCTTTGAGCGTCTCTCTCTCTCTCTCTCTCTCTCTCTCTCTCATTGTGACGGAAAGATTTTTTTTTTTGCTGTCCCAACCTCTGCGCCACCTCAGAGGCAGTGCACCTACGCTGTTCATTCTGACACCCCGTCCACAGCCACAGCCCGGTCGGTCCCGCCGCAGCCCCGGCACCGGCAATCCACATGGAGCAGTCAATGTCAAGTCGTCAAGAGGCAATCCACCGGAGGAGACACTGCACTGCTGCCGAGTCACTTCGGTGGTGTCCAGTGGCGCTTGTTCTGATCTAACATACGCAGGACACCACCTACTAAGCCCCCTACTGACGACAATAATTGCTTAGTCGCGGAACCGGCGTGAGCTCTCCCTCCGCGGGGTGCCAACACGTCCGTCCAACGACAGCCCCCATGGACTCGCCGATACCGGTGACCCCGACGGAACCAAACCAAGACCACAGACGTGGAGAGCACATCGAATTGAGGTCACCATGAGAGCAGGGCATGAAGGGCCTCAGAATTTGAGACATTTTTTTATGCTGATCGATGAGAATGACGATGATTAAGATGATGCAATGGATTTCCATTTCGGTCTGAGACTACATAACAGGCTGTACTCTACGCTTCCTTTCATAATATATTCCGGCATCAACCAGGCCCGAGAGATACGGGCACCTGCAGTGTTGGTCAGGAAATTTGAGCAACACTCTCAGAAACACATCCATTAAGTGGATGAAACTCGACTGTGTGGTCCCAGTCTTCCCAACTGAGTCCGCAGCAAACTCAATTCGGGTAGGAGCCAGTTGGGGCAGAAAAACCTACATGACTCTGATGGGATTCGAACCCACGACCTCCCAGCCGGGAGTCCGCGACGCTAAAAATTTCGCCACGGCGGCTGGTGACGGAAAGATTTTAAGTATAACCAGCTATGGGTGTTTGATGGAATCGTACCCTAACATCTTAAATTCTCTTAGTCCTGTGCTGAAAGTTGCGAGTTTAACAAATAGGGTAAGTCCTTGGTAAATTGTATCGGCACGCAAACTACACTCCTGTTATATCAGTCCGGATATGTGTGTTATACCCTCTGACTGACTGCTATTTCAACAGGTGATTTTCTGATAGCATTGCTGAAACATACAAGATGGGAAGAACAGCAATCTCGGATGAAAACGGTATGAGTTTGTTCTCTTTAGCTCTCTATTTTCTAAGATGTATATCAATCTCTTTATTTTTTTCTTAAAAGAAAAGTGGCAGCAAGAGACGATCGCTCAGGAGTTCAAAGATGCATCCATAATCCATTTGTACAAGTGCAAAGGAAACATCCAGGCCTGTGACAATCATAAGGCAAATCCCTCCTTTCTACAGCAGGCAAGGTACTTGTCAGGATTCTGCTGAACCCACCTTATAACACACCTTGAGCAAGTGTTTTTGCCAGAACGCCAGTGCGGCTTCAGAAAAGACAGAGGAACCTTTAATACGGTATTTGCTGCTAGACAGCTCCAAGAAAACAAATGTCAGGAACAAAATGCCGACCTGTTCTCCACCTATGTGGACCTGACCAAGGCCTTTGATAGTATCAAAACAGAAAACCTATCGAAGTTCATGGCCAAATATGGATGGCCACCGAAATTCATCTCTATGGTGCGGTAATTCCATGATGGCATGTGGGCCTGAATCCAGGAACAAGGAGAGATATCTAGCCCATTCCCTGTCACAAACGGCGTAAAGCAAGGCTGTGTTTAGCACCCACTTTGATAAGCATCATGTTCTCGGCAATGCTAACTGATGTCTTCAGAGAAGGAGACGTAGGCATCAACATCAGATTCAGAACAGATGGAAAGCTATTAAACCTCAAAAGGCTCCAGGCAAAATCTAATTTTATGACAGATATTATCAGGGACTTTCTGTTTGCTGCTGACTGAGCGCTCAACACTGGCTCAGAAACTGACATGTAATCCAGCATCAACAAGATTTTTTGGTTAGAATTATGATATCAGGAGCAGAGAATAATTATTACAAAATGATGATTGTTTTATTTATGTTGAAAGAAACAGTTTGACAGGAGTTTACTTTCAAAACTATTTCTGTAGGAAAAGAGTTTGATACTCTACCTGTTTGTTTATCTAAAAAGAAATTAAAAGAAATGTTTGAAGGTAGAATTCTTTTCTGTTCATCACAACAAAGAAAACACACCAACAGCAGTAGCCCAAGGGCTTAACTCACGCATTTCGAGCTAGGCCATGGGTTCGATTCTCTTTAGAGTTATTTATGTGTGGGTTATTAATTTTTGCCCACTAGCTCCCACCTACCCAGAGCTGAATTTGCTATAGACTCGATTAAAAAGACTCACAGTCGCGTTTTATCCCCTTAATGAACGTGTCCCTTTGGATGTTACTCAAATGTGTTGCAACACATCGGCAGGTTTCTGTATGTCTCAGGCCTGGTTGATTCTGGGATATGAAATGAAAGTAAAATTGCAGGAAAGCGTTGTCATGTAGTCTCAGACCAGTATAGAGTTTCATAGCATCATCCACATTATCCTCCACTTTGTATAGTTTGAAATTCTGTAGCCCATCATCTCCTGCTCCCATGATAACTTCAGGTTGATTTCCTCACCACGCCTTTGCCCTTGATGAATTTGTACCGAGGTCACCAGTATTGACAAGTTAATGGGGACTGTCATCGGACGTTTGTAATAATGCTCTTGTCACAGGCACAATTTGCGACGAGTTATGCGCATCTGCTGTGTGCATAGCCAGAGAGAATTTTGTTTGTTCTTTCTTTCCTTTCTTGTTTCCGGTGTGAACAATATTCACCGGCGAACATTTACGAATTCAACTGATAGACTGGCACAGACCGAGTATGGATGTGGAGGCAGGCACATCTCCGTACGCTCGCTGTCCCCGCTTGTTGTTTGGGTAGTGCTTGATAATCTCCCCTAGAGGGTAAGAATATTTTTTTCTAACCATGTCGATTCCTTGTACAATAGTTTTAGTTAACTGATAGCACTTTCTTTAAACATTTTAAATCAAAACGTTCAGGCTGTAATATTTGCGTTTATTTTCGAAAGCGCTCAGTCACTTTGCTCGTTTGTGTGTTTTTGCTGAGTCGTACGGGTTTAGTCGTTTCGATTCTGCTCTTTCTAATATATCACTAGTTTTGATGTTGAATGGTTGGAAGATTGGGTATTTATGGTGTTCACTTTGTAAGGATTTTTCGTCTGGGGTGCTGGCCTGGATGTGTGTGCACTGGTGGGAGCATCCGAGTGGGCCATCTTCCCCCTCCTGTGGTGTGGTAGCCTTCTTGGAGGCCAGGACTTGCCTTCTCTCCCCCAGTGGCCTTCGTCTCCTGTAAGCCTGCCTACCTCCTGAGCTGCTGTGTCTCCCTGGTGTCTTCCTTTCAGATGACTGACCAGTGCTCAACTGTACGAGTTTTCATCCCCGTGCCCAGGCGCAGGTGTGGGATCAGTTATCCTCTTCTGCGCCCAGTCACAACAGTAGTATTGTGTGGACTGCCTTCAGCGCATCTGAAATTGAGGTCAGAGTGTTTCTTTTCTATGTGTGTGTGTGTGTGTGTGTGTGTGTGTGTGTGTGTGTGTGTGTGTGTGTGTGCAAGTCAACCCCAGCTTGGACAGCAACACACCTGACCTACAACGTGATATCCGGAATCATATCCAGAAATACTCGAATGATGATTTTCTGTGAGAAAGAAATTTTTTTTTTGTTTTTTGTTGATATTGGTATTGTGTCATGTCATGAGTGGTGATATGAATCCTCCCTCTTGTTACTGTATTGTGTCATGAGTGAAACTATGAATTATTTTCTAGCCTAACAGGGAGTGTGGGTGCACACATATGTTAATGGATTAGTTTACACTTACATGTTGATGTGGTCCATATGCTAAAAGAAAAAAATCATTTCCATTTCATTGTTATTTAATGTGCACTCCTCACTAGATTCCTGTTTGGGCTGTCATGTTGTAGCGTGGTGTGAGTGAGTGAAAGAAAGATTTGATAAATGTACACAGACAACTTACACGCCTTCAGACATCCAGGAGACCGATATTACAGATCTTTTTGCAAGCACCTCTCACTCCACTCTGTGACAGCCCTCCTCAAGGGAATGCTCACTCATCTTGTGATGGCACTAAGACTTTAATGTTGTCAGAAGGGGGCTCAACAGGTGGTGTCCTGTGTATGTTGACTTGAAACAGGCACCAGTGAAGACCACCAATGTGACTTGACAGGAGAAGAGTGTCTCCTCTGGCTGACTGCCTCATAATGACTTGACCTACTGCCCGTGGTGCTGCAGATAATGCTGGACAATCCAGGATGTGGCTGTGGATGGAGAGCTGTTATGAGCAACACTGTAGTAATACCACTGAAGTGCCAAGAACACACACACACACACACACACACACACACACACACACACACACACACACACGACACACACACACACACACACACACACACACACACACACAAAACACACACACACACCGGGGATGACATTTTGCTCTGGGAGACATTTTGTACCAGGTGCTATTTTGAACCTGGGTGACATTTTGTACCTGAGGTGACATATTGTACTGGGGTGACATTGTTTACCTGCGGCATCAGTTAATACCTGGGGTGACATTTTGTACCTGGATTGATATTTTGTACCAGAGATAACATTTTGCACCAGCAGACATATTGCCCGAAGAGTGGCATTTTGGACATTTGTGACATTTTATACTGGAGGCAACACCTTGTACCTGAAGTAATAATCAACACCTGGGGCGACATTTTGTACCTGGGATATTATTTGGTATCAGGGGTAACATTTTGCACTGGTGTGACATTTTGCACCAAGGGTGACATTGTGCCCCTGGGGTGACATTTTGTACCGTGGGTAACATTTTGCACCAGGGTGACATTTCGTACCTGGGGTGACATTGTGTACCTGGGGTGACATTTTGCACCAGGGCGACATTTTGTACCTGGGGTGACATTGTGTACCTGGGGTGACATTTTGCCCCAGGGGTGACATTGTGTACATGGGGTGACATTTTGCCCCAGGGGTGACATTGTGTACCGCAACAGGATTGACAGGCGTGTGCCGATCTTGGCCCAATCGTAGGTGGCGGCCTGGGTAAACAGAGGCAGCTTCGGGGGAGGGAGAAGGATCCAAGTATTTTGGATTCCCCCCCCCCCCCCCCAAGAAAAGTTCTGTAAAAGTGCAGTGAACAGATACCTGTTATCTGCCATGAAAGGCATCAGATACCCCTCCTGGCTGCAGTGGAAGCCCTCGTCCTCCCCTCACAAAATTGGTGTCCCACCTCCCAGCACCCCATTTTCCATTTTTATTTTATTTGCTTATTTATTTATCGATAAATTTCTTTGAAATTTTTGCCTTGCAACCCAATCTCAGTTTTACACACCCCCCCCCCCCCTCCAGCCCTCACTCTCCATTAATACGCAACGTGCCTCAGGTTAAAAAAAAAAGCCTAACCTGGTGACACCTGGTGTAGCCACAGTCATCTTCGTCCCTTCCATCCACACACTC
Source organism: Conus canariensis (assembly GCA_033310375.1). Taxonomy (NCBI): domain Eukaryota; kingdom Metazoa; phylum Mollusca; class Gastropoda; order Neogastropoda; family Conidae; genus Conus; species Conus canariensis. The sequence goes on from CM065715.1 coordinate 2,443,391, forward strand.
CACAAACAGATTACAGGCCAGGTGGGGCTGCAGGCCGTACAGTCCTTTCCAGTTGTTCATTGAACAGTTCCACCGTCTGCTTGGGTACTGCACAGGCTTTCTGGAACCCTGTAATAAACCAGCAATATGGAAATACCGGCACAATATACCATTCCCTCACCTGCAGATGTTTGTGATTGAAGATATGGTTTCTACAATATATCATCCCTCACTTACAGGTGTTTATGATTGAAGATATGGTTTCTACAATATACCATTCCCTCACCTACAAATGGTTGTGACTGAAGATATGTTTTTTACAAAATACCATTCCCTCACCTGCTGATGTTTGTGATTGAAGATGTGGTTTCTGTTTCTAGGCACTGAAGGCATATTAGTCATTCCACACAAGGTCTAGGTACCCCTTTTTCAACATCTGAAAGATCCTGTGACCCTTAATGGGTGCAGTGAACCGTATCAAGTTAAATGATCCTGAACGGGAAATTGAAACCGGGCATAGGTCCAAGATCAGGTAAGTCTAAATTTGTCATAGTTACTCAGAGCCATTTTACAGTTTACCTGACCCAGAATGAGTCGGAGTTAGCGAAACTGATGTTAACGTTTTGTTGGTGACCCATTCTGGATCACAGAATCCAAAACCTAGGAAAAAAGTCAAACCGTGCAGGTAGAAATACGTCTAGCCATATTGAGGATGAGGGTCTATTGATCCATAAAAGGCAAACTGTCCAGGTCTCTGTTAAAAGTTCAGGTGACTCACGGTGGGTTCTCGTGGCCCCAAGATGTTGAAGGTTATGTGGCCCAGTTACAGATCAAAGGACTTGCGTGTTTCTCTTACAGCAGTTTCAACTTTTTAGAACTGTAGTTCAGCTATGATGAAAAGTCTTCAGTCAAAATATAGCCATGGATAAAACCAGAGAGATTTTTAGAGGTTGACTTAGACTGCACTGATGTTCTGTGGTTGACATTATGTGGACAGCTCCAGGAAATGCCCGTTTAGAGCTAAACAAATGAGAAGAAAATCTACGTCTTTGAGGTCGAGGGGGAGGGAAGGGGAGCGGAGTACGAGGAGGAGCGGAGTAGCCCCATAAACATCAAGGGGCGTTGCTCCTTGACTCTGCTGAGGAGGTCCTTGGAGCCCCCTGAAGACGCTCAGCGTTTTTAGTTGTCTTTATTTGCCTTATATTATGCACCGTATTTCTTTTTTTCTGCAAAGAAGTGGGCATTACCATAAAATATGGAGTACTGAGATTACACGCGGGCGAACACAGGCTATAAACTATAAACAGAATGATAGTACAGATTAGGAAAAATCACAGGAATGTGCTTATGCACATGAGGAAACTACACTGGAACAAAGTGGATAGACGTGCCAGTAGTAAGGGCCCTCAAACTGTTGATACAATAAAACATAATGGCTCCATCAGACTAACAGCAAGTACATTGTGCAATACAAATAAACATGGTACAAGTTATAGACTTGCTTGAATGCATGCCAGAAAGATTACCTGAGAGATTAGGTAAAAATCAGTATAAATCTGGTCAAAAACAAAACAGAACTGGTCTTAGAAACCGACTACAGGAAGATTATAATTATACCCACTGAACAGGAGAAGATTATAATTATACCCACTGAACAGGAGAAGATTATAAGTATACCCACTGAACAGGAGAAGATTATAAAGGAGAAGATTATAATTATAATCCCACTGAACAGGAGAAGAGAGATTTGATCCAGTAGTAAATGATTGTGTGTCACTTACTAAGGATCAGATTGACATTTTCAGATTGTCTGACCGCTTCGCCCCCACCCCTAGAGAACCTATAGATGTATCAGACCAGTTGTTAAATACCCATGCGTGGGCAGAGCACTTGAGGTGCTTTGATTCCTTCTTTGTTTGACAACTTTAAAGATTATATTGTTTTGAGCTATATGCGGAACGAACCGGCTCAACACAGAGCAAGGACATGTCGACCATTTAGACTTTATGCCTGTCTTCCATTTTTGTATGATGTGTTCAAATTAGTCTATGCAAGCTAGCTGATTGTCTCACATTTTGATTTGACTTATGATTGACAAGTTGCTGTTGTTCCCGGTCACAGGATGGATATATCTTTTACACTGAAATGTTCCCCACTTGTCGGGTGAAAAAGCTCAAGTTGTGGCGATACTAGGAAACATGTTTTTTTTTATTATTCAAGTTTAAATGCAAATATCAAATAATCGTTCGTTTGAGCTTGCGGATACACACTCTCACTTGTCTGACTGAGCGAACAACACGCTCATTTTGAACACTTCATGTTGGATGTTTAAGACTATGGTTGATTGTGGTTGATAAGACGTCGGAAGACCAAGGCCAGGATTTAAACCACAGTGCCAAGGACATCCACGCTGTTGGTTCGGATGAGGAATTTGCACAGGCCCTCGATGCCAGGCGCCTGAAACTCAACCTGCCACGAGCAAACGAAACTGAAGATTGGGAGAAACTGGATGCAAAAATCGTCCAAAGACTCGATGCACTGATAGGGAAAAGCACCCTGGAACACAAACTAGCCACATATGGGGACATTGTGTATGCCACATGTAGAGACGCCTATGGAGCAAAACTACCCAAAGAGAAAACACCTCCAAAGAAATCCAGACGCCAAGAAAAGATGGACAAGATCAGGGTCCAAAAGAAAAACCTCAAGATGCAAATGAAGACCGCACTGCCAGCTGAAAAACAAGGCTTGGAAAAACTGTGGAAAGACCTGAAAGAAAAACACAGTGCCCTCAGCAAAGCGGAATCTGCGAGGAAGAGGAAGAGCAAAAAGAAGAAGACACAAGAGCACTTCTTCAGAGACCCCTTCCAGTTTGCCAGAACACTGTTTGAGCAGCCAAAATATGGGACCCTAAGTGTGGACAAAGGAGTTCTTGAGCAGCATCTGAGGAAAACATACTCTGACCCACAGAGCAAAGCACCACTCGACATTCAAGGTCTGGTGTGGCCAACCAACCCTGAGGAACAGTTCAATGGCAAGCCTCCAACGTTGGCGGAAATCAAGAAGGTGGTCGACAAAGCCAGAGCCAAATCATCACCAGGGCCAAACGGAATACCTTACCAGCTTTACAAGAAATGTCCCAAGGTGCTGGAGTGGCTCCACAGGCTGCTGCGATCGGCTTGGAGAAACCAGAAGATCAGCGGCCAGTGGATGACGGCAGATGGTGTGTACATCCCCAAAGAGCAAAACTCAAGTGACATTAGCCAGTTCAGGCCAATATCACTACTGAACGTCGAAGGGAAAATCTTCTTCTCTGTCATGGCAGCAAGGCTGACCAAGTACCTGATGGAAAACAAGTACTTGGATGTGTCAGTCCAGAAAGGTGGCATCCCAGGCGTGGCTGGCTGTGTAGAACACGCCACAATGATCTGGGACGCAATCCAAAAAGCAAAAACAGAAAAGAGAGACCTGGACGTAGTGTGGCTTGATCTGGCAAACGCATATGGATCTGTGCCCCATGAGATGATACAGTTGGCTCTTGAGATGTACCATGTGCCAAAGAACATCCGCGACATGCTCAAGAAGTACTTCAATGGCTTCTCAATGCGGTTCTCTACCAAGGAGTACACAACAGACTGGATCAACTTGGAAGTGGGTATTGCAATGGGCTGTGCAATTTCCCCAATACTGTTCGTGCTGGCAATGGAACTCATCTTGAAAGCAGCAACAAACAACGCGAGACAAACAGACCTTGGCGATGGATACAAGATGCCTCCTCTCAAGGCCTTCATGGATGACACTACAGTGATTTCATCCAGAGAAGACGAGACACGTCATGTGCTGGAGAGGCTGGACGACATAGTTGCCTCATCCAGAATGAAGTTCAAGCCAAAGAAATCACGGAGTCTCTCACTGAGGAAAGGAAAAGTGGCCGGATCTGTGGTCTTCAGTGTTGCCAACCATGCCATTCCAACAGTCACAGAAGAACCAGTCAAGAGCCTTGGAAGATGGTATGATGATACGCTGAAAGACACACAAAGAGCAAAAGAAACCAAGCAGATGGCGGAGGAAGGCTTGGAGACCATTGACCAGTGTGGGCTCCCTGGCAAATACAAGGTCTGGTGTCTGCAGTTCATGCTGATACCAAAGCTGCTATGGCCTCTGATGATATACGACATCTGCACCAGCATAGTGGAGGCAATGGAAGCCAAAATCAACAAGTTCACAAGGAAATGGCTTGGTGTCCCACCCTGTCTGACTGACATAGCGCTGTACTGTCGCCAAGCAAAGCTGAAACTACCCCTGAAATCCATCCTGGAGGAATACAAAGCAGGGAAGATCAGACTTCAAAGCATGCTGGAGGACTCAGGAGACAAGGTGATAGAAGCAATTAAGCCCCAGCTGAAGACAGGCAGAAAATGGAAAGTTCAAGAGGCGATGGATTCTGCAAAAGAAAGTCTCAAGATCAGAGAAATAACAGGACACACACAGACCAACAGACAGGGACTGGGGGTGACCAAAACTGAATGGTGGTCAAAGGCCAAAGGAAAAGCCAAAAGAGACATGATGATTCAGGAGATGAGAAAAGAAGAAGACCAAAAAAGACTCCAAAAAGCAGTCCAGCAGAGCCAGCAAGGGCAATGGACAACGTGGGAGAATGCACTCCAAAGAAGTCTCACTTGGAATGACATTTGGCACATGGCCCCTCTCAGGATCAGCTTCATTCTCAGATCTGCATATGACCTTCTGCCCTCAAATGCAAACCTGGTGAAGTGGGGGAAAACAGACGATCCTGCATGCCCCCTCTGCCATGAAAAACAAACAGTGGAGCATGTCCTAAGCTCATGTAAAGTAGCCCTGGCTCAAGGAAGGTACACATGGAGGCACAACCAAGTGCTCAAAGAAATTGTACAAGTAGTCTGGGCTAGTACCAACACCACAAAAGGGAAAATCAGGACTCCAAAAGCACCCGCAACATTCTTCACGGCAGGAGGCAGCAAATCATGGCCAAGAACAACAGTGCCACTCGAAACATGCAGGCAGAGTCTGCTGGACGGGGCAGATGACTGGGAGTGCACTGCAGACCTCCCAGAATGGAAGAGTCACCCAGAGATCATCAGCAAGAGTGGCATGAGACCAGACATAGTAGTCCACTCTAAGTCAACCAAGCAGCTGATCATGATCGAGCTCACGGTGCCATATGAGAACAGAATGGAGGCAGCTCAAATCTACAAGACTGAAAAGTATGCTGATATGGCAAACAGCCTGAGGAGAGAAGGCTATCAGGTCAAAGTCCTCACTGCAGAAATTGGAGCTAGGGGGTTTGTAGGAACGTCTGCATACAGCCTCATGAAACAGCTCTCAGTTGCAGGGAAGGAAAAAACCAGAGCCCTGAAAGCAATGGCAGAAGCGGCAGAGAGGTGTTCAAGCTGGATCTGGTCAAGGAGGAACAAAAGTGAACTTCATAAGGCTTAATTTCCCTACAAATATCAGGTGTCCCTGTGGCTCAGTGGTTAAAGCGCGAGTCATTAAGTGGAAAATGAGCATGTCCAGAGGGTCATGGGTTCGAATCCCAGCCATGGCTCGTCCCAAGATGGGAAAAAAAAAGGGGCAGCAGAGGGACATCCGGAGTCATGAACCGGGTGTGGCCCAACCCCCCTAGAGTGTCAGGAGATAAGGGCCGAAACACTTGCTTGAAGGGGGCTTCTCTTCTGAGGACTCTCTGCTGCCACGCTCTCCACGAGTTTCTTTCTACTGTTTGTTTCATGCTAGGGTAAACACCATGGCCCGGTTAAAACTGACAACGGCCCATCTGAAAGTGTCTTAACATTCCAATGGTAACCAGAAGACGTAGAACGACAAAGGCCCAATTCTGCTGAGGCGGGGGTGTTTAGGGGGAGAAAAGGTAAAGGGAGGTCAGTTTTGTTGTTTCTTGTCGAGCTAAAATTGGAGACTGAAGCCAATAAACAGAACTTGCGTGGCTAGACCATCGCACAATGGAACAATCATATGACATGACACAAACTACTGGGTTTGACTCTGAAGTCTTCTACACTTTAAACTAGGAACAGTGACAAGCGGAAACAAATATAAGTTACTTAGCTATGCTTAGGTAAAGTCCTTTGGATGAGAGAACTTATCTTTCGTTATACATGTACAGATAAGGTTTCACAGTCAGTTTTCGTGTCAGAAGGCAGACATTAGAAGTAGTGATTAAACTGATACACAACCCGTGCCCTTACTCCTTATTTAGCTTGAAGGTAAAAATGAAATCAGTAAACATGTCTACCATCAATGAAATGTAAAAGGATTTTACACAGTCAACTAGTGTGCCAAGCTTTACATTGTCTTTGCACTGTATATAATCCAAACGGGAAGAGAGACTGTGACAGGGTCAACATTTTGGGAATTTTTGGTTCATGTGGCATTCGAATTGCATTCCTTCTGTTTAGACAACGTGCTACAAATTCACAACGCTCGTGCAATGAAAGAAGAGACGGTATGAAAGGCGAAAGGGGAGAATGAGAATGATAGATGAGGAGTGGGGGAGGGTGGAGAGAAACATACAGAGTGTGGAGGGGAAGCTGTCAGTAGAGGAGATGAATATTACTGCTTGCCACAGCTCGAAACAATGTCCTTTTCCTTTCGTCATGTTCGTTTAAGCACAGTGCTGTCCACTTGTGCAATTTTGTATCAGCCTATTTGTGACGAACGTTTTACTTGGTGCTTCCATTGTAAATGTTCCCTGAATGTATTCGTGCAGTTAACTTTCGTTTGATCCAGCCTGGAAGGCAAATAAAGTGACGGTCTTGTTTGCGACTGTAATGGTGGAATATGAGTGATGCTGTATCATTTGCTGTGTTGGTGTGGCTCTGCTTGCTTGATTCACAGCGGATATGAACTCTAATTTTATATTTCCGCCAAAAAGAACAGCATGCAGCGGATCTGTGTTCTGTGTTAGTTCGCTTTCTTATTTCAGCTTGAACCTCCGCTCAGATCAATTTGCATGATGCTTTATTTTTTATATAATGTTACCCAATATTTGTTGCAATATGTCCTTAAAATGTCGTTTGATATATCTTTTCTCAGTTTAAAAATCACGAAATACTACTAATTACATTTAAAGAAAAAGTCAACATCAGAATATTGAAAACGTTGCTGGCAACGCAGATTGCATGTTTACTGCCTATACAATCGATGATGTTTTCATGCGGAGCGTTGGTGAAGGTTTAGTCAGTGTTTATCATTTTGCCTTTCTTGATGGTTTTTTTTTTGTGTGTGTGTGGTTGTTTTTGCCAGTGTCTGTAACTGCATCTTAAGATGTTCACGCAGACACACGCAGGCACATAGACAAACGTGCATGCATGCATGCGCGCACGCACACACTGTTTGATTACAAAGAAAATTTACTCCTGGGTCAGTAACCATGACATGTAGTATGACAAATCCCAGATGTTATAGAGATTCCATCTGATCAGAATCTAAAATTCACACACACACATTCACGCACACGCACACACCAATAAACATCCGTGCACACACACACACACACACACACACACACACACACACACACACACACACACACACACACACACACACACACGTACGTACACAGACAGAGAGAGAGAGAGAGAGAGAGAGAGAGAGAGAGAGAGAGAGAGAGAGAGAGACGCACGCACGCGACTAACTATGCCGATTATAATTGTCATGTGTTCAGATGTCAAAGCGCTTATGCACATGTGTGGGCGACTGTAATCTTCAATTATCTTAGGGATCACTAGCGGCTGTTTAGTTACGTTGCTAAACATGCTTCCGATGGAGACAAAAACAGAAGCATCCCTTGAACAAGTGGTCAACGTGAGAAATAACAAAATCCCCAAAAGCGGTTTATAGTACGTCTTTCTCCGCTCTTCACCCAACCTGTGAACGGGCTTGACTGCTGATCTTTGAGAAGAGAGGATGAATCGGAGAAGACAGACAGAAACCAGAACAGAAAAAATACAGAAATAACAACAGTCATAACAAAACAAAACTCCCACAGACCATGCCGTGAAAGAACATTTCCATTATGCCTAAGTGAGCACCACAATAAAGATGCCGTGAAAGAACATTTCCATTATGCCTAAGTGAGCACCACAATAAAGATGCCGTGAAAGAACATTTCCATTATGCCTAAGTGAGCACCACAATAAAGATGCCGTGAAAGAACATTTCCATTATGCCTAAGTGAGCACCACAATAAAGATGCCTGAAACAACATTTCCATTATGCCTAAGTGAGCACCACAATAAGATGTCGTGAAAGAACATTTCCATTATGCCTAAGTGAGCACCACAATAAAGAAAAGTCACCTGAAACATGGAAAAAAGCAGATGGCAACCAACTTTGGGGTCATAGGCGGTTTTCGTTGATAATATTTCGAGGGTTTGCGTCGTTAGCCTACTCTCTTTCACCAGTACTGTCCGATTTTCTATGTGCCCTGTGAAAGAATTCGCGATCAGTCGGTGACCAGAAGAATTGGATGCCTTCACAATTATGCCTCGAGGGTACCCACCGGTGACAAAATACAGGAAGGTGAGCATCATCACGGAACCAGGAGGAATGATGAGGCTGCTTTCCTCAGGAAGATGCATTTTAATGGATTGAAAGCCATGGTCTGGTGTCCATCTTAGATGTACCAGGACACCTTGCACACATATGGTAGCTCAAAGTGAGCATTGTAAAGAGGAGGCTAAGACATAGTACATGCATCAAAAATACAATTAAACAAACGGCACGCAAATGTGGTGTAAACACGCATGATTGTATAAGAACAATAACAACAATAATAATAATGATAATAATGACAGCAACAACAACGACAACAACAAAAAAAAGTAATAATAATAATAATAGTAATAATAACAAAAACAATAATAATAATAACAACAATAATGATGATGATTGTGACGTCAACGTAAATTATGACGTCAACTTGAAATGACATAAAAACATGATGAAAATAATAAAAATTTTGACGGAAGAGGAGAGCAAGAACTAACGGCCGAGGCTTTGGT
>CM065715.1:2454928-2484928 GCA_033310375.1 Conus canariensis
GTGTGTGTGTGTGTGTGTGTGTGTGTGTGTGTGTGTGTGTGTGTGTGTGTGTGAATACGCACTTTTGTTTGTAGGTGCATGGTATGAAATTGTAATATTTATCTTCTTATTGGTTTCTTTTATGATTTTCGTTAATTTGTTCTGTATTTGTAAGCGCTTAGGGCTTATGTAAGATTAACCGCAATAAATAATCATTATTATAACTATCATTTTAAGAGACGCTTTGAAGAAAGACAGAAAGTTTGAGTACGCAGAGATATTGGGAGTTTATGCCAAGAAACCGGACCCCGAACAGAAAAAGAGCGATCGCTATAGTACGCCAAGATATTGGTAGTTTATTCCAAGAAACCGGACCCCGAACAGAAAAAGAGCGATCGCTATAGTACGCAGAGATATTGGGAGTTTATTCCAAGAAACCGGACGCCGAGAAGAAAAAGGGCGGTCGCTACAGATTTAAGTTCGAAATCGAGGGATTTTAAGCAGAGTGTTGTCGGTAGAAGAATGTAACTGTCTAGAAGGATCAAAGAGATGAACGAGATCAGAAAGGTAGGAAGGAGCTAAACCATTCAAAGATTTAAAGCAAAGTAAGGACAGTTTGTAGTCTATTCGTTTTTCGACCGGCAGCCAGTGAAGAGAAAGAAGTAAGGGAGTGACATGAGAAGATCTGGGTTGTCTAAGAATCAAACGAGCCGCATCGTTTTGTACTTTCTGAAGACGACTGAGAAGATTCTGGGACAGCCAACAAGAAAGAAATACAGTAATCAAGTCGTGATAGAATGAAGGCAGAAATAAGGGTTTTGTGGCATCAATAGAGAGAAGATGTCGCACAGAACCAGTGCGGCGAAGCTCAAAGTAACAGACACAGGAGACTGTGGGAACATGTCGCTGGAAGGAAAGTGCTGAGTCAAGGGTAACACCTAAATTCTGTGCAGATGAAGATGTCTGAATAAGGCAATTTTCCAATTTCATCGAGTTTGTGATACAGTCAGATGAAAGACGTTGGGCACAAAGAAGATCATTTCAGTTTGTTCATTGTTGAGCTGAAGTGTAACTGTCATCCAAGATTTTAAGTCCATGATACACGACTGTATGCGTTGGATTGCAGAAGGCAGCTGAGAGATATCGCTGGATGTGTAAATTTGCTTGTCATCTGAAAAGCAGTGGTGAGAGAGGCTATGATGGGCAACAGTGTCGGAGATTTGGGGGTGTAGAGTACGAAAATGAGGGGTCCAAGACAGATCCTTGGGGAACTCCGTTCTGGAGGATAGCTGGTTGAAAGGAGAAACAATTAACAGAGACAAGCTGAGTTCGATCAGATAGATGAGACTGAAACCATGACAGTGCTTTATCAGAAATACCGACAGTGTCGAGCAGACGAGAGAAATGAATTGTGTGATCAATAATGTCAAAAGCAGCAGATAAGTCAAGAAGAGAGAGCAGAGATACTTTCAACATATTGCGGTGAAAGAATGTCACTAACAACAGCGTGATAAAAGTGTGTCAGTGTGTCGTCACGTCTCTGCGTAGTCACAAATTCGTTTGGAGTTAACCGAAACACAGACTAGTCAGGGACAGGTAACGGTTTGGGACTTTGCTTTTCCAACTTACACTGTTGGCGAGTAGTGACAGCTCATGGTTCAAAAGAACCACCTGAACCTGAACAAGAACTGACACTAGGTAAATAACCAAGAATAAAACCTGTGACAGAATTATCGATCACACAGGCCTTGACCCGACCTGAGAAATATGGGGAACAAACATCAACCAGAGCCAAAGGAAAGACTTCGATCTGACCACCAAATGAACGACATGTCTGGGACTCACCAGTAAACTGACTACCCTGAACAAAAGAACGGCGTTCACCAGCGTAGTGCAACCAGTATCCCTGCAAAGTGTAGCGTCAAAGCCATTAACAGAACATTTCTCTATCAAGAGACTATCTGTGAGAACATGAGAAACTATGGAATGTTCACCATTCCTGTTGACCCGAGTCTCGGAAACCTGGACAGTGGCAGACGGCCTGAAAAATAAGGACATTCAGAACCAACATTGAACTAACAACCACAGTGTCAACACAAAGGATTACTTTTCATATTTTGTGAAACATTCTGACCAAAACCAGAACCACGACCACGGCCGAAATTTCCTCGATCACAACGAGGTAACTGAGACCGATTGTCAAACGAAGCACCTCTCTGTGGCGGACCAAAATGTGAAGACAGGTGCCAAATGCTGTTGACGCTGGTAACCCTGGTTACATGAACCACGACCAAACAAACTGACCACGGAAATTTTGAGCTCCAAGTTTATTTCCAAAACCATGGAATGGTTGGAAACCGGACGAAACATTGGCCTTGAACACACAATCTGATGGTTTCTTTGCAAAACGTTTTTTTTCCGGAATGAGCAGATTTGTACTGGTCGGCTGACCGATACATCTCTTCCGCATTTTGAATTGAACGGTCTTTAAAAAAAAAAAAAAAAAAAAAAAAGAAAAGAAAAAAAAGGGCCAAGTCTTTGGAAACATTTTGTAAAATTTGTTCACACAGAACCAAATCATGGACAGCATGCAAACTTTTGTCCGTATCAGACAATATAACCCATCGATCAAAAAAAAAAAAAAAAAAAAAAAAGGGCAGTCAGAATCAAGAACGCAGAAAACGATTTTTTTTTTTCCGGGCGTGCCGAACGAAATTTGCTCGGAAACCCTCAGCAGTGCATTGAAAACATTTTAACTAATACTCTCGACTTGAGATCGTCCAAGATAAAGAGTCGTTTGCGTCAAACGAATGATACAAGGTAAGCGTGTTACCCTTGAACAAACATGCGATGTACAGAACCCATTTTTCCTTGAGCCAACCGCACGTTGATGTATGGCTTTCAAAACTATACAAAAACGCATCTGTCTCGTCCTTAGTTTCGTAAAAAAATCGTGAGTTTGGGGATAACTTGGAATTTATTATGGATGACAACATACCAACTAAAATAACTTCAAGCAAGAACCACCAGCCAGGATTGATACAAAAACTAAACGTTTGTTGAGAAGGAAACATCGGTTCTTTAAGAAACTGAAACTACACCCTAATTCAGAAAGATTACTGATTAGGTATAAACATATTAAGAGAAGGTGTCAGAGAGAATGTAGGCTTGCTCACTCCAATTATGTTAATTCGATTATTTCAGAAGGTGATCATCAAAACAAGAAATTATGGTCATACATAAGGAGTAAGAGACAGGACAACATTAGGATTCCAGACCTGAGAAATAACCAGAATAACCTAATACAGGACCCTGAAGGGAAAGCAAATTTACTAAACAATCAGTTTTGTTCGGTTTTCTCAAATCCCAACCTCTAATTAACGTTAGACTAAAGGATGATGATAAACTCCCTGAAATGCAACATATATAAGTAAGCAAAGCAGGGTATTTAAGCTACTGACCAACATCAATGAAAACAAAGCTACTGCTCCTGATGGCATTCCTGTCAAGCTCTTAAAACTATGTGCCAATGAATTGACTGAGGTATACCAACTACTTTTCCTAGCTTCACTGGACCACGGAGTAATACCTGATGAGTGGCGAGATGCTAGCATTGTCCCTTTATTCAAAAAGGGTGACAAAACAAAAGCAGAGAACTATAGACCTGTATCTCTTACATCCATATCAGCAAAATTACTTGAACACATAATATATAGTAGCATAATGGACCATCTTGACAAATATGACTTCTTAAATAACGCCCAGCATGGTTTTAGACAGCGAAGGAGTTGTGAGACTCAACTTATAACAACTCTCAATGATTTTAATAACTGTCTTAACAACAGACAGCAAATAGATGCAAATTTATTAGACTTTTCTAAAGCCTTTGATAAGGTTGACCATGAGGGCCTGCTGCTTAAATTAGAATACATTGGCACTGGCGGTTCTTTTGCTAAAATGGTCTAGATCATTCCTCGTTGGGAGAACGCAGAAAGTTATTGTGGAAGGGTCGTCATCCCATTGTAAACCAGTCTTGTCAGGTGTACCACAGGGAACTGTTGTGGGGCCCTTGTTCTTTTTAATTTATATAAATGACATAAGTAGAAATCTCTCTCCTGGAACTACTATAAGGCTTTTTGCAGATGACAGCTTAGTATATAGAACAATCAGAAGCAAGAATGATACACGCATTCTACAAGAAGATCTAAACGCTTTACAAGAGTGGGAAAGAACTTGGAAAATGGAATTTCACCCCAGAAGTGCCAAGTGTTGCGTATATGTAATAAACGCTCACCAACTAGATCAGAATATTCTATTCACAATACTATTCTTAAAGAAACCAATGCTGCAAAATATTTAGGCGTGATTATAGGTAGTCGTCTCAAATGGAAAGAACATTACAATTTAGCATTTAAGAAAGCAAACAACATTTTAGCTTTCTTATACAGGAATATCAACGACTGCCCCCAAAAGGTTAAGGACGACTGCTACAAAACACTGGTTAGACCAGTACTGGAATATGGTTGCTCAGTCTGGGATCCTTACAATCTAAAGGACATTGATAACCTCGAAAAGATTCAGAAGAGAGCAGCACGGTTCGTAACAGGGAACCATATCAGAGAGAAAGGGAATACTAGGAAGAACATGAGGAAATTAGAATGGAAACCATTAGAAGAGAGAAGAGCTTTTATCAAACTTAATACTTTCTTCAAAGGCAGAGCTAAACTAATTGATATACCCAATGGAACAACTAGTATTGAATAAAAGTTGCACCAGGAGTGGCGGTCAATCTTATGCCATACCTGCATCAAATATTGACAGCCATTTACATTCATTTTATCCTAGTTCTGTACGGCTGTGGAACTCACTGCCGGGTGCCATCAAGATTGCCACAAATGCAGTCTCATTTAAAAATCAAATTGATACGACAGTCTTGAGATCTGCATGTTGACTGATTTTTCTATTTTAACTTCCCCGGATATTTTATGGCTACCTAGGCCTGAACCTGGCCATTGCTTTTAACTTTTTAAATATCGTGTGCGACCCCTTGTTGCCAAATTTTGCTCCAGGGGCCAACAGGCTGAGTCGCACTTTATTTTATTTTATTTTTAACATGCGCGCTGGTGACCTACTCGTTTTTGAGTGAACCAGTTTTTTAGGAAGAAAAGGCGATTTTAACAGAAAACGTTGATACACAGAACTGTCATGCTGAGATTCATTAAGGCAAAACCTGGCGGAACTGAAACAATAGGTTGCTCCAACCGAACCTGCAGTTGAAGTTTTTTTTATTTCAAGTTCCTGAACTCTCATTTGCTGTTTCAACCTCAAGTTCTTTGAGTTTTAACAGTTGCTCCTGATCTTTGTCTCTTTGTTCATTCCCCGTTTCCACTCTGTCAACTTAAGGGTTTGTGACTTTTCTTCCTGTCTAACCCTTGCTTCTTCTTGTTGTAAGCTTGCTCAGCCTCTTCTTTCCTCAACCTTAAAGCTTGCTCAGCCTCCTCTTTCTTTAATGCTAGAGCATATGCTCTGTCTTTTTCCTTTCCTGCTCTGTCTTTATCCTTTTCCTCTCTCTCTTTTTCCTTTAATTGAACTTCCGGCTCTTTTTGTTGTTTTTCATTCTCTTTCCAGTTTACTTCCAACGCCTCATAGCAAGATTATGCCGTCTTTCTTTTTCATTTCTTCTCTCTCTCTCTCTCTCTCTCTCTCTCTCTCTCTCTCTCTCTCTCTCTCTCTCTCTCTCTCTCTGCCCTATCTTCACACTGTTGTACATAATTAGCCAATTTCTCACTATCAAGACTCACTTCATGGTCTTGAGCCATATAATTATGCTCCAAAGGACGAGATACTGATTGACTATCAAATAGAAACTTGAGAGAAAAAAAAGGGAAATGAAATAGTAGTAATAAAACTGGAGATGAATAAACATTTCTGTATAAAACAGTAAATAGCAGACAAAACAAAGTCAGTCAGCAAAACCAAAGAGGGTTCAAACTGAAATGTTTCACAATAAGTAAAAAGACAGAAATGCAGACGGGATTAACAGAGGTAAACATCCGACACGGTAAAACAATTAACCAGCAAATAAACAAACACAAGTAAGTAATTCTGAAGGAGTGAACACTGTTCACTTAGGAATGACACCTGAGGAATACAGTAAAGGAAAACAAAAAGCTTCCACCAAGCAGACAAAACAATGCAATTTTTTTGTTTTTTAACAAACTTAATGATGCAAAAATGGAAAGCAATTACACACACACACACACACACACACACACACACACACACACACACACACACACACGCACTAATATATATATATATATATATATGTGTGGGGTGGTGTGTGTGTTGTGTGTGTGTGTGTGTGATTGATTCAGATAATTTTCAGGCACCCCTCCACCGAGGAATCCGTTCAAGCAGACAATGCTCACAATAGTCAGCATACACTTAAAAGAAACCGTAAGACTTGAACTGGGTTGCATTGTAACATTTATTTTTCATAAATTTTCGCCCTGTTTTGGGGCTTCATTAGACAATTGCAATCACAAACTAAAAGGGTATAAACAATATTCAGGCTTTGTCCATTGAAAACAATTCACTAAGGTAAAATAATTCACTAAGGTAAAAACTAGGAACACACAAAAAGCATGCAAAAAGCCTGGTAACACACACACACAACACACACACACACACAACACGTACACCAAAAACCATCCTTGCTGTTTTGTGTCCTACTGTGAGTGAATTCACTGCACAAGTCAAGTCAAACATACACTTGATATCTGCCACCCGAGAACTCAATGCACTATTCAAAAACAAAAGTAATAAAATCTTTTCCAAATAAAATGGATTTAAATGGACTTTGATTACAAAACAGATTACCTGTGTATACAAATATATGATAAGGCAAGAGGCCTAGGGTTTGGGGGGGGGGGGGGAGAGAGGAGAGAGAGAGAGAGAGAAACAGACTGACAGACAGAGGGACAGAGAGACAGACAGAGAGAGAGGGGGGGGGGGAGAGTGGGCAAGAGAGACAGAATTGGAGAGTGAACAACCCAGAGAGAGAGAGAGAGAGGGGGGAAGGGGGGGGGATTGGGCAACAGAAAAAGGAGGGAGGTAGCAAAAAGAAAGACAGGGGGAGGGGAAGAGAGGGGGGAGGGGGAAAAGGAGGCAGGAAATTAGTGGAATAAAGGGGGAGGGGGAGGAGGAAGGGGGTGATAGAAAAGTAGGGGGAAGAGCAAAAGGAAAGGTAAGAGGGAGGGGGTGGGGGAAGAGAGAGAGAGAGAGAGAGAGAGAGAGAGAGAGAGAGAGAGTAGGAGGCTGAAAAATAGTGTGGTGAGAGGAATATGGTAAGGTGGTGGCGTGGAAGGTGTGTGTGTATATGTGTGTGTGTGGGGGGGGGGACAGAAAAGGAGGGGGGAGAGAACAGAAGGAAGGGCATGGGGGTGGGGGTGGGGTAGGGGGAGAGAGAAAGGAAGATTTGGGGGTAGACAATTCGTGGAATAAGAGGAATATAATATAGTGGAGGCATGGAAGGGCAAGGCAGTAGAATTATGGAAATTCTATGACCAGAAATGTATATTATGTCTGTAACATGTGTGTCTCTCATGTACGCACGCGCGCGCACACATGCGCGCGCGCACACGCGCACACACACACATGCACACACACACACACACACACACACACACCACACACACACACACAACCACACACACATGCGTAACGGGTTGTGAATACTATTCGCCTGTACCCATGCCTTAGCACACCCTGGCCCAAGCTACAACCATGTGATTTGCAGCTCAGTCATGTAGCCAACCGAATGTGTTGTTTTTACCTGATACATAACCTGATGTTTGTGAAGGAAAGAGTTCAGATTAAAGATTTCAGTAGAAGCCAGTACATGCCTGGTCTCTATGTTCCATATCTCTTAAGTGTTGTAACTTTCTCCCTGGCTACATCTACATGGTGTCAGAGAGGAAACGAACCGCAGCTTGCAGTGAAGAATGGCTTCATCTCTACACAATCCAAGCCTGAATTGGGACTCGAAAAATCTTCAAGAGGAATGGCGGAAATTCACACAGCATGTGAATCTAATGTTTGCCTGACCGCTGCACAAGACTTCAGAAGCTGAACGATGCGCCTACCTGCTCATTTGGTCAGGAGAGAAGGGAAGAGAACTCTTCAACACATGGAATCTGTCATCTGAAGATAGCAACAAATTAGAGGTGTTGTGCAAGAACTTTGAGAAGCATACCACCCCTAAGAAAAACTCCCTGTTCGCACGATATTTGTTTCTGAACAGAAAACAACAAGAAGGGGAACAGTTTGAGAAATTCCTCACCGACATCCGCACCCTCGTCAAGGACTGTGCACACAAAGACGCTGAGGAAACGGTGCGCGACCGCATTGTATGTGGGATCCTATCACAAGAGGCCCGAGAAAAGCTGCTGCAAGCTGGAGACCAGCTCACCATGGATAGAGCCATCGAGATTGTCGTGACGATTGAAGCAACAAAGCAGCAACTGGCGGCCATGCAGAAAGAAGAGGCGGTAGACGTCATCAAGAAGAGACGCATGGAGTCCAGCAGTAAAGACTGACGGCCTCACCAAAGCAGTGACACATAAGACTGCAATAA
The DNA here is from genome assembly GCA_033310375.1 of Conus canariensis. NCBI lineage: Eukaryota > Metazoa > Mollusca > Gastropoda > Neogastropoda > Conidae > Conus > Conus canariensis. The sequence continues at coordinate 2,463,546 of CM065715.1, forward strand.
CTGGACACACACATGGCAAGAGGGCATGCCCAGCCTATGGCAAGAAATGCCGGGAGTGTGGCAAACAGAACCATTTCTCCAAGGTGTGTCGCTCCAAAGGCAAGCGAGCTGTCCACCAGGTGGAGGAAGTGGAGGAAGAAGACGACCTCAGTTCATCCCTCAATGTCGACGTCATCGCCGACGGCAGAGATCACCCCGACACTGCCTACGTCAACATCCGCAGGGAGACGTGTGATGTTCTGCGCTTCAAGGTTGACACAGGCGCGCAGGCAAATGTAATTCCCTATCAGATCTAGAAAAGATGACCGCGCCGCCACCACTCTCCAGCCTGGTAAAGTTGGCCTGTACGGGTACGCCGGCCAGCGCATCAATGTCAAGGGCGTCACAAACATGAAATGCTCCTACAAGGCTCAGGACTACCAAGGCACGTTCTACGTGGCTGAGATGGCAGGTCACTCGCAGCCAGTGTTGGGGCTCCAGGTGTCGCTGCAGCTACAGATCATCAAGATGGTGCTGACAGTGGCCCACTCAGAACTGACAAAGGAGTGTGTACTTCACGAATAGTCACTTGTTTGATGACGACCTGGGCAGCCTGGAGGGAGAAGTAAACATCCACCTGCGAGAAGACAGCACACCCATGGTCCACGCGCCCAGACGTGTGCCACACGCACTCAGGGAACGCCTGAAGAAGGAACTGGACGCCATGGAGGCTGCAGGGGTAATCGCCTAGGTCACACGCCTGACTGACTGGGTAAACTAGCTGGTGGTGGTCGAGAAACTGCGCATCTGCCTGGACCCGAAGTACTTGAACCTGGCAATAAAGCGGCCACACTACCCATGCCAACGCTAGAAGATGCACTAGCCAAGATTCCAGGAGCAAAATACTTCAGTAAACTAGATGCCAAAAGTAGCTACTGGCAAATGACTTTGTCCAGCAAGGCGTCTTACATGACCACTTTCAACTCGCCCTTTGGCAGCTACCACATCCTACACATGCTTTTCGGCCTGGTGAGCGCCCAAGATGAATTCCAACAGAAAATGGACGAGGTTTTTGAGGGCGTGCCAGGTTAGTGACACTGGTGGACGACCTGCTAGTGACTGGGAGAAACAAGGAAGAGCACGACCGCAACCTCAAGGCCACACTGGACAGGGCCACAGAGCGGCACCTTATGCTGAATCCAGAAAAACTTAGCACTGGCGTGCAAGAAGTAGCTTACTTCGGCCACATCATCTCTGATGGGATCAAGCCCGACCAGCTGAAAGTGAAGGCTGTGCAAGACATGAAGCCGCCAATGGACTGCAAAGAGCTGGAGACAACGCTGGGCATGGTGACGTACCTGTCAAAGTTCGCCCCCCCCCCTCCCCCCCACCTGGCGGAAACAACTAAGCCGCTACGGGATCTACTGAAGGACGACAATGAGTTCGTGTGGGAAGCGCCGCAGCAGACCGCATGGGATCACATCAAGTCCACGCTGGCCGGCCATCCTGTGTTCGCCATCTACGACCCAGCAAAGAAGATCACCCTGCAAGCGGACGCTAGCAAACACGGCGTGGGGGCAGCCATCTTCCAGGACAACAAGCCCATCGCCTACGCCTCCAAGTCTTTAAACAAGACAGAAGAAAGCTACGCACAAATAGAAAAAGAACTGTATGCCATCGTCTTTCGATGTGAGAGATTTCATCAGTACATATACGGCCAGCGTGAGGTCCTTGTCCAATCCGACCACAAACCTCTGGAGACGATTGTGAAAAAGCCCCTGGCATCCGGGCCCGCACGTCTCCAGCTTATGCTCCTTCGCCTTCAAAAGTACAGCATCAAAGTTGTGCACGTACCAGGCAAGCAGATCCCCGTGGCTGACACCTTGTCTCACAAGTCACTACCGCCTGAGCCCCTGGACACTGTTGAAGACCTGGATGCGCAGATCCATGTCATCGTACAGAACCTGCCCGTCAGTGATGAAAAGATGGAGCTCATCAGAAAGACCACTACCGACGACCCGAACCTCAGCGCAGTGCTGACATATATCAGCGATGGCTGGCGGCCCGAATTAACCAGCATTGCCACAAATCCACAGAAGACTTCTGGAACTTTAGGGACGAACTCTCACTCATAAAAGGCGTCATCTTCAAGGGAAAGCGAATTTTCGTACCCGCGATGCTCCGAGCCGAAATGTTGATCAAGATTCACGCCAGCCACATGGGCGTGGAGAAGTGCCTTCAGCGCGCACGCCAGCTGCTGTTCTGGCCCAGGATGGCAGTGGACATTGAACGCACCGTGGCTGCATGCGCCGTCTCCAACGAGAGGCGGCCATCCAACACCAAGGAGCTCATGCTACCTCACGAGATACCATCACGGGCATGGCAGAGGGTGGCGGTGGACCTGTTCTGTTGGGACAAAAAGACAATCCGGTAACCGTAGATTACTACAGCCGCTTCTTCGAGCTCGATGAGTTGACCACTACAACAACTGCGGCTGTGGTCAGAAAGCTGAAGGCTCACTTCGCAAGGTATGGCATCCCAGAGACTCTCATAAGCGACAACAGGCCCCAGTTCTCTTCAGATGAATTTTCCCGCTTCACCCGAGATTGAGATATACAACTCGTGACGACCAGCCCCCGCTATGCACAGTCTAATGGCCTGGCAGAAAAAATATGTGCAAGTGGCAAAGAACATCCTGGACAAGGCCAAAGCGGGCAAAGGGTCCGCGCTGCTCAGCATCCTTGAGTACCGCAACACCCCCGTGGATGGCCTGGCATCCCCGGCACAGCTGCTGCAGAGTCGACAACTGCGCTCTGTGCTGCCCGACACCCACCGCCAGCTACAGCCCCGAGTCGTCGACCCGCAGACTGTGGTGGCTCGACGCCGCCAGTGCCAGGCCAGCCAAAAGAACTACTACGACCGTGGCATCCAGTCCCTCCCGGCCTTCCAGCCCGGAGATGAAGTGTTCGTGCAACTCACTGCCGGAGACTGCTGGCAGCCCGCCAGAATCACCGCGTGCGGCAAGGCACCGCAATCATACCTGCTGAAGACAGACGACGGCAACACCTACCGTCGCAACCGGCGTTTTATCAGAAAACAGCCGCGACAGACTCAAACACTGCCGCACCCTGTGGCCACAGCGGCTGTGCCTTCGACCACTGCCACGACCTTGGCAATGCCAGACAGCCTTGTCCCTCTTGCCACCAGGTATGGGCGTCCAGTGAGGCGACCCCACCAGCTCAACTACCAGCCTGGTTTCATACAGGAAGCTTAACGAGTAAACTGGTTGCGTGCACCAAGAGACGGTTATTGCTTGTCAGGCATGAGTTAGTCTGCAGTGGTGGACTCAAGGGACTGTTATAGTTGTGGACTGTCACATGTGTATGCATTAAGAGACTGTCGCAGTTGCATATGAAAAAGGATATGAATGTGCCAGCATACTCCACGCTGTATATATATATATATATATATATATATATATATATATATATATATATATATATATTGAATATATTGTTTTTTTTCCTTATAGGGAAAGTGATTGGTAATGAAACATGCATGAAAAGAATTGTCTGCTGTTGCCTTTAGTGTATATACATCTTTTCTGAGTTGTAACTAAAATTATGCTGTTTTCTTTATCTTCTTCATACATTGTGTGCATTATATATATACTCCAAGAGGCCACCATCACCTTGGTTCTCCTCCGTTGCGCCTCAGCTGCAAGAAGCCAAGCGTGAAAGACGCAGAGCCGAGAGACAGTGGCTCAAGTCCAGTCTGACAGTTCACAAGCAAATTTTCCAAACTGCCAACAAAATTTTAACAGCCTTGTTCACGCTACAAAATCTGCCTATTACAATGCCAAAATTCTTGCATGCTCCACATCCAAACAGCTGTATAACATTACTAACACTCTTCTTGGTAAAACTGACTCCTCTCCTCTTCCTTCCAATCTCCCACCTTCTGACCTTCCACAGGCTTTCTCTGACTACTTTGTCAACAAGATCACTAATCTTAGGCTTTCACTGGACTCCCTGACTAATACTCATGCACCATTTCCCGATCCCCCTTTCTCGGGAACTTTCCTCACTTCCTTCCATCCTGTTTCTGAGGTCTTTGTAAAGAAAATCATCATGAAATCTGGCATTAAAACCTGTGAACTTGACCCACTACCAGCTTCTTTCCTCACCCATTGCCTTGACACTCTACTCCCTCATATTACCATCATCATCAACCACTCCCTCTCAACTGGCTTCTTTCCTTCTTCTTTCAAATCTGCAATTGTAAGACCTCTTTTGAAAAAGACTACTCTTGACCCTGACAATTTGAAAAACTACAGACCTGTGTCAAATCTTCCGTTTCTTTCAAAAATTTTAGAGAAAGTTGTTCTTGACCAACTGTTAGACCACCTTCATTCCAACAGCCTTGTCTATCCCCTTCAGTCTGCTTACCGCTCTGGACATAGTACTGAGACTGCTCTTCTCAAAATCTGTAACGACATTCTGACTGCCCTTGACTGTAACAATGTATCACTTTTGACTTCTTGGACCTATCTGCTGCCTTTGACACTATTGACCACTCTATCCTCATTTCCCGCCTACATCACTCTTTTGGGCTTGATGACACAGTCTTGAGTTGGTTTCATTCCTACATCACTGATCGTCAACAAGTAGTTTCTATCAACGGCCTTTCTTCTAATCCCTCTTGTCTGACCTACGGCGTGCCACAAGGATCTGTCTTGGGCCCTCTACTCTTCATTCTCTACTCTTATCCTGTCTCTTCTATTGTCCAAGAACACCTACTTCAGCATCATTCCTTCTCTGATGACAATCAGCTGTATGTCTCTGGGCCTCTCTCTGACCTTCCTCTCATGATCCAAAACACCCAGTCTTGTGTAGCCAACCTTAAGGACTGGATGACCCGAAACAAACTAAAACTAAATGAAGATAAGTCTGAACTGATCCTGATCACCCCACCAAAACTTCAAAACCACCCTTCTGTTCCGACTTCCATCAAACTTGTTGATTCACCTATCACTCTCTCTCATTCTGCCCGCAACCTCGGTGTAACTCTTGATCAAACCCTGTCCTTCCAACAGCATGTCAGCAATGTCTGTCGCACTTGCTTTCTTGAACTCCGCCGCATTGCTTCTATTCGCCATCTTCTCTCAGAAAACACAACAAAAGCTCTTGTCTGCGCATTTGTTCTATCCCGCCTGGATTACTGTAACGCTCTTTTGTCTGGCTCTCCCTCTCATCTCATCAACAAACTTCAAAGAGTTCAGAATCATGCTGCCCGTCTCATCTTCCGCACTTCTAAATATAACCATGTTACCCCATTGCTCCGCTCTCTCCACTGGCTCCCTGTTCAGCTAAGAATATCCTACAAGATTGCCTCTCTCTGCTTCAAATCTATCGAGTCTTCCTGTCCTGAGTATCTCACCCACCTGTTACATCTGTACACCCCATCTCGAGCTTTACGTTCCTCATGTGACACTCGTATCTACAGTATCCCCACTGTTCGCACTAAAACCTTTGGTCAACGTTCCTTTGCCTATCAAGCTCCAACTACCTGGAATCAATTGCCTCGCTCTCTCAGATACTCACCCTCACTGCCCACATTCAAGCGCCTTCTCAAAACTCATCTGTTTCCTAGGTAACTTCGTCTTCCCTGTGACCCGACGTTTGCAATGTGTGATGCGAGTGTCTGCTTTGTGTGCGTTCGTGTCTGTGTGAGTGTGTGTTTGCGTGTATGCATGCTTGTGAGTTTGTGTCCTTGCTTTGGATTTTGATGCCTTTTTCTCATGTATGATTGTTATATATTGTGTGATTTGATGTCTGTTGTGTTATTGTAAACGCCTAGGGCATTCAATTGATTAGGCGTCATAAATGTTCAAATAATATATATATATATATATATATATATATTATTGTGTGTGTGTGTGTGTGTGTGTGTGTGTTATTGTATGTCCAGTCAATTAGTGTTTTTTAGAAGGGAGATGTAACATGTGTCTCTCTCATGTACGCACTCGCGCACACACATGCGCGCGCGCACGCGCACACACACACACACACACACACACACACACACACACACACACACACACACACACACACGCACACACACACGCGTAATGGGTTGTGAATACTATTCGCCTGTACCCATGCCTTAGCACACTCTGGCCCAAGCTACAACCATGTGACTTGCAGCTCAGTCATGTAGCCAACTGAATGTGTTGTTTTTACCTGATACATAACCTGATGTTTGTGAAGGAAAGAGTGCAGATTAAAGATTTCAATAGAAGCCAGTGCATGCCTGGTCTCTCTGTTCCGTATCTCTTACGTGTTGTAACATTCTCCCTGGCTACATCTACAATGTCCAAGACACACTCGCACATAAGCACACACACACACACACACACACACACACACACACACACACACACACACACACACATTCAACTATTTTTAGACAGAGTGGCACACTTACATACACCTAGTCTTTATACATTGATACCACTCCAATACATACTCACTCATGCACACATTTATATTCTCATAATTGTGTAGGAACATATACATTTGAGCTTTAGAATATTTGTATATAATTGTATATTCCCTATTCTACCTGGCTTGTTTGTCAGCATTCCCCTCTTCCCCAGAAAGAAGACTGTCCATAAGCCCTCAATCCAATAGACTCTAATCTTTAAAAGGAAATGATAATCTGCCTTCGTCACACACACAGACAACGCTTCAGTGGAACTGAATGATTGCTTTTTGGGAAGCGCTGAGGTCCAAACGAGTATTTAACCCACAAAAAACTGTCCCAATATTTGCCATCCACCATGTCTCCCTTGCTCCTAGATACCTGTCATTTTCCACTGAGTCAATGGCAAAAATGTCCATGCATTGGTGCAGTTCTAGATTTTCAGTGTGTTTGCATGAGTTCATGTGGTGGGCAACTTGACACTTACGATTTTTCTTCAGTTTCGCGTCAGATTTATGTCCTGCTCAGCGGAGTTTCAAGTTTATTGAGGAGCCAGCCAGCATACCACGCGTCCTCGTGGATTTTACAGCGGAGTAGGTAAATAACTCGTGGTGTAGTGCAGGTAAGGGTTTTTCGGAGCTGCCATGTCCTCCCATCCCATGGAGAAGTGAATTCTCGTATGTCTAGACTGTGAACGCATGTATCACAGTTTTACTGAGCAAAAAAGAATATATATATATATATATATATATATATTTTTTTTTTTTTTCCAATTTAACCTACACAAATCACCAATTCATTTAACGCCTTTGTGGCTATTTGTCCCAGTTACGATGTGCTGTGCGTGTTTTGCTATCCGACTCTCACCTGAAGAAGTTTGGATGCGTGTACGACTTTTCTCTACACACACCCACACCACACGAACATAAAAAGCCAGGCAACAAGTTAAGTTTCTTTATTTCTTTCTTTTGCTGCCTGAACCATCAAAATCATAACAAATACATATTACATAACAAGTATAAACAGGTACATCAAAAGGTTCTCGCCACCACCAAAGGGCGCGAAACGAAACTAGATACTATATTATTACATCAAACCTGTTTCCTTCTCTTGGGCAGGCCAAGCTGGCACCTACAGCAGTGTCACCACAGTCTATGCACTTGGCCACATCTGGCCCTAGTCACACAGTCCTCACACAGGTCAGAAACCACTCACGGGAGCTGTTCGTGGAGTCCTTCCAGGGACTCCCACACAACAGAAGAGCACATGTCCACTCGACGGAAAACGAAGCCGCTCCCCGAAGTAGGTCGTGGAGTCCTTCCATGGACTACCACACAACAGAAGAACACAAGTCGTCGTCCCGACGAACTCTGAAGCCCTTTCACACACCAGCTCGTTGCTGACCCCAAATAAAATCTACTAAGTTTCAATACAGTGGATGCATTACAATCGAAAATTTTCTTTGATTAACACTATGACTGTTTACACTGAAGGAAAAGATATCCACATGGAACCCTTTTTCAAAGTACCAAGAATACAATTATTGCATTTAAAGGGACAATTCCCTTTTGTCCCATTTTATCAAGAAAAGAATGTTTTTATCGTTTAATATCATCACTAGGCGTGTCCAATTACATTTCAAGGAACGATTTCCGTTCGTCCCTTTTTATCAAGAAAATAATGTTCGTCATTACATTAGACGTATCCACAACAGGGATCAGAATACATTTTCCAATAATTTATGCACAATAATTTTCATTGCTCATTTCCAGAGCTCACCAACACTAGCATCGTTATAATACTTTAGGGAAAAGATAAACAAGATTTGTTTTTCTATAATATACACTGATTTAACGAGATGACTGTCCCCAAATACATATAAATATACGTAGTCCTTCTTTCTTCTCCTCACTCCATTCTCTTCTCCTCCACCTCTCGACTCACACATTCGCTAACTACAACTTCCTACTGTCACCCTGTGTCTCGTCAAATCATAAGATATATCAAGGGAACAATTAAATATTTTTAGGCCTTTACTAAGACCTGTAAAAGTTACAATCACCTGTAGAAAAAAGGAACTTCATTAGTACAAACCCTAACTTCCATTTAACTATTGGGATATACCTGATTGCCAGCGAGGACCTGCCTTCAGTCTGCCTTCGGCTCTCGGAAAGTGTTGCTTGGCCGGTAGCTCTTCGGAGACTGAAGGGAAATCCTCGCTCACCCCACTAACACAAAACGCAGGTGTATAGCTGTCAAGTAAACAGGACCATCGGTTTTTCAGGTTTACCTGTTCCAGTCAAACGTGTCATCAAAATTTTGAACTGGACGAAATGTGGTCCGTCATAGTGCCTTTTCACAATTAGCGTACAAAATTATTCATGCCATTCAATCCAGCAGTCTCTTTACACACGAGGGCTCTGTACAAATTACAAAAATCTAGCAGCGTCTTTGACATACTTTAAAAAAACAAACAAACAGAAAAACATACTGCAACCTTTTTCCCCCCTTACACTGATTAATCACGCTTCACCCTTTGACAAATGTCGGGTTTTCTCCACAATCTTTTCACTGGCTTACAGTAACATCTCAAAAGGATGTCTACCCTTTTACAAACTTGAGGGTTTGTTTCAACGAAGATCTTAGGCAAATATATATATTGTCTTTTGAGAGCATAGTATTCCTCAATCCATGAGAGTGTAATTGTAAGGTTCTTTCAAGTTCACGGGAGTAGTTGTGTTAGTCTTGTTTGGTACCTCAATCTAACAAGCCTCGTGACTGGCGTAACTCTGATTTACCCAATCATAGAAAAGGGGTTCTCTTCTGAAAACAGACAAGAGACTTACATTAAAGTAACTGAATAACAGTAGACTCACCAACGATGTTCTCACTGCGGCAGCGAACACTTACCTACCTGATGTGCGAACGGGGTAGAATTTGAAAATCATTTTAAAGTTCGATTTTTTTGATAGAATGACCAAACTTGTTCGCCCATCAGAACTCACCGTCTAATGTCCATGAAATTGTAAACATAGGAAGGGGAACGTATGTCAGTCTGACACCGGCAGCGTGTGAATCGTTGGAGAAAAGCTTACGTGCAGGTCGAGCGTTGGCAGGTCAAACACAGATGTCAGTCGCAAGTGCTTGTGACAGTCTTCACACAGGTAATGCTGCTGTCAGAAAACACGCGACCGAAACACAGGCAGATGAAATGAATCATTTTAATAAAATGACAACAGCTACAGAGTTTGTGATGAAATCAATCACCGTTCCATTAACTGTTTTATTACCGCTTTGTCAAACAAAATAAACATTTCTTTAATGATTAACAGCTCTTCACTTGTGCGTTCACTTGTTTGTTCAAGAACCTCTGACAGTACTTCTGAGTATCTTTATAATTATTATGAAACTGAGAAAGGTCAAGATTGCAGATCGTGCAAGAAACAGTCCAAGCGTGAATGGAAAACCCATACTGTTTGAACACTGGAACGTTAGTCGTTTGCTTTCAAAGATTGTCGATGAAGATTTTGTGTCCTATACAGTTTCTTTCGATTTTATATGTTTTGTTGAGACATTTGTGGATGACTTTCAATCTAGTGTGTATAGAAAATATAAAGTGTTCTGAAAACATGCCACTCGGTTTACAAAACAAGGACGGTATTCTGATGGGGTTTTATGTCTGGTCAAAAAGGAACTTTTGCCATGCATTCAAGGGGTATATACCGACAATAAAAACTGTATTATGTTCGTGATGGGTAGGTGTCTGTTCGGCTTATCAAAGGATATTTTATATGTTTGTGCCTATGTACCACCCAATAATTCTCCTTATTATTCTTTTTATAACATTTAAAAAGGCATTACTGATCTAGAAGCCTGTATTGCTGATGCTTTACTAGCTCTGCCTGAAATATGTTAACATATATCTGGAGATCCAGACAGCAGAACATCTGTTATTCCACAAGATTTGAATCACATGAAATTGTCAATGATTTTTACCTTTGGAATTTAGCATTGGTTCTCTTCAAAACAATAAAAGCAAGACATACGAAAAAAAAACACACACAAATTACTGAAACATTCCAGTGCCAAGATAAACATGCTGACTTTATTAATGAGTAAACGAATACCAAAGATACACTGTCTTCTTATGGAAGGGCTATTGCTCTCATTGACCAGGATTTTAATGCCGTTCTTGATACTTTCATTGAATGTAATATGAAACAAGCTGAAAGCATGAACGGATATATTAGAATGGATGATAAGGATAAACACGATGACAGGTTTGATGAAGAATGTGTTAGTGCTAAATTATCGGCAAGAAGACTTGAGGATATCCGGGAGAATGTTGTATGAAGAAGATAATAAGACATATTGTCTGTGCGAAGAAAATACAAAAATTTAGTCAAGAGAAAGAATAAAATTAAAAAAAAAATTCTTGACTGCATAAACTGGTAAAATCGGAAAATGACCAGCAAAAACGTTTTGAAGCACTAGCGTAGAATATCTGTGAAAGAATGTACACCTCCAACGATCTAACTACTGATGGCTGATAAAACAGATTTTTGACCACTGATCTTCTGTAAACAATGAAACTATCTTTGAGAATGCTCAGAAGACTTAGAACTAGAAGGAAAAAAAAAACAGAACAAAAATCTTCATCGTTTCGGACATAGACCGTCTGCAGGATTTTTGACATAAAACGAAAGACAAAATAAATATGTATAGGTAATGATGTATGAAAAAATACACGTAAACAGACGAATACCTGTTTAAAGGTGTGTGTGTGTGTGTGTGTGTGTGTGTGTGTGTGTGTGTGTGTGTGTGTGTGTGTGTGTTGGGGAAAAGGAAACAGAGAGGCAGATAGAGGGAAAGGCAAACAGAATAGAGAAAAAGAGAGACTGGTAGAGGAGGAGTCTTATGCATGGAAGGGAGCGCTTGAGGGTGTTAAAAGAAAGGGAGAGAGTGGTAGAGGAGGAGTCTTATGCATGGAAGGGAGCGCTTGAGGGTGTTAAAAGAAAGGGAGAGAGTGGTAGAGGAGGAGTCTTATGCTTGGTGTGTGTGTGTGTGAGGAAAAACAAAACAAAACAAAACGTAACAAAAAAAAAAGAAAAGAAAAAAACGCAGGAGTGAGGTGTGTGTGTCAGGATGAGGTGTTGGGTGGACATTCCTAAGCAAAAAAGGTGCACACGGGTTGTCCACATATGTATGTGTCTACGAGTATGCATACCTGGATGTTGGAGATGGTGTTTGGGGTGTATAATTTTTGCTCTTCATGTTATGTTATAAATATGCCATCTACGTACTTGGGGTGTGAATGTAAATATGATGGGATGGGGAAATTGGAGAAGAAGGTGTCGAGAGAAAGGGGTGGAGGAGAGGTTGGGGAAAAGGAAAGCGAGGGCAAAGAGCTGGAATGATTCAGACTAAAAAAGTCAGATGTGGAGGCTGACTCCATCAGAGATTGTGGTGCCAAGGCGTGAGATGATCTATAACTCCATGAATTTCCTTTCTGGAGCTGAGGAGTGGTTTTACCAAACAGCAGTGACTAAAATATGGGTTTGGCTGCGGCAATTAGCATCGAAATGAATCCCCACTGGTGTTGGACGAGACGACAGGATGGCTATGAGAAATTGATGACTGATGTTCTCATTTTCATAAACTTCTTGAAAACGATAAAATCGAAGAAGTTGTTGTTAATTTGACTAATGAAGTATGTCTGTCTGAAAGTAATACCGAGTGATTTTATTTTGATCATCCAGTTTCAAGAGAGGAGACTTCAACAGCAACCAGAAGGCTTAAAACCAGAAACTCTGCAGTGTCAGATGGAATCATTGGAGAGTTGTTGAAATTTGGTGGTGATTTTGCTATTGATTTTTTGTCAAGTTCTTCAATTCACTTTTTGATACTAGGACGATGGACTGAATAAAAAATCGTACCACTATCTAAAAAGGGTGAAACTGATGCCCCTGGTAACTATAGAGGTATATCGTTATGTGGTACCATTAGTAAAGTATTTAGTTCAATACTCATTTGCAGACTACAAGAGTAGGTGCAGCTAAATGACACCGAATTGGGCATCAAGCAGGATTTAAGAAAGTTTATTCCACTGTTGATCAGATCTACACACCGTTAGCTTTAACGCAGAAACAATTTTCACAAATCCGTAAGTTATATGTTGCCTTTATTGTTAAAAAAAAAGCTTTTGACTCTGTATCAAGATTATTACAATGGCCGGTACTCAAAAAGAATCAGATTCAGGGAAAGCTCTATAAATTTAGTAATAGTATTCATTGTAGTATGAAAACAAGAATAAGATTTGGTGCGAGTTTTACAAACGACATCATACGTACAAGAGGGGTAAAACAGGGTGATGCATGCAGCCCTGTACATTTTTCTTTGTTAATGAGCTAGCCATGGGAATAATAAGAAAGGAAGGCACAGTGCAACATTGACCCCTGATGTTATTGAATTGTTTATTTTGTTAGAAGTAGATTATATTGCTTTGCTTTCTGAAACACAGTTGGTCTTCAAACACAGCTGAATGATTTATGAAGCGCATCTTCAAAACTTCAGCTCAAGGTCAACATGGAAAAGAGTAAAGTTGTTGTATTCAGGAAAGGTGGAAATCTCGCAGCGAGAGGAGATGGTTTTTTAATGGACTGGAAATGAAGATTGTTAACTATTGTAAATATCTGGGTATATATTTCATCCACTAGACTTAGTTTTGTGTTTGCTTGCAAAGACCTTGCAAGTCGAGCAAATATATGCTTGCCGTGTATTATGTTTAAAGTGCACATGCTTAAGAATTATTCCATTGCAGTATTTTTGAAAATTTTTGATAATCAGGTTCTACCTATTGTTATTGAAAGGATCCACTTATTTGCATTAAAGAACTTTTCTAGGGACACAGCTTAAAACGCTGAATGATTCAGTGTACTGAGAAACAGGATGCCACCCTATTTACGTACATATGTCTGTTCAGTGTATTAAATATTAGCCTGAGTTATTATGCATAAATGGAAATGGATTGCCAGTGAAAGCTGGTGAGATGCTGATGTGACCAGACGCAAGTGGTAAATATACATGGGCTTCGGGGATTCGAGGAACGTTAAATCAGAATGGATTTGGAATGGTATGGTTAAATCAAGTGGTTAAAAATGTCAATGCATTTTTACATGAATTTTGCCCAAGGCTTATTGATTGCCGATGGCAAAACTGGAATGAACATGATTATCCAAGAAAGTCACCTTTTTTTCTTTGTATAGAACATTCTAATCATCTCAGAGCTGTGAAAGGTATCTGTTAAATGATGTCGACAGACATATCAAATGTTCTATAATAAAATTTAGGTTCGGATTAACAGACATTGTAATACACTGGGACCAATGTAACCAGACATCAACTAGTTTTGTGGCATGCCCTTTGTACAGTTTCAGTGTCAGTTTCATCAAGGAGGCGTCACTGCGTGTTGGCCTAGTGCATATACGCTACACCACATCCACTAAGCATTGAGACCACACAGTGCATGATTTAAAGTTGATGAATAAATGAATTAAGGACTAAGATGAGAGAATATAAGATCTCGTGGCTACGGCTTAGCAGATGTGTGACCTACACATTAGCCCAAGCGCTGGTCAGACCTTGAGTACATACCCAGCATTCGTTGTGTCATTTTTATCATTGTATGTGTGTGTAGTGAGTGTACACGTTTATGTGTATGGCCGTATGGGCAGGGGCCCTGCCCATGTGTGTGTGTGTGTGTGTGTGTGTGTGTGTGTGTGCGCGCGCGCGCGCACGCGAACGTCTGTCTGTGCGTTTGTGTGTTTGTCTGCACACGTGTGTGTGTGCGTGTGGGCTTTTGTGAGGGCATGCATGTACCTGCATATGTTTGTGTACATATATGTGTGTATGTGGGTGTGTCTTTGTATGTCAGCGTATACGCAAGTGCGAATGAGTATGCACATGCGCGTTCGTGTGTGTGCACGCGTGTGTGGGGTTGATTCAACGCCTATCATGCGCTAAAGTGAATGAAGATAAGTGATTGCTCGTTCATTATCGTTGTCCTAATTAATAAACAAGTGGGGTAACTTTTGCTCCCATAAGAAAACCTAACACAGGGTAACTTTTATTCAAGACTGGCACAGCCTTTTAAACTTGAATAAAGTCAGACAAACACAAAGACGAACAATCTAATAGTGGGGGAAAAAACAAGCGCAGGCCAACAACTCAACTGTCTTCATAGTAGACTTAGCAAAATTTGGACTTAAGGAGGGGGGGAGGGGGGGGGTGTTGAAGATGGAGAAACTGGGAACATGAAATTAAGAAATTATATTACAGATATGAAAACTCTTCACTAGCTGCATAAGGGAACCATCGCAATCCCTTTGAAGGCAGATATATTTGTATTGCCTGCTCCGAGGCCTTTCGTCCACTGGATCGGAACTCATCAGGGAGACACGGCTGGTTGTGTCTGCGCTCCTGGCGTCAAATAGAGACACACCACAGTCCATAATACCATGGTGTTCTCACCACCAAGGGTGCAAGAAAGAATCCAATAGCATCCCAAAGCAGCCAGTGAAGGGTATAGTAAATGAAACCAAACAAAAGTGTGGGGAGGAAAAAAGTTGCTGAAAATCTAAAGACATTATGCAAATAGTATCAAATGTAGGGGACAATCTTTGAGCCTACGCTTGAGGATACACCCAAGGATGCAAGGGAGATCAAAAGACAAACACAAAAACGGACCGAAACAAATACAAATAACCTCGATTTAATCGAAACGAAATCGGAAATGAAATGAGGCAGGGAACAGTAGACAATAAACAAGTGGGGTAACTTTTGCTCCCATAAGAAAACCTAACACAGAGTAACTTTTATTCAAGACTGGCACAGCCTTTTAAACTTGAATAAAGTCAGACAAATACAAAGACGAACAATCTAATAGTGGGGGAAAAAAACAAGCGCAGGCAAACAACTCAACTGTTTTCATAGTAGACTTAGCAAAATTTGGACTTAAGGGGGGGGGGGGGGAGGTTGAAGATGGAGAAACTGGGAATATGAAATTAAGAAATTATATTACAGATATGAAAACTCTTCACTAGCTGCATAAGGGAATCATCGCAATCCCTTGGGTGGATCCTCAAGCGTAGGCTCAAAGATTGTCCCCTACATTTGATACTATTTGCATAATGTCTTTAGTTTTTCAGCAACTTCTTTCCTCCCCACACTTTCGTTTGGTTTCATTTACTATACCCTTCACTGGCTGCTTTGGGGTGCTATTGGATTCTTTTTTTTGCACCCTTGGTGGTGAGAACACCATGGTATTATGGACTGTGGTGTGTCTCTATTTGACGCCAGGAGCGCAGACACAACCAGCCGTGTCTCCCTGATGAGTTCCGATCCAGTGGACGAAAGGCCTCGGAGCAGGCAATACAAATATATCTGCCTTCAAAAGGGATTGCGATGGTTCCCTTATGCAGCTAGTGAAGAGTTTTCATATCTGTAATATAATTTTTTTAATTTCATGTTCCCAGTTTCTCCATCTTCAACCTTCCCCTACCCCCCCCCCCCCCCCCCCCCCCTCCTTAAGTCCAAATTTTGCTATGTCTACTACGAAGACAGTTGAGTTGTTGGCCTGCGCTTGTTTTTTCCCCCACTATTAGATTGTTCGTCTTTGTATTTGTCTGACTTTATTCAAGTTTAAAAGGCTGTGCCAGTCTTGAATAAAAGTTATTCTGTGTTAGGTTTTCTTATGGGAGCAAGAGTTACCCCACTTGTTTATTGTTTACTGTTCCCTGCCTCATTTCATTTCCAATTTCGTTGTCCTAATTGTTTTGCATCTTGCCTGAGGAAGACGTAAGAGGTCGAAACGCGTGGTGTGTTGTCTTGCTTGTGATTTGTTTGTCCACTTTTTTTTTTTTTTTTTTTTTTTTTTTTGCAGCTCGTTAACATTTTTTTCAAAATTTGTTAAAAATCAGCTCTGCAAACCTACAACGACTCAGCTCCTGACCTGGATGATATTCATTCCCATTCCTAATCGTGGAAAAGACCTCACCAACCCTTCAAACTATCGTCCAATAGCTCTGACCAGCTGCCTGTGCAAGCTAATGGAAACGATGGTCAACTCCCGTCTGATATGGAAGCTGGAAACCGATGGCCTTTTGGCCAATGAACAGTGCGGGTTCCGGAAGTACCACTCGACCGTCGACCATTTAGTCCATCTGCAACTCTCCCGCCTCTCCCTTGACCTTTTCTGTGTCTGCCACAATATCCACACTACTCACGATCTTTTCTATAATGGCAGCTTCTGTGTCTGCCACAATATCCACACTACTCACGGTCTTTTCTATAATGGCAGCTTCTGTGTCTGCCACAATATCCACACTACTCACGATCTTTTCTATAATGGCAGCTTCTGTGTCTGCCACAATATCCACACTACTCACGATCTTTTCTATAATGGCAGCTTCTGTGTCTGCCACAATATCCACACTACTCACGATCTTTTCTATAATGGCAGCTTAAGGTTCCTGTGTCCAATCGCATGGCAGCACTCAGGTAAACAGCCACGTAATGCATTTTAAGTCTGTATATGACACGAAAAGAGTCATGCTGCCTCAGAGAGTTTGAGTGGTGACATCGGCGAATACTGAGAGTGAAGAGCTCTGAGAGCAGTAAAGTTACCAGCTCTTATCTTACGAAATAGTAGTTACTCCTCAGATGCTGGTCGATGATAAAAAGCTTCAGGAGAACGAATGTGTCATTACGTTTACCCGTCGTCACATGGCGATCTCATGCGCCCTGCACGCAACCAGACATCTGACTCCCTTTCTTTCAATAAAGCAAATCAGAATGCCATTGTACGTTCTTCTCTGACCAAAAAAAAAAAAAAAAAAAGTTTCTTTCTTTCTTTCTGCGCCTCCCTTCTTTCGGTGCACGGGAATTTCAATATCTTTTTATTTTTTTTAGCTAATATGTTCCTATTTTGATTACACACACGTTGCTGGGTCTAGTCGACTGACACACTTGCCTCAAAAACGGAATGCACAATTTTTTTTTTTGCCACACTTCTTTTCCGGGTGTGCAGTTTTGTAGTGGTCGGAAAGACGATACATTTCTTCAGCTACAGAAAGACAGCAAGGTATCTGGAGACGCTCTGTAAAATGTGTTCCCGGAGAACAACGTAGAGAAGGGAATGGAAATCCTTGTCGATATCGGACAATTCGACCCAACGATAAAAAAAAGAGAAGTGCGGATCAAAAAGGCGGAAAAGAGATTCATTTTTCTCCGGACGCACTGACCTGAATTTTTCTAGGAATCATTCAGCAGTACATTGAAACCTTTTCAAAGGTTCCAACTTAAAATACTCACAGGTGAGCGATTCTTTAGCGCCTAGAGAATGGTAGAGAGTAAGGGCATTTCCTTGAAAACAGATGCAATGCACAAGGCCCTTTTTGTGCAGCCACACATATTATCGTGAGAATTAAAACGATAGAGAAAAGCGTCAGTCTCATCCTTAGACTCGTCAAAAAGGGGGAGCTAGGGGATGTAAGGATTTTGAACAGGAGGCATAAGAGCAAGCTTTGTTTTTAATTCAATATTTCTTGCAGTCATTGCAACACCTAGCTGCTCTGTAAGTTGCTGGAATGGTGCTCCGTTACTCATCCTTGGAATTTATTAGTTTATTGTAATTTAGTCCCATGTGGATTCATTCCAAAAACTGGCCCTCAGCACTTGTGTCTTAAGAGGTTTTCTTTTTATATTTTCTACTTTTCACAAGAAAATGTGGCTTGTTTTGCTCTTTTATGATTTTCTTTTGCTTCTTAGGTGGCACCTTTGGTTGGTTTGTTGAAAACTCAACAAACATACTACGGTATTGCACACCAGACTTTTCTGGGATAGCATTCTTCTTAAAACCGAAAAGGCAGAGGAGTCAATTTACCACTTTCCGTGGTCACTGAGGAGAAACAATCAGGTTTCGAAATACCGGTATCTGACCAGGAGTTATATGTTAGTGAGTTTACTCCCCATTGGAGATTGTCTCCTCCTTGGAGACTATAAGCTTGCTGAAGGCTCATTCTGAGAAGCATTTATTATTCCCTATTCACCCACTCAAGCACATACTGTTAATTAGGCAGAATTATCTACTACTGCAGATATGAATGCTTATCTTCCCCCTATTTCTTTCATCCAAGACATAAGAGCAAGCTTTGTTTTTAATTTTATATATATATATATATATATATATATATGAAAGCAATTAAAGAACAAACGTCTAAAACGGAGAAGAAACACACACTATTCAGAAACTCACTAAGCAGACTATGAAAATGATCATATACAACTAGATAGGCGCTTATGGCGAAGAAGGAGGGGAGATGTTTTAAAAGAAAGAAAGAGACCAAGGGAGGTAAAGCACCGAGATAGCGAGGAGACAAGAGGAGCAGTGAAAAAAGCCCTCTGGTAGAGGACTAGTGACTGCTACCACCCGTACGCTGGAGACGGGGAACCTACCTAACAAACAGAACTTACACACACACGCAGGGGCCGTGCTACGTAAAAGGAAACCCACGAAGAACAAAATAGTAAGAAGGGGAGGGACAATACTCTTCAACTCTCGCATCCCCTTCATTCAACTTAGGAAGAGGAAATGGAAGCCAGTCGTCACAGGGTAGGGAAACGCAAAGGACAAAATAATGAAAATCAAATAAGGAGCTAGATAGTACGAAAGGGAGGGACAACTCTCTCCAACTCTTGCCTCCCCTTCCTGCAATATAGGAAGAGGGGGTCCCGGGGTAGGGAAAAGAACCTAAACAAATCCAAAGAAGCAAAAGGGGGCGACGCACAAATCAAGTGATGAAATGAACAGTCACATAAAACAAACTAATCTAAGAGAAAGAACCCTAGCCTACCTAAAATATATTAAACAGAGGAGGGGGGAGTAAAGGAAATTCTAATTATGATATATATTGAGAGGGGAGACTAACAAAATATTTTCCACACTCGACCAGCACAAAATTACAAATATACTGAATAATTTGATGCAAAAACTTTCACTCAGCAAGGGTCACCATTGTCACACAATGGTCACTACATGAAAACATGGAAAAGACAATCATGCGCCCTGCACGCAGCCACACATCTGACTCCCTTTCTTTCAATAAAACAAATCAGAATACCATTTCAAAGTTCTTCACCGCTTAAGAAAAGTTTCTTTCTTTCTTTTATGCACCTAACTTCTTTTGGTGAGCAGATATTTTAATTTTTCTTTTTTTTTCTCTGGCCAACATACAATTCATTCAACAATAGGCCTATTCCACAAAAAATACACCAAAGCACTATTTTTGTTACATACGTTCTTATAACATTTTTCCTTTCTTTTGGGCCATATAGATGCTGAACTGCCCCACACAAACAAATCACTGACTAAACTCCCATTCACCAAAAAATGCTTTGGATTCTTCCCATAAGCTTTTTTTTTTTTAAGATCAGAATGTCCTTTGGCAGCGAACATCACGCCAAGGGACGAGAAGGGGCTGTCAGGGTTCCAAATACAGGGTTCTTGCCCCTAGAATCAACAATAAACTTTTTAAAAACGTTTCTCTCTCTCTCTCTCTCTCTCTCTCTCTCTCTCTCTCTCTCTCTCTCTCTCTCATCCGTTGCCTTTGCCAAAAGTACCATTCAATCTCTTTTTTTTCCGAGAGCGCAAATTACAACTGAAAAAAATTAACATGAAGAGCAAGCACATGGTAAAGGTGAGTTTTCGATGCGAATCCAAAGTGCACACAAAACAACTTGCACTAGAATCGTCATCATCAGTTTTTGGAAGAGAAGGCCAGCCTGGCGTTGGTATGGATTACACGTATTCACGTAACATGCATCCTTCGTAAAAAAAAAAAAAAAAAAAAAAGGAATGAGTATGATACGGAGTGACTGATATCCAATTGAATGACAGAAGAAAGAGACAATGTAGCACCAGTAGGAAACTCTTTAGTCTGGCATGTCAGGCAAGCAGACCGTTGCGTATGTGACAGCATGGACTGTAAAGCACTTAGAGCTTGGTCTCTAACCAAGGATAGGCGCTATGTAGGTACTCTCCATAATTGCTATAACAGTGATAATAGGTTTAAGCAGCAATTATGATAGTGCACAAACACACACTCAGTTTCAAACTCAAAACAGTCATCTTTGAAAAAGAACACATTCATACAGACACAGACAGTAGGAAATCCAACAGTCATCTTTGAAAAAGAACACATTCATACAGACACAGACAGTAGGAAATCCAACAGTCATCTTTGAAAAAGAACACATTCATACAGACACAGACAGTAGGAAATCCAACAGTCATCTTTGAAAAAGAACACATTCATACAGACACAGACAGTAGGAAATCCAACAGTCATCTTTGAAAAAGAACACATTCATACAGACACAGACAGTAGGAAATCCAACAGTCATCTTTGAAAAAGAACACATTCATACAGACACAGACAGTAGGAAATCCAACAGTCATCTTTGAAAAAGAACACATTCATACAGACACAGACAGTAGGAAATCCAACAGTCATCTTTGAAAAAGAACACATTCATACAGACACAGACAGTAGGAAATCCAACAGTCATCTTTGAAAAAGAACACATTCATACAGACACAGACAGTAGGAAATCCAACAGTCATCTTTGGAAAGAACACATTCATACAGACACAGACAGTAGAAATCCAACAGTCATCTTTGGAAAAGAACACATTCATACAGACACAGACAGTAGGAAATCCAACAGTCATCTTTGGAAAAGAACACATTCATACAGACACAGACAGTAGGAAATCCATACTGTAAGCACATCGCAGTCATCTTTGAAAAAGAACACATTCATACAGACACAGACAGTAGGAAATCCCATACTGTAAGCACATC
>CM065715.1:2489928-2517428 GCA_033310375.1 Conus canariensis
GTCATTATCACTGGCATCCCTCAACGTATTACAACCATGAACAATGTTACAAGGAGCAGTGTGTTTGGGAATATCACAAAACATAGAACAGTTATTTACAGTATCATCATATGAAGTGGTCTTTCCTTTAATATGTTCGTCATTATTATCATCACCATTTACAATATAAGAAACACAATTATTTGACACATTACACATGACATGTTCATTTGACACATTGACATATTTGAGAGCATCCAAGTGCGCACGCTGCCAAACATTCGAGCCATGCCTGTTTTGCACGAGCGTGTCGCACGCCAGTTTCAACTCACCACAGTTCGCTGACCCACTAAATCGTTGCGCTCGTGTGTGTTTTGCCCTGACAGCATGCGGTGACCTTTTATTTTTGATACTACTTAAACGTTTGAAACAAAACAGACTTAAACTACAGGGCCGGTCGGATCTTTATTGAAGTGGGACAAGATTTTCGCTGCCATCTAAACGTATTTCACTCTTTCAGTGACAAGATGGTCGAATATCATTCGAACCATCTTGATTTGGTTTCGGGCTGACTTTATGTGAGGCGATAATTTTCTCCTTATTTCTCTCACTCTGAAGGAAATGTCTTCTCCAATGAAAAGCTGGGTACCATTTAACTATTGTTTTGCACGCAGGATCCTCACTTTATCTTTATAAAACGTACAGTATGCAATAATGGGAGTGTCGGCCCTGGAATTCAAACGGTGTGCCGTATCAAATGGAACATAGTTAGAGAGTTCTAAATTGTCGTGCAACATTTCCTTCACAGCAGCCTCACTGTCCTGCCAGGTCTCTCGTTCTCTACGTGGAATACCATGTACATTTATGTTGTTCTGTTTGGAACAGCCCTCGAGATCGTCCACCTTCCTGTCCAAAGTTTCAGTTTTCTCATTCAGTCTCTTACTTTTACATTTTAAATTTTCATTTTCCTGTCTGAAATCAGAGATTTTATTTTTGAGTGTCAATATTCCTCCTTTAATACTGTCACACACTCCTTTCACCTCTTTCATATCTCCTCTCATCTGCTCACACTTGCATTTCACATCGTTCATCATTGCCATCAAATCCTTCATGGTGAGCTCCATGGGGTGCGTAGATCGCATACCATGCGTAGATCCTGTCCCTTTCACACTGTCCCTGCGCGAACCAGCCCCAGCGCTGTCCAGGCGGGTCTGTCGCTTGTTGTCAGTGGTCATGGTGCCAGGTCCTGGGTTGAGCTCCACGTCCCCACACTGATGGATTAAATTCCCGTAGAAGAGTAGGACGAGGAGCATTCCTACCATGACACCGTCAGCACGAGTTCTGGATTTCAAAATGGATATCCGCCATGAGGCAAGAACTCTGGCCCGTTCCAACACGAACGCTGCAAATACCAGCGCAAACTGACCACACACGGGCCTGAAAGTTAGCAGGCCAGATGGCATAGTCCCTTAGTGGTGCAGTGTTGGTAGTTGACCAGTGACTTTCACTGGTCAACTACCAACACTGTGCACCACACACAAACAGAGAAAACAGTGTAACTGTACAGATCTTGCAACGCATGACTTATTAAGCTTGTCTTCATACACATGCCTCCCGAGAGAGAGAGAGAGAGAGAGAGAGAGAGAGAGAGAGAGAGAGAGAGAGAGAGAGAGAGAGAGAGAGAGAGTACATCACTAAAACCATTCCCAAAGCGTCAGTGACAGAAACAATAATAATTAGAACGAACATAGATCTTGACAATGGACAAAACAAAGGCATGTATCAACAGCAGACAGAACAAAGGCATGTATCAGTAACAGACAGAAAAAAAGGCACATGCCAGAAATAGGGGAGCATGACGTTTGCAGAGCAAAGTTGACTTTCGTGGCGTCTTCACGAAAGTGGCATAAAAACAGGCTTTTGCACATGTGAGGCACACAGAACCAGTTTTGAACAGCTACATAATATCATGCCAACCATTGTCAGTCGCCATTTCAGTCCTCTTCATTCCAGAACTGATAAACATGAACAAACATAGTACCGGTGGGTAGTCTGAGCAGCAATGATTTTCATGTTTCCCACTTTTCATGAGTGTCCTTGTTTCACATTAACAAAAGGCATACACATTCACGTTTGTCAAAACTGTTAAACAATGTGCTCTCCTTGTCTGTCACGAATATGAGCGGGATGCCTTACAATGTGGCACAAAACCGGAGTAAAGATTAGAAATAGACCTCTGCTCAATAACCACTTGTGACAATCATTCTTTTAATACACATGGAGATGGAAAGTGGGACAGGGGATGAGGAACCTAGAGGATGGGTGGGGCAGGAGGGAGAGGGAGGTGAAACCAACTCAATATACTTGTCCTGAGCCAAGACAAAGTCTGTACATGGTCGCCTAAATTAGCTCAGTCTAACTCACTTAGCGAAATCCAGCAATGTGCTGCAAATGTAACAGGTGCTACAAATGAAACAGGTGCTGCAAACATAACAGATGCCCAAACGTAACAGCTGCAGCAAACATAACAGGTACTACAAACGCGACAACTACCACACACGGAATAGGTGCTACAAAAACAGGTGATGCAAAACGTAACAGGTGCCACAAACATTACAAAGGCTGCTAACATACAAGTGCTGCAAGCGTAAGGGCTGCCACAAACATAACAGGTACCACAGATGTAGCAGATGCAGCAAGCTTAACAAGTGCCACAAACGTGATATCTACCACAAACAGGTGCTGGTAAACGTAGCAAGCGTCACAAACTAACGTGTGACGCAAACGCAACAAGTGTTACAAGCTTAAAGGTACTGCAAACGTAGCAGGTGTCACAAACGTAACAGGTGCTGCAAACGTAACAGGTGATACAAACGTGCACCTGCAAAAAATAGTCACACATCAATAACAGGCGTCACAAACATACATATGTAAAATAAATGGAACACGTGCATCTAAACAGCAGACAAAGATTGTTATCAACAATAAACAGAACAGAAACACACATTAACGATCAGCAGAACAAAGACACGCAGCAACAATAGACAGAACAGAGAAAGACATCAACCATAGACAGAACAATAACACATTTGGACGACAGACAGAACAGATGCTCTTCGACGACATCAAAGAGACAGCTGCAAAAGGACACAATCTGTATAAACGCAATGTGTAAAGTATCATATGGACTGGGGGAGAGTTTTAGTAGCGAACGATCTCGAAAGATTCTTACACTCAGAGACTGAAGTGAAGTAAACGTTATTGATTTCCCAGCCACATAAATCACTCCCGGCTGAAAAGTCCATGAGTTGTTTCAAAGAATTATTGAACAACAGTAAGTCTAGGTACTCCAGAGAAAAAGAATCTGTCCATTGTTTTCGTAAGGGGTTGTGCTGTGTTTGTAACAACACACTCATGTGCATGTACATTTGCCGTTTACGTATCTGTTTGATGACCTGACTGGCACGACGATCGAGTGGTAAGACCACTCACTTGCTTTTCAAACTGCCAGTGGCAGACAGTAAACAAGTGGGGTATTTTTTGCTCCCACAAGAAAACCTAACACAGAGCAACTCCCATTCAAGACTGGCACAGCCTTTTCAAACTTGAATAAAGTCAGACAAATACATAGACGAACAATCTAATAGTGGGGGAAAACACAAGCGCAGGCCAACAACTGAACTGTCTTCATAGTAATGACTTGGCAAAGATTTGGACTTAAGGAGGGAGGGGGGAGGGGGGGGGGGGGTTGAAGATGGAGAAACTGGGAACATGAAATTAAGAAAATATGTTACAGATATGAAAACTCTTCACAAGCTGCATAAGGGAACCATCGCAATACCTTTTGAAGGCAGATATATTTGTATTGCCTGCTCCGAGGCCTTTCGTCTGCTGGGTCGGAACTCATCAGGGAGACACGGCTGGTTGTGTCTGCACTCCTGGCGTCAAATAGAGACACACCACAGTCCATAATACTGTGGTGTTCTCACCACCAAGGGTGCAAAAAAGAATCCAATAGCACCCCCAAAGCAGCCAGCGAAGAGTAGTGAATGAAACCAAACGAAAGTGTGGGGAGGAAAAAAGTTGCTGAAAAACTAAAGACATTATGCAAATAGTATAAAATGTAGGGGACAATCTTTGAGCCTACGCCTGAGGATCCACCCAAAGATGCAAGGGAGATCAAAAGACAAACACACAGACGGACAGAAACAAATACAAATAGCCTCAATTTAATCAAAACAAAATCGGAAATGAAATGAGGCAGGGAACAGTAAACGATAAACAGTAAACAAGTGGGGTATTTTTTGCTCCCATAAGAAAACCTAACACAGAGTAACTTTTATTCAAGACTGGCACAGCCTTTTAAACTTGAATAAAGTCAGGGTGCTATTGGATTCTTTTTTGCACCCTTGGTACTATAGGGGTGCTATTGGATTCTTTTTTGCACCCTTGGTGGTGAGAACACCACAGTATTATGGACTGTGGTGTGTCTCTATTTGACGCCAGGAGTACAGACACAACCAGCCGTGTCTCCCTGATGAGTTCTGACCCAGCAGACGAAAGGCCTTGGAGCAGGCAATACAAATATATCTGCCTTCAAAAGGGATTGCGATGGTTCCCTTATGCAGCTAGTGAAGAGTTTTCATATCTGTAACATATTTTTCTTAATTTCATGTTCCCAATTTCTCCATCTTCAACCCCCCCCCCCCCCCCCCCCCCGCCTCCTTAAGTGCAAATCTTTGCCAAGTCATTACTATGAAAACAGTTCAGTTGTTGGCCTGCGCTTGTTTTTTTCCCCACACTGTTAGATTATTCGTCTATGTATTTGTCTGACTTTATTCAAGTTTAAAAGGCTGTGCCAGTCTTGAATAAAAGTTACTCTGTGTTAGGTTTTCTTATGGGAGCAAAAAATACCCCACTTTTTTACTGTTTATCGTTTACTGTTCCCTGCCTCATTTCATTTCCGATTATGAAATAAGTGTTCAGCAATTTCGATCAGCAAAAAGTGGTCCAAAAGTATATCTTGCAAGTTTTTTTTTTTTTTTTTTTTTTTCCAGAAAAATTATTAGACCTTAATGATGTTGGTAAGAAAGAAGTTAACTTGCGACAATTAAATAAAATATCGCTCAATGTTATTTCTTTACCACAAATACAATTAGCATTTTTACTAAACTTTGTTTTTAAAGCGTTTAGCTTTAATCGAATCATAAGGGAATATGTTTGTCTAGAATAATAAACTGGATGATCAGACATTTTTCTTAGAACAAGTTCTATTGGAAAAGCTTCCCACTGTTTGGATGAAATATCAACATTTATTTGAGCTCTCTTCCGTGCAGTTGATTCAAGGATACGATAACATTCTACGATGATGGTTTTATTTTCAGCTCGGAAGATGACCCTGCTTTTTTAGCACCATTTTTTTGCAGCCGTATCAGCCAATTCATTCCCAAGTATACCAGTATGCGAAGGAATCCAGCAAAATTCTATAATAGTGCCTTTAGACGCCAGCCAGTATAAAAGATATTTAATTTCAAACACAAGGTCGGTCGTGTCGATACATTTGATGAATCAAGGGCAAGTAACACTGATTTTGAATCTAAAAAAAAAAAAGTATCTGAACAATATTACTGGGAAAATCTGTTAGAAATTCCATTGCTAGCATAATAGCTACTAATTCAGCTGTGAATATAGATAAATAACTACCCAGAAAGAACGATCTTTGAGTTTTAAGCGAAGGAATAACAAATGCTGCACCAACATTTCCATCATCTAAAACAGAACCATCAGTAAACACCTGAAGATGATTTTGATATTTTTCGTATACATGTGATTGTGCTAAATTAGCGATGAGATTGATATTTTCCCCTTTTCTGATGTCAATGTAACCAATATCAAGAAAAGGTTTTGGTATCTCCTATGATGGAATAAATGAACAAGATGGATTTTTAGCCACATCTTTGATATCAATTTTTGAATAATTCAATCAAATCAGAAGTATATGTACATATTGTTTCTTGCGATGTAATCATGATTGCCCTTTTTGGAAAGTCAGTGTTCGATCTAAGTTTTAAGTCTTCTTGAATGTAATTATCATTAACACTTGATTTTATGACAAATTTTGATGCTGCTAGTTCACGATAATCATCAAGGGGCAAAATTCCAGCTTCTCTATTATGTTTTTGCATTTGAGGCATGAACAGGGATACCAAGAGCAAGTTTAATGGCTTTGCAATCCAAACTTTGTAACTTTTTCAGAAGACATTTTGGAGCACTAAAATATACTTCTTGACCATAAGTAAGTTTTGATCTAACAAGAGCTATGGAGAGATGAAGTAAAGTTTTTGAATCCATTCCCCAGGGTAGTCTGCTTATAATTTTTAATAAATTCAAACTTTTCCTAGCCTTTGTTAATATATATTCAAAATGAATATTCCAAGATAATTTTGGTGTAAAGAAAACTCCTAAAAATTTAACACTTTGTTTATATTCTAAAGGTTCCCCTAGAACTTTGAAGACTGGTAAATTTTCTGGATTGCTTCCTGCATTAAACAACATCATATTTGTTTTTTCAGTGGACAAAGATAGACCATTTTGTGTCATATAGTTGCCTATGCTGTCTAGATCTCTTTGATATAGTCTTCTAACATAATTCTGTGCTCTTTGTGGAGTTGACTTTTTCAGAGTTACTTCCATCCACATGCAGATATCATCTGCGTATTGCACTAGAACAACATTTTTGGAGACTGCTTTTGGGAGATCTTGTATAAGGATATTAAAAAGAATAGGTGCTATTACTGAACCTTGCGGGATTCCCATGACTAGTTTTCTGAGTGTTGAGTGTGTACCTCCTACTCTGGCTAACATAGTTCTATTATCTAAAAACGATTTCATATAATTATATATGTTTCCTGATAATCCAATCAGTTTCAGTTTGTATAACAAGCGCTTATGCCAGACTTGGTCATAGGCTTTTTTAACATAAAAAAAGTAGCGAGTATACTTTTCCTACGTGCAAACTGACGCTTTATTTGAGTAGATAATTTAACCAAGTGCTCAACTGTAGATCTTCCTTTCATAAATCCAGCTTGATTGACTGGTATTACATTGTTCTTTTCACAAAAGTGTGTGAGCCTATTTAAGACGATTCTTTCTACAAGTTTGCCACAATGGGAAGTGAGAGCTATAGGGCGGTAGCTGTTTTTGTCTTTCATAGTTTCTTCCAGGTTTTAAAATTGGAACAACTATTGAATCTTTCCATTTTTGAGGAACAACGCCATTTTCCCAGCAATTCTGAATTATATGATACAGGAAAATAATACAGTTGTTAGGGAGATGTTTTAACATTTCATTACTCACTATGTCAAGACCAGCAGAGCATTGTTTGTTGCTGATATCAGATATTGCACTTTTCAACTCTCTGATTGTTATCGGAGCATTAATAGGGATATCATTATCAGGAATAGGGTCTGAATAGAAAGGCTGTGATTGTTCTTTTTCTCTGTATATTTTACAATTTGAGGACAAGCCTTCTGAACTACTATTCCTAGAAAAATATCCACAAAAATTTCCGCCTTTTCTCCATCAGAAGGAAATTTATTCTCATTAGATTCTATTGGATAACTTGGGAGTCTGATTCCTTTTTTCATGCATTTCACTTTGTTCCAAACCTTATTAAAGTCTTTATCATCTGAAACTTCCTTTGTACAAAACGAATTCCAGTATAGCCGTTTTGCTTTGGCTATTACATTATTACTGTGTATTTGCTTTCTTCATTTCTAAATGGCTTTCTTCTATTGTCTCTTTAAGCAAATTTTCGCCTAGATTTTTTTTCTGTTTTCGACTTGATGTACAGCTGATATTTTTCTTTTTTGTAATTAACAGCTTGTTCACATTCATTAGTCCACCAGACATTCCCCACATGATTAGACTGTTTTGTGGTTTGTAATCTTGGGATTGATCAATTGGCTGCCACGAGAACTGCATCCTTGAAATCTGAATATTGCGTGTCAATATGCTCTTGCGTACATTTATCAAAGTTTTGACAAGCTAGAATAGTTCGAAATTTATCCCAATCTGCACGCTTATAGTCATATTTTATTGGAGTGTCATGTACGTCATTATTACCCTGAATGTTTTCTTTCACCATAGTTATTACTCTAGGCAGGTGATCGCTACCTAAAGTATCTTTACATGTTTCCCATGAACTTGATGGCGCAAGTTCTGGTGAAATAAGGGAAAGGTCTATAACTGTAGCTCTATGTTTAGACACATCTGGGATCCGGGTTATGCTGCCATCGTTTGTTTAAAAGATGGAATGAACTATCTACGATGTTTTCAACGAAACGGTTACTGGTTACAGTGTTACAATCATTTTCCCAGAAGGGCGAGTGAGCATTAAAGTCACCCGCTATTAACCACTTATTACACTGTTGATCTTGAATAGCGCGTAACCAGTCAGAATTTTGATCATTTGGACCTTTAGGAAGATATACTGACATGACATTCATTGTGAAAGAATTACCGAATTTTATTTAGCTACGCATGCGTGTACATCACCGACAGATTTTGGGATTGGCGATGCACTTATGTTATACTGAAGCCCTTCACGAATATATATTGCAGTATTTACTCGCCCATTGGAACTTCCCTTGTCATATACTGGGGGGTAATAATAGTTAGGCAAACTGGGTAATTTAGAAGGGCTAACATTTAACGATTGTAATATCAAGACTTCGTAAGGATTTGTAGCTAGATGATGTCGTAAATATGCTTGGTTTGTGGTTATAGATCTACAATTCCACTGAAAAAACAACAGATTATGTACTTTCGACTGACTATGTGAAGTCATTATTTAAGAATCATATGAATTCAGCAGAAGACATCAAAGTATATACTTAATGTACTAAAGGATATAACGCGTGAATCTACAAAGAAATCACACAAACACAACATCAGAAAAGACTCAAGACAAATAGGACATTAAGAAAAAGAAAAGTCAATAAAAACTCTTAGTGATAATCAACGTCTTCAAATGTTACAGATGTATGCCTTAAGTTGGGCACAATCAAGCAGACTTTGGTTCTGTCAGAGATTATGCAGTGTGTGACGTCAACGTAAATTATGACGTCAACTTAAAATGACATAGGTAACTACATGACGAAAATAATAATATTGGACGGAAGAAGAGAGCAAGAACTAACGGCCGAGGTTTCAAAAGTTTTTTTGTTTGTGATAGCAATTGTTTGTATTTGATCCACTAGGTGTGTGTGTCCGGTTTGACAGGACATTATTTCATATTTTCATTATGGCACAGAAAGCTAGGGAAGAAAGTCCTGTTGTGTCCTCTGTGGACGAGGACAAACGGCAAAAGAAACAAACTGCAGCGTTACTGGAACACGACAAAAAAAGCAGAAGAGCACACAAAACAAAGACAGCAGTGGTGAATCACCACTTTGGCTTCACAAGGGGAGTATTGTGCATGTTTATGTCTGTATTTTTTTGTCGCTGAGGAAGGCATATTGCCGAAAATTTCTTGTCCTGTTTTGTGTTGTGCATTAAAACTGCGTTACTTCACACTTTGTTTTGTGTGCTCTTCTGCTTTTTTGTCGGACGAGGACAAAGTTTTCGCTGAGTATTTACAGCGGGGTAAAATATGTGGTTTGGTTGGACTATGTTGACAAATGTATTGCCCAGGACATGGAGAGAGAGGAAAGAATGAGACTGAAAGAATTTCAGTTGAAAGTACAAGAGGAAACTAAAAGAGAGCAGATACAAAGGCAAGAGCAGGAGGAAACTAGAAGAACTGAGCTAAAAGAGATAGAGGAAACTAAAAGAATACAGTTTCAAGTTACTTCTCAGCAGAGTGCGGTCTCAGGACAGGACAGTGAGAGTCAGGGTTCTGGTTTTCCCAGGTTTAACGCCCCTCGCCCTACGTTTCCTAAGTTGCCCCCTTTTAAAGAAAGAACTGATGATTTCAGACAGTTACTTGTTTCGTGTTGAAACCCATGCTCGTTCCATGGGATGGTCCGAGAGTTTGTGGGTAACATACCTGTCTGCATTACTTGAGGGTTCCACTTTAATTCTCTATCACAGTCTCGCTGAAAATAATGTTGTGTCTTACGAGCTTTTGAAAGAGAGCTTGCTGAAAAAATTTCAATGTACTCGAGATGGTTTTCGTAAGCGTTTTCGTGAGGCTAAGCCTAGCTCAGATGAACCTTTCGAGACCTTTGCAGTTGAACTTATGCGTTTGTTTGACCGTTGGGTCTCTTTGTCAAAAATGATAAGTCTTTTGAAGGTCTGGTGGATCTTATCTTGCGTGAACAGTTTTTGGAGTGTGTCTCTAAGGACTTGGCTACTTTTTTATGTGAAAAAGATGTGAAAACTTTTGATGAAATGATCAAGTCTGCAGAGTCATACATACATGCTCACCCCACTAAGGTGCTTTCTAGGAAAGCTGATGTAAACATTTTTGCTTCTGTTGGGTACAAAACTCCTGGTCAGTTTGATAGAAATCCATATCCCGGTCAGTCTGATGGAACTCCATACTGTGGTCAGTCTGACAGAGGAAACAGATAATCTACTTTTCAATACAGTGGCCACTACTCTGGTTCCTCAGCTGATCGTGGAAGCAACTTTGGTGGTAGCTGTTATTGTGGTCATCAGAGTTTTGATTACTCAGCTGGTCGTGGAAATAACTTTGGCGGTAGCCGTTATCGTGGTCGTGGCGCCCGTCATGCCTGTGGCAGTAAGAGTTCCTCAGGAAGTGCTTTTGATCAGCCTGCTAGTGTTGTGTGTTTTTTGAGTAAAAAGACAGGACATGTAGCTGCTAGGTGTCCATGGAAATCAGGTAGAAACCCTTGTAGAATTTGTAGCCTTAGCCACCCAGATGAGTGTCCTTTTGTAGTTAGTAACTCCACTGTTGTCAAGAACTCAGCTGACAGCAAACAGTCCAGTGCTTGTTGCTCTGTTCTTGATACTCCTTTTGCTTGTCTAGCAGCTGGTGAGTTCACAGGCAAATTACGTTTGGAGTCTGGTTCTGTGAATGGCACTTTGAGTTCCGTTCTGCGTGATACTGGTGCTACCATTTGTGGCGTTCGCAGACGGTTAGTTTCTGACAGTCAGATGTCAGGAACCACAGTGAAGTGTGTTTCTTTTGGTGGTCGTGTGGATGAGTTTCTACTGGCTACAGTTTCAGTCAGTTGTCCTTATTTTGTGGGCGATTTGACTTGTTGTGTCTTGGATAGCCCTGTCGCAGATCTGATTGTGGGTAATGTACCTGGAGTTTCTGTGAGTGGTGAGTTTACTGATGTATCTGGTACACGTTTCTCTGTAGCCACCGTTACGAGGGCTAG
This sequence comes from Conus canariensis, assembly GCA_033310375.1. NCBI lineage: Eukaryota > Metazoa > Mollusca > Gastropoda > Neogastropoda > Conidae > Conus > Conus canariensis. The sequence goes on from CM065715.1 coordinate 2,501,259, forward strand.
AGATAAACATGTTGTGGACAAAAAACCTTTGTGTCAGATCACTGATGATCTGAACATTTCCCGTTCTGATCTTGTTCAGAAACAGAAGGATGAGTCATTGAAGTCTTGCTTTCAGTTAACGTCTTCTGATGTGTCTGCTGTGTCTACTTCTGATGTTGTACCTACAGTCGTTCTTTCACAAAGTACTTCAGTGCCTGGGTCACAGATAGCACCTTTGGCTTGTGAGCAAGAACAGGATTCCTTGGACAGTTCTCCAGGAATGGGTCTTTCTGTGGATCCCTCTCCAGAGTCTGTTGGTACTATTCGTGAAGTGGTTTGTACAGCTGGTGTCGTCCAGGACTGTGATGACGCTTTACCCATTCCCACTTTAACTGTTCCGATGGCGTCTTATATGCCAGATGAAGATGTTCGTTCTGTACAGTTTGATTGTGCTTTGTCTGACAGCAGTTCCAGGGAGTTGCGTGCAGCCTTTGATGATTTTCAGGACATTTGACTCCCAAGTCAGGTTCTTTCTCAGGTTACAGATCCCTCTTACAACAGATGTCCCTGTTAGAAAGAAATGTTATGAAATCCCCTTTTCTGCAAAAGAGGTTGTTGAGAGAGAGATTGGTATCATGTTGGATCTTGGTATCATTGAGCCATCGAATAGTCCGTATGCATCTCCAGTTGTATTTGTCAGGAAGAAAGATTGTACGTGTCGTTTCTGCATTGATTTCAGGTCTATTTCTTGGACTCCTGAGTGTGCTGAAGCTTTGAGGAAGATTCAAGGAATATTGTCTTCTGCACCTGTGTGTTGTTACCTACATTGGGTAATCCTTTTATTCTCAGGACTGATGCTAATTCTGTTGATCTGGGTGCTGTATCGCTCCAGGAGAATGATGATGTTCTTCACCCAGTCGTGTCTGCTTGTCGAAAGTTGCTGAATCGTGAGAAGGCGTACAATACTATTGAGCGGGAATGTTTAGCCATTGTCTCTACCCCGTGGGGGTATGGAGAGGCTGACCGAGTGGTCAGTAGAAATGTGTGGTCTCTACCCTGTGTGGGTATGGAGAGGCTGACCGAGTGGTCAGTAGACATCGTATGTGCATTGCCATCCGGGTGTGGGGGTGCAGCCCATGCCCAGCCGCCGTCTCTAACCTGTGTGGGTATGGAGAGGTTGTCCGTGAGGTCAGCAACGAGCTAGCATGTCAAAGGGCTTCAGAGTTCGTTGGGACGACAACTTGTGTTCTTCTGTGAGCCGTGAGCGGCTTCGTTTTCCGTGGAGTGAATGTGATTTCTGGGTTTGTGTATTCTGCTGTTTGTTTACTTCTTCAAAAAACAATTTGGTCGTTGTTTTTTGTTTGAGGAGGGGGAGTATTGTGACGTCAACGTAAATTATGACGTCAACTTAAAATGACATAGGTAACTACGTGACGAAAATAATAATATTGGACGGAAGAAGAGAGCAAGAACTAACGGCCGAGGCTTAGGTGTCCAGCCTACTTTAGTTTGTTTTAATCGTCGTTTTCTCCGTAGTGTTACTATGTGGAGAGGCTGACTTTCAAGTCAGTAGTGCGTCGATGTTCACTGTGTATGTGCGATACTTCTGATGACGGTACCAGCGAAATATGTACCAGGATATTTATTTGTTATAAAAATGTTGTGAATGCTGTGTCGTCGAGAGTGACTTAAAACTCCTGCAAGAATATTTATGTGCTCAAATTGTACCACCTCATGTGTGTCGGCGGGCTGAATTTATTGATGTGAACATAGTAATATCAATACACGGAGAAATTAATATTTGTGTTAGATCAACAATACGTCGAAGTTTATTGTGTTCTGTGGAACTTTGCTGAAATCGTGTTCGCCGGGGATTCAATATTGTTTACTGTGCCTTGTGAATCTGCGGTTCTTCTTCTGTGGATTACTGTGCTTTATGAATCTGCGGTTCTTCTTCTATGGATTGCTGTGCTTTGTGAATCTGCGGTTCTTCTGCTATGAATTACTGTGCCTTGTGAATGTAAATCTGCGGTTCTTCTTCTGAAAGTTCTACGTGATTTATTGTGCTTGTTGTGTGGAGGCTGTTTCTTCTTCTACAGCGCTTGTGTTTGTGAATGGCTGAGCTTATCAGGTGGGGACCTTGGTTATCCTTCTTCGTCTTATTTTAGTGCTGTAGACTGTGGCTTGGGTACTGTGGAACTGAGTGTGTTGATTGTATATGTGAGGCACTGTGGACGGCGCCGGCGAGATCTGTGAGTGATATCAAGATATGTAATATGATACGCTGATATTTGATTATATAAGTCCCTATGTATTGATATCTTGATCTATATGCTATGTAGTGACATGTATTGATTTGTACTAATTCACATGAATGTATATTTTGATGGTTCAGGCAGCATAATTATAAAGAAAAAAAATCTAACTCGTGTGTCGCCTGGCTATCCATGTGCGTATGGTGTGGGTGTGTGTAGGGAATAATGATTACACGCATCCAAACTTTTGAGAGCGAGAGTCAGACAGCAAACACGCACCACACACCATCCGTAACACAGTGCTACACTGACTATGATGTAGTTGACTCGAGAAGTAGGTTGGACATTTTCTCTTCAGCAGTAATCATACAACAGTTCAAATGGATTCCACCACGGATCTGAACAGTCAGCCAAGTGCATGTGACGAAGTTGTGAAGGATGCACTCTGTTGAAAGGCCTGGTGTTGAGCCGCGGTCTGGCTGTGCGCCGTGGGGATTGCCAGAATATGTTACGAAGATGCCTGCCGATATTGCCAGCAAGGATGCTGGTTCCTCTTTGATGGGGTGCAATGTGTCTCTCATGTGACTCCTGGTGGTGTTCAAGTTCTGGTGAGACACGATGGATATTTTCTTGTGTTCAGACAAATCCTCACATAGAATGGCATTGAACAGATTACGTTTGAGTTCCATCTTTGAGTCTCGAGTTGGAGTTAATTGGCTAACAATGACTTTTGATGAAACAAGGGTATTAGCAGAGAGGTGCTTCGTCTCTTCAGCGCTCATGCTTACCCCATCGTGATCGTGCTTTTGGTCGTGGTCGTGGTTTTGGTCGTGGTCGTGCCTACGGTTTCAGTCAAAGGTCTGAGAATGTCAACAATGATTTTCATTGTAGGTTTTGTGGCAGTAAATCCCACTTTGCTTATAAGTGCCTGTACAATGCTAAACCTTTGGCAGTTTCTCAAGCTTCTGAGACCCTTCCTAAAAGAGAGGAAGCTTATTTTGTAGTCTCTCATGTTCTCACAGGTGGCCTCTTTGTTGAGCCTTGCACTGTCAATAGCTTTCAGGCTGCTGTCCTCAGGGATACAGATTGCACGACTGCTGGAGTACGCAGGTCTGTTGTTCATGAAGACCAGTTAACCGGTGAGACCCAGAAGTGTCGTTCTTTTGGTGGTCAGATCACAGGTTTCTACTTCCTACTTCGGAGGTTTCTACTTGGAGGGTTCTACTCCATACTTTTTGGGTCAGGTGAAGGCTTCTGTCTTTGATGATCATCTCACTGACTTTATTTTTGATAACGTGCCAGGTGCAGTTTCTTCTTGTTAAGGATCAGGTGGCTCTTTTCTTTCTTGTGCTGTCAGCACTTGCCAACAGTCTAAGTTAGACAAACAATCCCCTAAATCCTCACCTGCTCGAGACTTGCCTTTGTTGGACGTTACTCCCAAAGAGCTTGCTGCTGTGCAGAAAGGTGATGATTCATTGACGCACTCGTTTGATGCAGTTGTAAGTGACTTACCCCCCCCCCCCCCCCCACCCCCTTCTCTCCACGCCTCACTACCTCTGCTAAGAAGATGCTGATGTTTTTTTTCTAAAAAAATAAAAATAAAAATAAAAATTTAAAAAACAAACAAAAAACAAACAAACGATAAGACGAACCCGAAGTATTTTGGTGAATGGGAACTGGGGTCTGTGAATCCAGAGTGATTTATTTGTGTGGGGCAGGTTCAGCATGTGTATGACCCAAAAGAAAGAAAAAAAATGAACATAATGAATTTATGAACTGAAAATAGTGTTTGATGGAATTTTTTTTTTGCGGAATATTGTTGAATGAAATATGTGCTGGCTAAGGGAAAAAAATATTGATTAAAATCCATGTACGCCAAAAGAAGTGAGGTTCAGGAAGAAAGAAAGAAACCTTTTTCTTAACCGTGGGATAAGTTTCAAATGGTATACTGATTTATTTCATTGAAAGAAAGGAGTTAGATGTGCGGTTGCGTGTGGGATGCATGGTTGTCTTTGCATGTGTGTGTGTGTGTGTGTGTGTGTGTGTGTGTGTAGAGAGAGAGACCATCGTGTGACAGTGCGTGTGCGTGCGCGTGGGCGCGCACGCGCTCACAGTATGTGTGTGTCAAAGTCAAAGTCAAAATTTTATTTAGAGATGGAAATATTGAATAAGCAGCATATCTGCTTTTTTACATCAAGCCATCTATAAAAAATAATAATAATTTTAAAAAATCAAATCGTGTAAATGCCTTTCATCAAAAGAAAAGTGAACATACTGTCTTACCCCCTCCCCTCTCCTCCCCTTTTCCCCACTCACTTCCATTCACGTAAAAGGTATCAATGCTCATTGCCGCCCCTATGGTTACATTCACGAAGTGTATATCTTTACCAATGTATTTCTTTTCTGCACAGGATGGACATTTTTTCAGTATGATATGTGGTTAACGATTCATGAGATAATCTTTCAATTTTTTCTGAAATGTGTTTTTATTTTTTATATTTTTTAAGGGTTTTGTGAGTTTATTCCACAGATTTCGACCTGAATATACAAAACTGGATTTGTATAAATTGTTGCGTGGTCTAGGAATGGACAATAAATGGTTATGTCTATGGCAATTGACTCTAAATGTTCCTGTAATCTTTTGGGGAGCTGTTCCATTAATAACGTTATGCATACAAAGGGCTTTATTGAAAAAGAGTCTGTGTGGGAAGGTTGATATTTTGAGTTGTTTGTAATCTTCATCAGTTAGGGAGCTCAATGTTAACAATACTAATTTCAATGCTTGTTTGTACAGACGACGAATTAATTTTAAATTATGTTCACTACAGTTGTCCCAAAGGGTTGATGCATAATCAATTAATGACAAAATATGTGCACAGAAAAAAAGTTTTCGAGAGTGGCCATCGAGGAAATTTTTTATCCGAGACAACTGAAATATTTTTTTTGGAAAGGCGTTTTGCTAAGAATGTTATATGTTCAGTCCAAGATAAATCTTTGTCAATAATGACACCTAGTGTTTTGTGTGAAATGACTTCCTCAACTTTATCGTTGGATATGAGTAAAGGCTGAAAATTTGATTTCATTTTTTGTCGTTTTTGTTCTTGTAGACACGTACATGCACTTTGTTTTAATAGCATTTAAAGACATATGGTTTAGTTGTGTCCATTCAGTAAGTTTATCGATGTCTGCTTGAAGCTTAATTGTTAATTCATAGGCATCAGAGTCGTATTCGTGAAGAGATGTATCATCTGCAAACATTTCGCATTCACATTTAACAAAACAAGGCAAATCATTAACGTAAATAGTAAACAAAAGAGGTCCTAACACAGAGCCTTGTGGAACACCATATTTGACAGGCATAAATGTTGACAATTTGTCAGCAACAACTACTAATTGTTTTCGGTCACATAAAAAAAGATGAAATAAGACTTATGAATTCTGGAGTCAGTTTGTAAAGTTCAAGTTTACGGCACAACAAAGAATGGTTGATGACATCAAACGCTTTTTCAAAGTCCATGAAGAGAATACCTGCAAATTTATTCTCGTTTATGCTGCAAAGAAGACTGTCCATAAGCTGTATGAGGGCTGTGTGGCAAGAATGATGTTTTCGAAAGACCGACTGACTTTCATGGAAAAGTTTGTTATCAGCAAAATAAGAATACAGAGACTTATGCTTGTGTTTTTCGATCGGTTTTGCTATGGCTGATAAAATGGATATCGGTCTGTAATTTGATGGGTTTGAAGAATCCCCGGTTTTATACAGAGGAATAACTTTAGCTTCCTTAAATTTTAGAGGAAAGTTTGTTTATCTATGCATAAATTGTATAAGTATGTCAAAGTATCTGTGACAACAGGACATGACAACTTAAGTATTTTTGTCTCGATACCATCTAAATCACGAGTATTTGATTGGGTTGAAGTAGACAAGGCTTTACTAACATCTAAAACGGTCATGGGTTTCAGACTAAATGGAACACGAATATCCTTAAAATGGATGTATTGTTCTAAATAACTGAGATTATTGTCACTAGATTTATTATTTAATATGATTCTATCTGCTATGGTTGATTATAATGATTATTTAGTTGATCTGTAGATATGTCTGAGCTCATTTGTTGACTTTTTGACATATGTTTATTAGTTAATATGTTAACTGCTTTCCAAATTTGCCTGGTATCTTTGGTAGAAGTTAACAGATTTCTAAAGTAAGTACCTTTCGACTTCCGTTTTAATGACGTCACTTTATTTCTTTGTTTTCTGAATTCTTCGATTGTTCCGAAATTACTCAAATGATTTCTTTTATTAATTTCTGTGTCAATTTCTTTAGTTATCCATGGAGGTTTTGTTTCCTGTTTAATCCTTTTCTTTATAAAAAAAAAAAAAAAGGGGGGGGGGGGGGGGGGGGGGGGCGTGGTTTATCATATACAGAGGTAAACGTATCAATCCAAAATTCAGCTGCTTTATTTGGATCTCTGATTTGATAGATGGGGTCAAATTGTGCTTCAGAAAGGTCAGTAAGGAAATCTTCTTCTTCAAAGTTTCTAAAGCTCCTGTAGTAAATAACTTTATGACCTGCTTTTAGAACTTTTACACGGTTTTTGAACCAAGTAAGGCAAATTGGGTTGTGATCACTACAGCCATAGGGAGGGGAACAAAGTTCGATAATGGATTGTTTTGCATTTGTGTAAATATGATCTATTAGAGTAGCGGAATTTTCAGTTATGCGTGTTGGTCTATCGATTAGTTGTTCTAAATTATGTGATATATAGTTTTGATACCACTTTGATTTTGTTTTTAACAGATCAATGTTAAAATCTCCTAAAATAATTGTCTCACAACTTAGAATGGTTACTTTATCCATTATTACATTAAATCTGTCCTGCCAATCAGTGGTTTCTGTTGGGTTCTATAGACAAAGCGTATTGCAAGTGGTTGACAATTTTTCATACTTATTTCAATCCAAACAGATTCAACACCATAATTTTCAAAATTAACTAGCCTTTTACATTTTAATGAGGAAGCATGATATATAAGTAAACCAGTGGATTTTGTTGCAAAGCGAGAGGACTGCAGGCGGAAATCTAAACAAATCTTAAATAAATGCTAGCGAACCGCCCAGAGAACGTGGACAAACGAGTCACAAGACGAAACACAACGCGTTTCGACCTCTTAGGTCTTCATCAGGTGAGACATTAACGAATAAAACAATGAAAATTCACTTAGCTTTGATCGCTTCAGATCACTTCGCAGGGTTCAGCGCAAGGAAGAAGGAATTCACTTAGCTTTGATCGCTTCAGATCACTTCGCAGGGTTCAGCGCAAGGAAGAAGGCCTTCTTCCTTGCGCTGAACCCTGCGAAGTGATCTGAAGCGATCAAAGCTAAGTGAATTTTCATTGTTTTATTCGTTAATGACTCACCTGATGAAGACCTAAGAGGTCGAAACGCGTTGTGTTTCGTCTTGTGACTCGTTTGTCCACGTTCTCTGGGCGGTTCGCTAGCATTTATTTAAGATTTGTTCAGTGGATTTTGGTTTATAGGGGGCGAGTCGCATTATTTGGTACCCTGGCATGTCCATTTCTGCATCTGAAATATGAGAAGATAACCGGGATTCAGAAAAACAAAATACATGAAAACTGTTTCCATCACTGCAAAGTATAGTTGCAATGTCATTTTGTGTGTGTGTGTGTGTGTGTGTGTGTGTGTGTGTGTGTGTGTGTGTGTGTGTGTGATATGAGTGTGGAGAGGGGGATATGATGGAGGTAGGGACGGGTCAGGCATGGGGAATGAGTCGAGGTAAGGAATTAAATAAATGTAGAATTTGATATATGAGCTTTGCCGCTTTTTGTTTGCTTTTTCTTCTGCATTTCCGCTCGTTTTTCTAAATGGCTTGACCCTCTCAGAAAAAAAGCGTTATATACATCTTCATTATGATTATTATCATTATTATTATATTATTATTATTACTATTATTATTATTATTACTATTATTATTATTATCATTATTATTGTTACTATCATTATTATTATTATCATTCTCATTGTTATTATTATTATTACCACTACTACTATTATTACAATTTTGTTTTTGCTTCTTTTTTTTTTACTATGATCATTACAATTAAATGGACATTACACTTTATTAAACAATGACATTGAATAGAACGATTTACATTATAAGAAAAAAAAACGTCCAGTTATATGACATACTCACTGGATGCCTGATATCTCTAGGCTTGTCCGTCAAGACACCAGGTCAGAAAGTCAAGGCAATTCAGTCCAGTGACTCTGTCTCAAAATAGCCATGAACAGAGACTTTAAGGTGGCATTACAGTTGGTGGACCTAATCCACACATTTTACAACCTTTCAGTCGTCAAGTAATTACTGCCAAAATGTTTAGATTTCTCTGTCTGTCTGTCTGTCTGTCTGTCTGTCTGTCTGTCTTCTGTCTGTCTGTCTCGTCTCTCTCTCTCTCTCTCTCTCTCTTCTCTCTCTCTCTCTGTGACAACATGAATACTTTAAAACTTTTCAAGGAACATTTGCATAAACATGTTATGTCTCAGTAATTTTATTATTCGATTACAATGATTAGCACCCATTCGCAAAGTCTTCTGTGAATCATACTTTGAATAAATCGTCTAAACATAAAACCTACTCCGTTAAAATCGCTCATCCCCACTCCCACTCTGTCTACCATCCCTTTTCTCCTCCCCCACTACCATTCTCTTCCACCTTGACTCTCTCTCTCTCTCTCTCCTCTCTCTCTCTACTCTCTCTCTCTCTGTAGTTTGTTTGTTTGTTTGTAAGTTTCCTTCTGTTTTACCATCCCCCATCTCATTAGTGCTTTTATGAATAGTTTGCTTATCATTGTAGAATTAGATTACCATGTTGCTATGTTGAATTGTCAGTATGAATGATATGTGTTGAAATAATGTATGCATGACAAGGACAGATTGTAAGACTAGGCTTTGGCCTAAAATCTCATCCTTTGTATTAAAGATCAATCAGTCAATCAATCAATCAATCAATTAATCAATCTCTCCCCCCCCCTCTCTCTCTCCTCCTCCCTCCCTCCTCCCTCCCTCCCTCTCTCTCCTCTCTCTCTCTCTCTCTCTCTCTCTCTCTCTCTCTCTGGGGAGCTGGAATGAATGTCATCGGGTGAACAGCATGTGGGATCGGTCCTGTGAAATTAGTAAATTATAAGTGTCATAAGCATTGCTGTGGCTTCATCTGTGACAGAGACTGCTGTGAGGTGCCATGCCTTCATCAACACTGGCATTTAGACAGCGATGTGGAGTCTTTAGCTTTGTTTTTATTGACTTTATAAAGAAGCGTGCAAATTCATATTACCGAGACTGGGATAGACATTAAATACCCAGGACTACTGGTGTCGTGTGTATTTCTTTCTGTCCTATTTATTGCAGGGGAGTTTGTTATTGTTACAATGCGGCGATGTTGAACTGAATCCAGAACTCCTTACTTCTTTGAAACAGACACAACTTGAAACTCTCATGTTCTCCTCGTGCTAGTGTTGGAGACACCACCATCGGATATTTCATCTTAGAACAAAGATCAGTGCTCTGATGATGTCATGTTTATGCTTCATCAGTTGAACAAAACGCCTGATGCGGTGAGATATGACATCAGAGGTCTTAAAGACGGTTTTGATAGGTTAAACGAGGGCATCAAGAACATGAAGGAGGAGTGCACTCGTCTGCGAGGAGAAAATGCCTCACGAAGGGAGAGTAACGTCCGCTTGGAGAAGAGAATCGACCAGATGGAGAAAAAGACTAACGACTTGGAATGCAGATCCAAACGGAACAACGTCATCATTCATGGGCTCCACAAAGCAGACGGTGGGTCGGTAGATGACCTGGACGCTGATGGCAGAGAACTCTTCACCGACAGGCTGTCTAAGGACGTTCCCATCGACCGTCTACATCGTTTGAACCACGGGTCTAACTCTCCGATAATCAGATGCTGTACCTTCTTCAAAGACAAGGTGGATTTACTTAGGGTGAGAAGGAAATTGAAAGGTTCTAATTTTCATGGGGGGAAGTTTTCTGTCAAGGTTAGAGAATCAGACTCAAATTGTTGCCCCATTTGAAACAAGCATGAACAGCCAACAGAAAGGTTCAGTGGTGTGTGTCCATCTGGTCACATATGGCAACAGAAAGGTTCAATGGTGTTTAACCATCTGGTCATACATGGCAACAGAAAGGTTCAATGGTGTTTAACCATCTGGTCATACATGGCAACAGAAAGGTTCAATGGTGTTTAACCATCTGGTCATACATGGCAACAGAAAGGTTCAATGGTGTTTGACCATCTGGTCATATACATGGCAACAGAAAGGTTCAATGGTGTTTAACCATCTGGTCATACATGGCAACAGAAAGGTTCAGTGGTGTTTAACCATCTGGTCATACATGGCAACAGAAAGGTTCAGTGGTGTTTGACCATCTGGTCACACATGGCAACAGGTTTTCTGTGAGCTCAGGGGGCAAACTGAATGAAATGAGGTACGGCAATGGCCGCTCTTCTTGTGAAGTTGTTTCTTCTACATTTTGTTTTCTGGATGATTTTTCTTCGCATGCAAGTTAAAGGAGGCATAAAAAATTGAACCGGGTTGTGGAACCATTTGTGAACAGTTGAGTGGCTGACACTGCACGTGCCTGTATGTTTAAACGTCGTGAAGTTGTCAGTGACAGTGGGCAATGTGTGAGCGAACAGGCGTCCGAAAAAAATTATGTACTGGGTCACATAAATTACGATAGTGGTGCAAGTGCGTTTTCTGTTAAACATTTGAAAGTCTTGCAATGGAACATCAACGGACTGCTCCCTAAATTAACACATACAGTTTTTTATGTTTGTTCCTCTGATGCTATTTGCTTTCTTGAAACCTTTAAAGAGGCATTTCATTAAGGTTATTTTGTTGATTGTATGATCTTTTGTAAACCTGCTTTTACGTTTTCTAAACATGGTCGTTTTTCTGGTGGATATGTGTGCCTTAATCAGATAATGTATGCCCCATTTGTTCGATCTATTGACATAGATTACCCTAATATTATTGTTGTTCTTACTGACAGAGCTGTATTAGGCACCATAAAAGATATATAATACAGGCGTGTAGATGTTCCTCCTGAGGCGTCACCATCTTATTCTTTTTCAGATGTAAACAATGGCATTGGTCTTCTGGGGGAATGCTTGTCAGATTGTTCAGTCACTTTTTATGATGTACACTGTGTCTTGTCAGGAGATTTCCAATGTTGAACTGTCGATATGAATATTAATGATTTCTGCAGTGAAAACTTTATTAAGTAAAAAAAAAAAAAGCAGTTCCATTCAACACGAATGGAAAATCTCAAGACAAGGTGTTAAAGAGCTATGGTAAACTTGTGCTGAATTTATGTACCACATTTGACCTACGCATTCTGAATGGTGCATGTAATGGCGACTACTATGGTTGCTACACATGCATCTCAGATTCAGGCAGTAGTGTAAGCTATTATTTTTTATGTTGAATGACTTGTTTGCTATGTTTGAGTCCTTCAGTGAACTCAATGTTCGTGATATAATAATAACAAAAAATAATAAATCGAGCTTATATAGCGCTCTTCGATGAGAGAAGAAGACTCATCCTCAGAGCGCTTCACAATACAGGAAAAATAAAAGTTTCCATAAACATTGCATAATATTGAGAAAAAGGCATCAAAACAATAGGTCACAAAGCAAGCACTAAAACGGATGCACAAGCCACATCCCCCCCCCCCCCACTCATCCTCCCCCCCCCCCCACCACCACACACACACCACACACATGACATTATATGAACAACGCTCGACAAGAATTTGGGAATAGAAGAAAAGAACCAACTCCCATCCCCACACCCACACCCACCCACCCACCCGCCTCCAATTTCGTGAACACTGCACGGGATACAATATAAAACATGCAGAAGGGAGCACCCACACCCACAGACACACACACACACACACACACACACACACACACACACACACACACACAAAGGGCAAACTGAACACGAAGCAACAAAATCCCACGCGCGTAAACGCACACACACGAACGCACACACGCAAAAGCACAAAGCATTCAGGCACGGAAGCGCGCGTGCACGTACAAGAGGCGAAAGGATGGAGAATGCATGGGAAACACGCATTAACTCGTACGCTATGTAGAAAGACAAAAGGACTTCTGAAAGAGATGCGTTTTGAGACCAGATTTGAACGCAGAGAGAGTCTGTGAAGAGCAGAACTGGGATGGGAGGGAGTTCCAGACAAGGGGGGCTTGATAACTGAAAGAACGTTGGCCAAAGGATTTCAGTTTAATGCGGGGAAGCTTCAGAAGTTTGTCACTGCTAGAGCGGAGAGTGCGAGAGGGTTGATATGTGACAAGTGTGTTGGAAAGATAAGCAGGCAATGTTTCATCAAAGTGTCGGAAGGCAAGTGTTGCGAGTTTATACTGAATGCGCGCATGAATGGGAAGCCAATGTAGTCTAACTAACAGAGGTGTAGTGTGGGTTCTTTTGGACATTTGGAAAACAAGTCTGGCTGCGTTGTTTTGTATGCGTTGAAGTCGGTTTATATCGACAGCGGGAAGACCGGCAGGAATGCTGTTACAGTAATCGAGTTTTGACATGATGAGGGAACAGATAAGCTGGGCAGTCCCTTTCTGTGTAAGATATGAGCGAATTGACGCGATCTTTCTCAAAGCCAAATAGGCTGAACGACACAGGTGACCGATCTGGACATTCATGGACAGCGTACTATCCAAATGGACACCCAGATCTCTCACACTGTCTTCAAAGGGAATTTTGTTGGTTCCAGCTTGAATAGATTTTTCAGAAATGCGATCCAAAACAGAACGAGGTGCTGCCAACAGAGCCTCAGTTTTTTCATCAGACTGGTTTATTTCATACAGATTGTGCTGGGACAGATGGCGTTCAAGTTGCACAAAGACAACCTTTTCCAGGAGTTTGGAGAGAAAAGGAAGGTGAGAAACAGGTCTAAAGTTTTTAAGTTCATCGGGACATAGGCCATTTTTCTTTAGAAGAGGAACTACCAGAGCATGTTTAAAACATCCAGGAACAGAGCCAGTAGCCAGAGAAACATTTATAATTCTCGTGAGAACTGGGGCAAGATCGGCAAGATTCTGTTTGGTGAGGTTGGTGGGGATTGGGTCAAGATCACAGCACTTTGTAGCAGACTAGGAAATAAGTTCTGAGACGAACGATTCAGACACTGTGTCAAAACGGCTAAGCTTGGGGCCGTTACATATTTTGAAGTTTGGTGGGCCAGTGTTTTGACAATCCAAATCATGCCTTATTTTTGACACCTTCTCATGAAAAAAGCGAGAAAACGTTTCTGGAAGTTGGCATGGGTCAAGGTTGCTTGGGAGGGGGGAAACTTGAACTGTGCCCAAGAGCTGACCAGCCACTGCATACAACTGTTTCGAGGAGGTACAATCGGCAATAAGGCCACTATAGTATTTCACTCGGACGTTCTTAGTAAACGTAGAGTAAGAGTTCAGTTTTCTTTTGTACTCTTCTTGATGGACAGTCAAACCAGTTGACCCCCATCTGCGCTCCACCTGACGCACATCTTTCTTCGCGTCCCTGACACTGTTGTTTCTCCACGGCGCTGAGGGGCGGTCAGTCACCATCCTGGTGACCAGAGGGGCGTGCTGGTCCAGAATGCGGCGGAGACCCACGTTGTAGTGGTCGGCAAGCTGGTGGTCCGGGTAGTCCCTCAGATCACAGGCCACCAGATATGTTTCAATCAGAGCATATGCCGCTTGAATTATATCTAAATGTTTAGAAAGAGCATGGCAGTATAAAATCTCAAGAAGAAAAACAAACATTAAATAGGTTTGTTTTGGACGATGCTGCAGCGCTGGTGTTCATCGACTCAATGAACTCTGGGGAACCTCGTAGAATGTTAGAGCTAGCTGTAAGTTTAAATGACCATGATATTGACGAATCTTTGTCTGCTTTTAATAATTGCATTAAACGAAGACCTGAAAGAATGAGCAAGCAGATCACAAAGGTAAGAATTAGAAAAGTTGCAGGGCCGGATGGAATAATTGGGTAATTATTAAAAATACAGGTGACTGGGTTGCAGATTTCGTTGTCAATTTGTCAGTACTGTGTTTTAGAAAGGTATATTCCCTGACACTTGGACGTTTCAGTACTCTTGCTTTCTTTCAAATTCGTACTTCTTTCGATGGAGTAGGTGCTTGTATTCTGTTCTTTCACTGACACATGGTTCTTTTTTAATCTTATGAAATTTCTTTGATCGTTTAAACTTCTTAGTAGTCTTCTGACTGTTTTCCTTTTGTTGTCACATTCATTATCAAACTAATCATTATTTTTCTTTTCGTGTGCCCCAACTGTTCTTGTCATGCACGCTGCAGCACTACAGATTAATTTGGTGAAAATCTCAATAGATTGTTCACGTCAGTGCTTAGTAGTGAATAAACATCGTAGAAGACTCAGTTTAAAATTTTCCGAGTTCAGTTCTTCTTCGTAACGCAACAGGCAATCTTCTGACCGTATAATACGTTCAGTAACAACAGTCTTCTGACCATATAATACGTTCAGTAACAACAGTCTTCTGACCATATAATACGTTCAGTAACAACAGTCTTCTGATAATATAATACGTTCAGTAACAACAGATTTCGAAACTGTAGGTCTGTCGGCAATAATCCCCTCCTCTAAAGATTTCCATTTGAACTCCACAGCTAAGTGCCACGAATCAATACGATCACCATGTAGAAAACAGATCTTCTGACATAATGACATAATCAATAACACGACAACCATGTGGAGAAACATGAGTAAAATCGTCGTTTTCGTCACTCCAGCAGCAGCCATTAAGAAATTACGGAATTTAACAAGAAACATAAATTCAATAATGAACAACCAAAATTATTTACACTTCATCTTTTGATTTCTTCTGTGAATTATCAAAGAAATTAACATTAATGATATCATCATCATCATCATCATCATCATCATTATCATCATCATCATCATCATCATCATTATCATCATCTCATCATTATCCTCATCATCATCGTCATCATCATCATCATCATCATCATCATTACCATCATCATCATTACCCATATCAGGAGAATATTAATCATTATTTCTCCTCTGAGTTGTTCGTTTCCAGTCCCTGCATTACGATCACCAAGGAGTATAACATTCTTATCCTGGTAGTTGTTAATATGCAACATGTTTTCTTCTAAGTCAACAATGCCATCTTTAACCTCCATTAGGCTACACACCTGGTTATTCTCTTGTGGGATAAAACAACAAATCATCAGCATATCTTTGTCGCAACTGGAAACAAATTTGGTTACTTTGACAGCAACATTTTCACAATTAATTTTAATTACGGACACAAAGCCGGCTGACGATTTCCTTATCAACGATAAAACTCCACCTGGATTTCTTCCCTGTTTTGAAAGATTTCTTGCAGGGCACTGAATTTCTTGCAGGGCACTGAATTTTAAGTGGTGAGGAAATATCCTATAGAAATCAAAAGAACTCAACAAATGTTTCTGTAAGACAGGCAAAATCGAACGAAGAAACATAATTGATGAAAGGAAAATCGTTCCGTTTAGAATACACATTTTCAAAATTGAAAACAAGTTAAGTCAACTCATCAGAATGACCCTGCCTGTCCTATTGGGCGAAACTTGCCGTTGCAGATCGGCGGTATTGCTGCCAGGACTCGTGTTGACAGGAGGACCGGGAGGAGACGACTGGGTGATGGTGACACGTGTCCGCCCGCCTCGACCGCTTCCGCCTCTGGTGCAATGGATGCCAGTGCGTACACCGCGCTCACCACTGGACCGGCTGTCTTCTTCGGTGTCGACGGGGAAAATCCTTTCGCTCATCACCCTGGT
>CM065715.1:2522428-2524928 GCA_033310375.1 Conus canariensis
TTTAACCATGCCTGCGAGACAACGACAAAGCAACACCGACAGAGGAAGAGCGATAGCATGGTACCAAGAAGGTACTGGCTTGAGGGAGATTGGTCGACGGCTTGGAGTGAGTCACCCAGTCATTCTGAGGCTCAGAGACCGTTGGCTTAACACTGGAAGTGTTGAAGAACAGCAGGGACGTGGACGGACGAGAAGCACCTCCAGACAGCAGATCGGTTCATTGTTATCGCTTGTCTGAGAGACCGTTCAGCCAGTGCCACAGTACTCCGAGACCAGCTACGACAAGCCAGCAACGTCAACGTCAGTACCCAGACAGTTCGGAACCGGCTCCACGACGCCAACTTGAGGTCAAGGTCCCCAGCAGTGAGATCAATACTGACCCCAGCGCATCGAGCTCATCGTCGGGCCTGGGCAGCATGTCATAGAAGGTGGACGAGAGCTGAATGGGCAACAGTACTCTTCACAGACGAGTCAAGGTTCACCCTCAGGTTCAACGACGGGCGGGTTCGCGTCTGGCGACGTCCTGGAGAACGCTACGTTGACGCTGCCGTCAGGGAGCATGACCGCTATGGAGGTGGGTCCGTGATGGTGTGGGGTGGGTTCAGCCTACGTCACAGGACCCCCCTATACCGTGTTGAAGGCCGCCTGACCGGTGCCACCTACCGCGACACCATCATCCGCCCCCTTGTGATGCCCGCCCGAGGGCAGTTGGCCAGGGCGCCCAGTTCCAGGACGACAACGCGCCGTGCCACCGCGCCGCCACCGTGAATCAGTTCCTACAAGGGCAGCAGGTGACAAGAATGGACTGGCCTGCCAGGTCACCAGATTTGAACCCCATAGAGCATCTGTGGGACGTGCTGGGGAGGCGAGTGCGGGCCCACAACCCTCCAGCAGACACCGTGGACCAGCTGTTTCAGTTGCTGGAGCAGGAGTGGCAGGCGATCCCCAGGACACTCTCCGCCGCCTGGTGCACTCCATG
The DNA here is from genome assembly GCA_033310375.1 of Conus canariensis. Lineage (NCBI taxonomy): Eukaryota > Metazoa > Mollusca > Gastropoda > Neogastropoda > Conidae > Conus > Conus canariensis. Next base: position 2,523,408 of record CM065715.1, read on the forward strand.
AGACGTCGATGTGACGCTTGTTTGAACGCGAACGGTGGTCATACCCGTTATTAACATCATGACATCTACCATAGACTCTTGTTACTTTTCATTTTGGGGGTATGCCTCTTTAATCAAGTGTAAAACAAAGATAATTTTTTGTCACGGTGTTTGAATAAATTTGAATGGATTGAGGAATAATAAAAATAAAATATTCAATCATTAAATTATGTTCAGCTTTGTTTTCTTTCGAATGACAGCAGTTTTCCTAAGTGGTACTTCAATTGTTTTGAGTAGTATATATATATATATATATATATTTCTTCCCTGTTACCCCAAGAAGTAAATGAACAATTCAGATATCTAGACTGGAGCAGGTTTCGAGATGACGGTTTTGTTGTCCTTCTTGATGAAAATCATGTAAAGATGTTCAAAGAACATCTCCAATCTCTGAACCCACCTAACATAAAATGGACAATCACCAGTGGCAAAGAAGTAACTTATTTAGATGTCAAACTTCACATTTCACAAGGCAAAATCATTACAGATGTGTTTTCAAAAACACAACCATGCGTACCTCCTCCATACAGCTGTCATTCCCCTGCCGTGTTCAAGGGACTCATTTCCAGTGTAGGAACTAGACTACGCATGCTGTGTAGTGAGGATAATACATTAAAAACTAGAATAGAAGAATATAGTAAATATTTTACAATGTCTGGTTGGGACTATCAGAAAGCGAAAAGAGAGCTTTATAAAGGGGCTAGGAAAAATAGGAAAACAATACTCACAGAAGAAAAACAAACCAAAAAAGGCAAAAAGATAGCCTGGGTGACAAATTATGATCCAAGGTATCCATCCAAATCAGAAATAATAAGGAGACATTTATCAATACGGTACTCTAACCCAGAAAATAAGAGAGTTTTTCATAAAAATCAAATATCAGCTGACAGACGCCGTAGGAATTTAGGAGAAATTTACAAATCTACCGTCCTCAAGAGAAATCTAGAATACGGACCAAAATTAGAACCAGGTTATTTCACTTGCCAGGCAAAGAGGTGTGACACGTGTAAACATGGGGAGAATACTAAGAGTATAAAATCAGCTTGGGATGGAAGACTTTGGTATATAAGGGAACACTTGACTTGTACTACAAAAAATGTAATATACGTTATAAGATGTAAGATTCACCCTGATCTGTTGTATGTTGGGTCCACAAAAAAACTTAAACTCAGATGGGCTAATCACGAATCGGACACAAAATTAAAAAAAACAAACAAACTAAGTGTAACGTATCAAAACACGTATGCACAGTCCCCCATCATGATTTAGAAGAACTAGATTTTTTGCAGATAATAGCAATCGATAATGTCAGAGAAGAGAAAAAAAACTGTTACAGAAGGAAACATTCTGGATATGCAATATAGGTACGATTTTCAAAGGACTCAATACAAGACAGGATGTATGCACAGTAAAAAATCCAGAAAGATAATAAATATTTAGGAAAATTACAAGCAAAAAAAGTACAGAAGACCAATTCTATTC
>CM065715.1:2529928-2534928 GCA_033310375.1 Conus canariensis
AGTGGACACCCCGTTCTATGCAAGGTGTACAAAGGCCTGCTTAGTGAGTGGACACCCCGTTCTATGCAAGGTGTACATAGGCCTACTTAGTGAGTGGACACCCCCTTCGATGCAAGTGAAGTTCAGAAATCATATTGTCTGCAGGGTCTGAGGCGCTTCCATCCCTTGACCCCCACCCAGTGTGTTGTCCTGTACCCCACCATACCCACCACCCAGTGTGTTGCCCTCTACCCCACCGTAGCCCCCACCCAGTGTGTTGCCCTGTACCCCACAATACCCCCCACCCAGTGTGTTGCCCTGTACCCCACCATACCCCCCACCCAGTGTTTTGCCCTCTACCCCACCATACCCCCCACCCAGTGTGTTGCCCTGTACCCCACAATACCCACCACCCAGTGTGTTGCCCTCTACCCCACCATATCCCCCACCCAGTGTGTTGCCCTCTACCCCACCATACCCCCCACCCAGTGTGTTGCCCTGTACCCCACAATACCCACCACCCAGTGTGTTGCCCTCTACCCCACCATATCCCCCACCCAGTGTTTTGCCCTCTACCCCACCATACCCCCCTACCCAGTGTGTTGCCCTCTACCCCACCATATCCCCCACCCAGTTTGTTGTCCTCTACCCCACCATATCCCCCACCCAGTGTGTTGCCCTCTACCCCACAATACCCCCCACCCAGTGTGTTGCCCTGTAGCCCACCATACACCCCACCCAGTGTGTTGCCCTCTACCCCACCATACCCCCACCTAGTGTGTTGCCCTGTGCCCCACCATTCCCACACCCAGTGTGTTGCCCTCTACCCCACCATACCCCCACCTAGTGTGTTGGCCTGGACCCCACCATGCGCCCACCCAGTGTGTTGGCCTGTACCCCACCATACTCCCACCAAGGGTGTTGCCCTGTGCCCTTACATACCCCTATCCAGGGTGTTGGCCTGTACCCCACCATACCCCCTACCCAGGGTGTTGGCCTGTACCCCACCATACCCCCCACCCAGTGTGTTGCCTTCTACCTCACCATACCCACTACCCAGTGTGTTGCCCTGTACCCCACCATACCCCTATCCAGGGTGTTGCCTTGTACCCCACTATACCCCCCACCCAGTGTGTTTCCCTGTGCCACTACATCCAGTATGTTGCCCTGTACCCCACCATACCCCCCACCCAGTGTGTTGCCCTGTACCCCACAATACCCCCCACCCAGTGTCTTGCCCTGTACCCCACCATATCCCCCACCCAGGATGTTGCCCTCTACCCCACCATACCCCCCTACCCAGTGTGTTGCCCTCTACCCCACCATATCCCCCACCCAGTTTGTTGCCCTCTACCCCACCATACTCCCCACCCAGTGTGTTGCCCTCTACCCCACCATACCCCCACCCAGTGTGTTGCCCTCTACCCCACCATATCCCCCACCCAGTGTGTTGCCCTGTGCCCCACAATATCCCCCACCCAGTGTGTTGCCCTCTACCCCACCATGCCCCCAACCAGTGTGTTGCCCTCTACCCCACCATACCCCCACCCAGTGTGTTGCCCTGTGCCCCACCATTCCCACACCCAGTGTATTGCCCTGTACCCCACCATACCCCCACCCAGTGTGTTGCCCTCTACCCCACCATACTCCCACCCAGTGTGTTGCCCTGTACCCCACCATACCCCCACCTAGTGTGTTGGCCTGGACCCCACACATGCGCCCACCCAGTGTGTTGCCCTGTACCCCACCATACCCCCACCTAGTGTGTTGGCCTGTACCCTACCATACCCCCACCTAGTGTGTTGGCCTGGACCCCACCATGCGCCCACCCAGTGTGTTGGCCTGTACCCCACCTTACTCCCACCAAGTGTGTTGCCCTGTGCCCTTACATACCCCTATCCAGGGTGTTGGCCTGTACCCCACCATACCCCCTACCCAGGGTGTTGGCCTGTACCCACCGTACCCCCCACCCAGTGTGTTGCCCCTACTACCCTCACCATACCCCCTACCACCTGTGTTTGCCCTATACCCCACCCATTACCCCTATCCAGGTGTTGCCCTGTACCCACCATACCCCCCACCCAGTGTGTTGCCCTGTGCCCCTACATACCCCTATCCAGGTGTTGCCCTGTACCCCACCATACCCCCCACCCAGTGTGTTGCCTCTCCCACATCCCCCACCAGGTGTTGCCTGTACCCCCACCCACCCAAGTGTGTTGCCTCTGACCCCACCATACCCCACCAGTGCTTACCCCACCATACCCCACCAGTGTGTTGCCCTCTAAACCCCACCATGTGCTCCCCCACCCCAGTGTGTTGCCCTGTACCCCACCATACCCCCCACCCAGTGTGTTGCCCTCTACCCCACCATACCCCCCACCCAGTGTGTTGCCCTGTCCCCACCATACCCCCCACCAGTGTGTTGCCCTCTACCCCACCATACCCCCCACCCAGTGTGTTGCCCTGTGCCCCACCATACCCCCACCCAGTGTGTTGCCCTCTACCCCACCATACCCCCCACCCAGTGTGTTGCCCTCTACCCCACCATACCCCCCACCCAGTGTGTTGCCCTCTACCCCACCATACCCCCCACCCAGTGTGTTGCCCTCTACCCCACCATACCCCCCAGCCAGTGTGTTGCCCTGTGCCCCACCATACCCCCCACCCAGTGTGTTGCCCTCTACCCCACCATACCCCCCACCCAGTGTGTTGCCCTGTACCCCACCATACCCCCCACCCAGTGTGTTGCCCTGTGCCCCACAATACCCCCACCAGTGTGTTGCCCTGTACCCCACCATACCCCCACCCAGTGTGTTGCCCTCTACCCCACCATGCCCCTGATCCAGGATGTTGCCCTGTACCACACCATACCCCTATCCAGTGTGTTGCCCTGTACCCCACTATACCCCCTATCCAGGGTGTTGCCCTGTACCCCACCATACCCCTATCCAGGGTGTTGCTGTCTACCCCACCATACCGCCTACCCAGGGTGTTGCACCATACATCCTACCCAGGGTGTTGCCCTGGAGCCCACCATACCCCCATCCGGGGTGTTTTCCCCTCTGCCCCACCATATCTCCTACCCAGTGTGTTGCGCCTGCACCCCATAGTAGCCCCATGACCCGGATTCAGTGAGGACAACCCCACGCCCACCATTCTAGTAGTATCTAGACCGCCGTGTGTGAGCATAACTGGTTTGAACCAAAGTCTGATCTTTTTCAAGTATTGTGTACCTACTGTCTGTTCAAACTCTTGCTTTTATGCTCCCCCCCTCCCCCCGCCCCCCCCCCCCCACCCCCACCTCCCCCCCACACACACATTCACATCTGATTCCCCCATGTCCCTTCCTGCTCTGCTTTCAAAATCTTTCCACGCCACTGTATGCGTATTGTTTATTTTTTCTTCATGAACATTATGTGCCAACACTCCTAAGATTACATTTATTTATCTATTCATCTATTTATTTCGTTGTTTTTTCTTATCAGTTATTCACGCATGGTTGACTCTGATTTGATTTGTACTGAATCAGCAATCATACTAAAGAAGTGATGAATTCCAACGATTAGTGTGTGGTATTTCTGAACTGACAATCTAAATAATGTTTCTGGATGTTTTTAAGGGTATAGAGTAAGCAGGCCGTAATTTGATTTTAGAACACTAAGAAATTCAACAAAATCGAAGAATATTTTTTTATCCTCTCTCATAAGAGAGAGAGAGAGAGAGAGAGAGAGAGAGAGAGAGAGGAGAGAGAGAGAGAGAGAGAGAGAGAGAGAGAGAGACGTATGAATTTGCTCCACTGCGTGACTTAGCGTTTGTTTCGCGTGTTGCTTCTAAGCCCATACCCCGTGACACCTATATACATACCCTCTGAACTGAGACTGAAGCACAGAGGCGTATATGTGTGACACGCCAACTGTTATCTCATTCCTAAGTTCTCACGGAGGGCGGGAAGAGGCCTGGTCATAGTGAATACGACGTGCTGTTCTGTGTTCTTCTGCTGACATGCATTGCTGACTTTTTGTTGTTGAAACTCTTGTGTCTGGAACTGGTTTCTGAAGGTGTGTCCACAAAGGGACTGAATCACGGTTACTGAATGTGTCCACAAAGGGACTGAATCACGCACCGTGTCCACAAAGGGACTGAATCACGCACTGTGTGTCCACAAAGGGACTGAATCACGCACTGTGTGTCCACAAAGGGACTGAATCACGCACTGTGTCCACAAAGGGACTGAATCACGCACTGTGTATCCACAAAGGGACTGAATCACGTACTGTGTGTCCACAAAGGGACTGAAGCACGCACTGTGTGTCCACAAAGGGACTGAATCACGCACTGTGTCCACAAAGGGACTGAATCACGCACTGTGTGTCCACCAAGGGACTGAATCACGCACTGTGTGTCCACAAAGGGACTGAATCACACACTGTGTGTCCACCAAGGGACTGAATCACGCACCGTGTGTCCACCAAGGGACTGAATCACGCACCGTGTGTCCACCAAGGGACTGAATCACGCACTGTGTGTCCACCAAGGGACTGAATCACGCACCGTGTGTCCACCAAGGGACTGAATCACGCACCGTGTGTCCACCAAGGGATTGAATCACGCACCGTGTGTCCACAAAGGGACTGAATCACGCACTGTGTGTCCACCAAGGAACTGAATCACGCACTAGGTGAATTCCTACCAGGGATGCACCAGTTACAGCTGTCACACCACGGGATTTTGTGTTCATACGTGTATACTATCACACCACGGGATTTTGTGTTTATACGTGTATACTGTCACGTCTGGGGATTTTGTGTTCATACGTGTATACTGTCACACCACGGGATTTTGTGTTTATAAATACGTGTATACTGTCACATCTGGGGATTTTGTGTTCATACGTGCATACTGTCACACCACGGGAATTTGTGTTCAGACGTGTATATTGTCACATCACAGGATTTTGTGCACAAACGTGGAAGCTATCACACCACGGGATTTTGTGTCCGTGTGTGTATCCTATCACACCA
>CM065715.1:2547428-2549928 GCA_033310375.1 Conus canariensis
GACATAACAGATGCCAGGCTTACCCATGAAGCCAACGTGCTGATGAGGCGTTGCTGGTGTCGCAGAGGTGCACGGACTGAAGAAACTGTGGATGATCAACACAGAGGGCTGGACTGGGCAGAACACACCGCTGCACTGTGGCTCATGGCCTCACAGAGGGCTGGACTGGGCAGAACACACCGCTGCACTGTGGCCTATGGCCTCGCAGAGGGCTGGACTGGGCAGAACACACCGCTGCATTATGGCCTATGGCCTCGCAGAGGGCTGGACTGGGCAGAACACACCGCTGCACTGTGGCCTATGGCCTCGCAGAGGGCTGGACTGGGCAGAACACACCGCTGCACTGTGGCCTATGGCCTCGCAGAGGGCTGGACTGGGCAGAACACACCGCTGCACTGTGGCCTATGGCCTCACAGGGGGCTGGACTGGGCAGAACACACCGCTGCACTGTGGCTCATGGCCTCACAGAGGGCTGGACTGGGCAGAACACACCGCTGCACTGTGGCCCATGGCCTCGGGTGGGGTACGTCTGACTATTAGGGCATCTGTCACTTTGTTACGGCTGGCGAGACATTATGAACATACAAACGCCATTGGGTAAGCGTCAACGATGCATAAATCACTAAATCAACGAAAGAAGATTATTACATCAAAGTGATAAATACACAAGAGTGGATCCATTCATGGAAGGTACGTAGGAGAAAAATGAAACTGTGAAGCAAAATCAATTAAAAATGCAAAAACAAAACTCAGAAAATGAAGAAGTTGAAAGAGGAAAGCGGAGGAAAAAGTTGGGGTGGGGGTGGGGGGTTACACCTTAATCAAATTTAAGTAATCAAAACACGATCATCCTTCAACTGATTAACTGATCTAAGTATTTGTCAGTGATTAATTCATTATAATGTTTTGATCAGAGCATTTCAAAGGACAATGCCAATATCTAATAACAATACCAACAACGATCATGTCGTGTTTCTTCTTCGCAAATATTAATCAACATTTAAAATCTATGTGACTCAAAAATAAATCGATGAACTGTTTTAAATATGAATACATTTTACTCATTTTGATTGATCAGTACTTCCATTCAACAAGATTTGTAAGTGAGTGTAGTTTAGAGGTAATGCTGAAATAGTGTTTGCTTGTGCAACATGAAAGTATTGACAATGTGAGAACGTGCAGCGGGCTCTCTTGGACTACCAGAGGAACAGAGTGGGATGTTTATTTAAAAAAAAAAAGGCAATTCAAAATATCATCGCCCAGATCGCTTATCCCGACACTAAGACAGCAGTGAATGATCTTTACCTTCGGTCCACCAAAGGAGTAACAGTTAGCACCTCAATGTCGTTAGCACAGTATTTCAATATCGTTAGCACAGTATTTACTATCGTTAGCACAGTATTTTGATATCGTTAGCAAAGTACTTCAGTACCGTTAGCACATGCTTAATATTCACAGTACTTCAATATAGTTAGCACAGTACTTAATGTCGTTAGGACAGTACTTCAATAGCGTTAGCACACTACTTCAATACCGTTGGCACAGTACTTCAATACCGTTAGCACAGTACTTCAATATCGTTAGCACAGTACTTCAATACAATTTGCACGTAAGTACCGTTTGAGTTGTCTTAAGGAATTGCCGGTGTTCACAGGATTAAGGAAAGAATTCATTAGATGATATCAGTAAATTCCAGTTCACTTTGGAATTTCGGCATAGTGCGTTCTCGAGGTCTTCCTCTATGATAAGGGTTTTGCCTAAAACCAGCTAAGGAATAAGATCTTTTAGATAATCGGAGCATGAACTTTAACCATTTTAAAGTAATGTATTAATTGGCATCTATTTTTTTCTTCCTTTAAGTATACAGACCCCTGTCTTGCTGTATAATTTTTGATGACTTGTCCCACGCACAGCTCCCAAGTTTTTTTTTTCTTTTCGCTTAAAGTTGCAAATCTTCCAGATAATTTGATTATGCATCTGTACAATCAGTCAATGATATCGGCGTAGTCAAAATGTGGTAGTATTAAGGATTTGTACATATTTCTAACACTTTTCTGTTGAGCTTGTATTTATAAGATTTTGGACTGGAAATCAACTTGGCAACATTGCTAATTATTCTTTTGATGTGACTGTCCCGTTTGCAGTTTTTTTCCAGTGTGACACCAAGACGCTTATGTTTGTCAATATTGATTAACAGTAAACAAGTTGGGTATTTTTTGCTCCCATAAGAAAACCTAACACAGAGTAACTTGTATTCAAGACCGGCACAGCCTTTTAAACTTGAATAAAGTCAGACAAATACATAGACGAACAATCTAATAGTGGGGGAAAAAACAAGCGCAGGCCAACAACTGAACTATCTTCATAATAATGACTTGGCAAAGATTTGGACTTAAGGAGGGAGGGGGGGGGGGGGAGGGCAGAATTTGAAGATGGAGAAACTGGGAACATGAAATTAAGAAAAAATGTTACAGATATGAAAACTCTTCACTAGCTGCAT
>CM065715.1:2562428-2589928 GCA_033310375.1 Conus canariensis
TCCGCACATCACTCCGCCGTTGACGGGTGTAATTAGAAAGAAACGGAAAAGCAATGAAAATGAGTTTCGGCGGTAATTACAATGATGATGAACATTTTCGCTGATTACCCAAAAACCTTCCCCATGAAAGCGGAAGCATGCAAGCAAATGCTTGTTTTCCAGTCAACAGAGACGGTGAGCTAGAGCGTAGTTTGTTTGTTTGTTTGTTTTGGGGGGAGGGGGTGGGGGTGGGAGGGGGCTCCAACCTCCTTTTTTTTTTCATCCCTCCCTTTTTTTCTTTTTTCTTTCCTTTTTTTGTGGGGCTTCTATCCTCCTATTTTTCTCACTTTTTATTTCGTCTTTCCCCCCCCCTTTGTTTAGAACACGCTCGTTCACCATGCTCAATCTGTATGTTTCTTTATCGATGGACATTCGCTTGCTGATTGTAATATGTCAAAGTATGTGCATAGCGTCTGCGGTTATTTCTGTTGTAACATGTGGTGTGCTGACACATTCATACTGCTGCTCTGTTGTAACATGTGGTGTGCTGACACATTCATACTGCTGCTCTGTTGTAACATGTGGTGTGCTGACACATTCATACTGCTGCTCTGTTGTAACATGTGGTGTGCTGACACATTCATACTGCTGCTCTGTTGTAACATGTGGTGTGCTGACACAATCATACTGCTGCGTTTACTCCTTTTAACAAAATAAAAGGAAATGGCGAAAACATTCCATACTGGACATGCAATAGTGTTTCAGATAAGGCAAACAGTGCAATCTGGGTCATCAAAGGAAGCATGATAATCAAAGCCGAACAATGAGATAGGCATCTGAGAAGAAGAAGAAGAAGAAGAAGAAAGAAGAAGAAGAAGAAGAAGAAGTAGAAAGTGTATGCATATATGAGCGCGTGTGTCTGTAACGTGATTGTGTGTGTGTGTGTGTGTGTGTGTGTGTGTGTGTGTGTGTGTGTGTGTGTGTGTGTTGTGTGTGTGTGTGTGTGTGTGTGTGTGTGTGTGTGTGTGTGTGTGTGTGTGTGTGTGTGTGTGCACGCGCGGGGGATGGGGGTGGGGCTACTATGTAGATAAATGCAAAAGACAGTGTTCAGGAAAGCTTAAACGTTTGTGGATGGATGTTTTGTAATGACGTCTTTTCAGCACAGCTGTTCGAATACCTTCTACCGTGGTCATGAAGCAGTTTGTGAAATGACTGAAAACACTAAACTGCCAGGAGACCTTCAGTATTGTCATAAGTCCTTGGGGTGCTATGGAATGTGGAATGTATTTCCACCACTGACAGTGACAAGACAGTTCCTAAATAATTACGGGGTGGAAGGAGGAGGAATGAGGAGAGAGAGAGGGAATGAGGGAAGGAGAGAGAGGAGAGAGAGAGAGAGAGAGAGAGAGAGGAGGAGAGAGAGAGAGAGAGAAAAGAGAGAGAGAGAGGAAGAGAGGAGGGAGAGAGAGGAGAGAGAGAGGAGAGGAGAGAGAGAGAGAGAGGAGAGAGAGAGAGAGAGAGAGAGAGAGAGAGAGAGAGGAGGGAGAGGCATACACACAGACAGAGAGAGAGTGAGAGACAGACGGACAGAACGGTAGACAGAGAGGGATGGGCACACAGACAGACAGACGGACGGACACAGAAAGAGACAGAGAGATAGAGAGCGAAAGAGAGGCGTGACCGGTGACTATCAAGGCAGCCCTCATTACACACACAGAGAAATCCAGGCACCCTAGCAACCCCCCCCCCCCACTTCCTCTTTCCCTCCCGCTAAGTCTGGTGGCCAGGATAGCAAGCTTGGGGCAGATGTCTTCCTCTGCACAGCATAGAACGATTTACAGACATGGCATAGACCATGGCTTACAGACTTACACCGCATAGACCATGGCTTACAGACTTACACCGCATAGACCATGGCTTACAGACTTACACCGCATAGACCATGGCTTACAGACTTACACCGCATAGACCATGGCCTACAGACTTACACCGCATAGAACATGGCTTACAGACTTACACCGCATAGACCATGGCTTACAGACTTACACCGCCAACAAACGTAGAGCAAGGTGTGCAGACATGACATCTGGAGGTAGCATACACACTACAGACATAGCACATAGTCGTAGTATACAAACTACAAACATAGCCTATAGACGTAGCATACAAACTACAAACATAGCCTATAGACGTAGTATACAAACTACAGACATAGCATATAGACGTGTTATTAAAACTACAGACCTAGAATATAGACGTAGCATACAAACTACAGACATAGCATATAGACGTGTTTTTAAGACTACAGACCTAGAATACAGACGTAGCATACAAACTACAGACGTAGCTTACAGACAGACACAGCGCAGAAACGTAGCATACAGGCGGACAGGAAAGACATATATACGTACGTGGCATACAGTTGCACAGACATATTATAAAAAAAAACAGCCTACAGATATGGCTGTAGACAATACATAATGCATAATATAGCATACAGTCATGAAGATATAACACGATAGATACACACAAACAGTATTTTGACATATGATCATACAAACATCGCATTCAAACAGAGCATAGAAACATATCAATCATACATACATTCATAGGATACAGATACACTCGCCCCTGGCAATCATAGAGGGATAGCATAGAAGCATACAGACGTATGGCACAGACATAGAAGCATAGCATGCAGACAAAACTTGCAGATATGCAAAGTATCAGTCAGACGCAAACACACACATGCAGACATAGCGTGCAGACATAGAGACGTCGTGATCAGTACAGAATCATCAGTCTCTTTGTTTTTCGCTTCAAGTAAAACCGAGTAAGAGCTGTATATTTTCTCAATGCCCGGATAGATTACTGATTGTGTTTTACTCCGAAACTGAAAACATCTTTTGTGCTGTAATTAAACTAAAAAAAGGGAAGTGAAGAGGGTTTGATCAAATTTGTTTTGAAAAGAGGGAGGCTTTTTCTCTGAAGATTTGCCTTCGAGCTTTCCTCAGAGTTTTTGTCACCTGGCAAGGGATTTTGCTGAGAGGTGGTTTGGCTGTATAGAACATGAGGCTAGAATGGCATATGCATACATGAACCCTTTTATGATCCTACAAACATACTGTATAGAACATGACACTAGAGTAGCAAATGCATACATGAACACTTTAATGAACCTACAAACATACTGTATAGAACGTGAGGCTAGAGTAGCAAATGCATACATGAATACTTTTAGAAACCTACATGCGAAATAGTTCAGCGTATGATGCATCACTTTTTTTAAGTACACATTCTGAAACTTAACAGACAATCAAGTAGTGGTTGGCTTTCTTACATCTTAAAAAACTACACACTCTGAATACAACAATCACCCATCAAGACTAATGCACTTCGCTGCATTGTCTACACACTCTGAATACAAACCATCACACATCAAGACTCATGCACTTCGCTGCATTGTCTACACACTCTGAATACAAACCATCACACATCAAGACTCATGCACTTCGCTGCATTGTCTACACATTCTGAATACAAACCACCACACATCAAGACTCATGCACTTCGCTGCATTGTTACACACTCTGAATACAAACCACCACACATCGACTCATGCACTTCGCTGCATTGTCTACATACTCTGAATACAAACCAACACACATCAAGACTCATGCACTTCGCTGCATTGTCTACACACTCTGAATACAAAACCACCACACATCGACTCATGCACTTCGCTGCATTGTCTACACACTCTGAATACAAACCATCACACATCGAGACTCATGCACTTCGCTGCATTGTCTACTCACTCTGAATACAAACCATCACACATCGAGACTCATGCACTTCGCTGCATTGTCTACACACTCTGAATACAAACATCACAATCGACTATGCACTTCGCTGCATTCTACCACTCTGATAAACCATCAACTATCGCTCAGCACTTCGCTGCTTTCTACACACTCTGAATACAAACCACACACATCAGACTCATGCACTTCGCTGCATTGCTACACACTTGAATACAACACCACACATCGGACTCATGCACTCGCTGATGTACACACCTGAATACAAACCACCACACATCAAGACTCATGCACTTCGCTGCATTGTCTACACACTCTGAATACAAACCACACACATCGAGACTCATGCACTTCGCTGCATTGTCTACACACTCTGAATACAAACACCAACCAGACAGCACTCTGATGTACATTATAAACATCCACATGACTCATGCACTTCGCTGCATTGTCTACACACTCTGAATACAAACCACCACACATCGAGACTCATGCACTTCGCTGCATTGTCTACACACTCTGAATACAAACCACCACACATCAAGACTCATGCACTCGCTGCATTGTCTACACACTCTGAATACAAACCACCACACATCAGAGACTCATGCACTTCGCTGCATTGTCTACACACTCTGAATACAAACCACACACATCAAGACTCATGCACTTCGCTGCATTGTCTACACACTCTGCAATACAAACCACACACATCAAGACTCATGCACTTCGCTGCATTGTCTACACACCTGAATACAAACACTACCTCAAGACTCATGCATTCGCTGCATTGTCTAACACTCTGAATCAACACCACACATCAAGACTCATGCACTTCGCTGCATTGTCTACACACTCTGAATACAAACCACCACACATCAAGACTCATGCACTTCGCTGCATTGTCTACACACTCTGAATACAAACCACCACACATCAAGACTCATGCACTTCGCTGCATTGTCTACACACTCTGAATACAAACCATCACACATCAAGACTCATGCACTCGCTGCATTGTCTACACACTCTGAATACAAACCACCACACATCAAGACTCATGCACTTCGCTGCATTGTCTACACACTCTGAATACAAACCACCACACACAGACTCATGACTTCGCTGCATTGTCTCCATCTGAATACAAACCACACATCAGACTCATGACTCGCTGCATGTTACACACTCTGAATACAAACCACCACACATCAAGACTCATGCACTTCGCTGCATTGTCTACACACTCTGAATACAAACCACCACACATCAAGACTCATGCACTTCGCTGCATTGTCTACACACTCTGAATACAAACCACACACATCAAGACTCATGCACTTCGCTGCATTGTCTACACACTCTGAATACAAACCACCACACATCAAGACTCATGCACTCGCTGCATTGTCTACACACTCTGAATACAAACCATCACACATCAGAGACTCATGCACTTCGCTGCATTGTCTACACACTCTGAATACAAACCATCACACATCGAGACTCATGCACTTCGCTGCATTGTCTACACACTCTGAATACAAACCACCACACATCAAGACTCATGCACTTCGCTGCATTGTCTACACATCTGATAAAACACCACAATCAGACTCATGACGTCGCTGCATTGTTAACACTCTGAATACAACCACCACACATCAAGACTCATGCACTTCGTCTGCATTGTCTACACACTCTGAATACAAACCATCACACATCAAGGACTCATGCACTTCGCTGCATTGTCTACACACTCTGAATACAAACCACCACACATCAAGACTCATGCACTTCGCTGCATTGTCTACACACTCTGAATACAAACCACACACATCAAGACTCATGCACTTCGCTGCATTGTCTACACACTCTGAATACAAACCATCACACATCAAGACTCATGCACGTTCGCTGCATTGTCTACACACTCTGAATACAAACCACCACACATCAAGAGACTCATGCACGTCGCTGCATTGTCTACACACTCTGAATACAAACCACCACACATCAAGACTCATGCACGTCGCTGCATTGTCTACACACTCTGAATACAAACCACCACACATCAAGACTCATGCACTTCGCTGCATTGTTAACCTTTATACAAAACCATCAAGATCTGCATCGCTGCATGTTACAACCTGACATCAACCACTCACAGACTCATGCACTTCGCTGCATTGTCTACACACTCTGAATCAAACCATCACACATCAAGACTCATGCACTTCGCTGCATTGTCTACACACTCTGAATACAAACCACCACACATCAAGACTCATGCACTCGCTGCATTGTCTACACACTCTGAATACAAACCACCACACATCAAGACTCATGCACGTCGCTGCATTGTCTACACACTCTGAATACAAACCATCACACATCAAGACTCATGCACGTCGCTGCATTGTCTACACACTCTGAATCAAACCACCACACATCAAGACTCATGCACTTCGCTGCATTGTCTACACACTCTGAATACAAACCACACACATCAAGACTCATGCACTTCGCTGCATTGTCTACAAACTCTGAATACAAACCACCAGACATCAAGACCATGCACGTCGCTGCATTGTCTCACACTCTGAATACAAACCACAACACATCAGACTCATGCACTTCGCTGCATTGTCTACACACTCTGAATAAAAAACCATCACACATCAGACTCATGCACGTCGCTGCATTGTCTACACACTCTGAATACAAACCATCACACATCAAGACTCATGCACTTCGCTGCATTGTCTACACACTCTGAATACAAACCACACACATCAAGACTCATGCACGTCGCTGCATTGTCTACACACTCTGAATACAAACCACACACATCAAGACTCATGCACGTCGCTGCATTGTCTACACTCTGAATACAAACCACCACACATCAAGACTCATGCACGTCGCTGCATTGTTACACACTCTGAATACAAACCACACACATCAAGACTCATGCACGTCGCTGCATTGTCTACACACTCTGAATACAAACACCACTCACATCAAGACTCATGCACGTTCGCTGCATTGTCTACACACTCTGAATACAAACCACCAACATCAAGACTCATGCACGTCGCTGCATTGTCTACACCACCACACATCAAGACTCATGCACTTCGCTGCATTGTCTACACACTCTGAATACAAACCACCACACATCAAGACTCATGCACGTCGCTGCATTGTCTACACACTCTGAATACAAACCACCACACATCAAGACTCATGCACGTCGCTGCATTGTCTACACACTCTGAATACAAACCACCACACATCAAGACTCATGCACGTTCGCTGCATTGTCTACACACTCTGAATACAAACCACCACACATCAAGACTCATGCACGTCGCTGCATTGTCTACACACTCTGAATACAAACCACCACACATCAAGACTCATGCACGTCGCTGCATTGTCTACACACTCTGAATACAAACCACCACACATCAAGACTCATGCACTTCGCTGCATTGTCTACACACTCTGAATACAAACCACCACACATCAGCTCATGCACTTCGCTGCATTGTCTACACACTCTGAATACAAACCACACACATCAAGACTCATGCACTCGCTGCATTGTCTACACACTCTGATACAAACCAACACATCAAACTCATGCACGTCGCTGCATTGTCTACACCTCTGATACAAACCACACATCAAGACTCATGCACTCGCTGCATTGTCTACCACTCTGAATACAAACAACACATCAGACTCATGCACGTCGCGCATTGTCTACACACTCTGAATACAAACCACCACACATCGAGACTCATGCACTTCGCTGCATTGTCTACACACTCTGAATACAAACCACCACACATCAAGACTCATGCACGTCGCTGCATTGTCTACACACTCTGAATACAAACCACCACACATCAAGACTCATGCACGTCGCTGCATTGTCTACACACTCTGAATACAAACCACCACACATCAAGACTCATGCACGTCGCTGCATTGTCTACACACTGAATACAAACCACCACACATCAAGACTCATGACATTCGCTGCATTGTCTACACACTCTGAATGCAAACCATCACACATCAAGACTCTGCACTTCGCTGCATTGTCTACACACTCTGAATACAAACCATCACACATCAAGACTCATGCACGTTCGCTGCATTGTCTACACACCTTGAATACAAACCACCACACATCAAGACTCATGCACTTCGCTGCATTGTCTTCTTACGACAATGAATGAAATCATAACAAGGCACTCCACTCATTGTTAGGGATGTAACTCCGTCATTAGAAAGAACATTTCCTTTGAGATCTGAGTATATAAACTTATGATAAAAATAACAAACAACAACAATACAAACAACAACACAACACAACCATAAAAACAATCGAAATGCAATATATATACACAATATGAATTACAAAAAAATCAATCTAAGAATCATGCAGGTGCTCATAGCTCCAGCGCCATACAAAAACCAACATTAAGAACTCAAGAGAAGAAGGAACACATAGATTAAAGCATATAAACTACAGCATCATACGACCAACATATATAATCTACAGCATCATACGACCAACATATATAATCTACAGCATCATACGACCAACATATATAATCTACAGCATCATACGACCAACATATATAATCTACAGCATCATACGACCAACATATATAATCTACAGCATCATACGACCAACATATATAATCTACAGCATCATACGACCAACATATATAATCTACAGCATCATACGACCAACATATATAATCTACAGCATCATACGACCAACATATATAATCTACAGCATCATACGACCAACATATATAATCTACAGCATCATACGACCAACATATATAATCTACAGCATCATACGACCAACATATATAATCTACAGCATCATACGACCAACATATATAATCTACAGCATCATACGACCAACCTATATAATCTACAGCATCATACGACCAACCTATATAATCTACAGCATCATACGACCAACCTATATAATCTACAGCATCATACGACCAACCTATATAATCTACAGCATCATACGACCAACCTATATAATCTACAGCATCATACACCAACCTATATAATCTACAGCATCATACGACCAACCTATATAATCTACAGCATCATACGACCAACCTATATAATCTACAGCATCATACGACCAACCTATATAATCTACAGCATCATACGACCAACATATATAATCTACAGCATCATACGACCAACATATATAATCTACAGCATCATACGACCAACATATATAATCTACAGCATCATACGACCAACATACATTTAAACAAAATATAGAATTATACATGCAGAGAAACATAATCATCCCTTTCACTCTTTCCGTACGTTGTCTCCCCCCTCACTCTCCCCCCTCTCTCCAGCATGCACACACACACAAGAGTACACAAGGAAATATTCATTTTTTCAGCAACTTCTGTAGTTATTGAACACTGAATATGAGTCCTCGGAAAGGACATGACTCCATTGAGACTGAAGCATAGTTTGCTTTATTCATGTGTTGAGACACAAGCCTTTGAAACCAAACCTTGTTCAGATCTCTTCTACTTTGAAACCAAACCTTGTTCAAATGTCTTCTACTTTGAAACCAAACCTTGTTCAAATGTCTTCTACTTTGAAACCAAACCTTGTTCAAATGTCTTCTACTTTGAAACCAAACCTTGTTCAAATGTCTTCTACTTTGAAACCAAAACTTGTTCAAATGTCTTCTTCGAATGTCTTCTACTTTGAAACCAAACCTTGTTCAAATGTCTTCTACTTTGAAACCAAAACTTGTTCAAATGTCTTCTTCGAATGTCTTCTACTTTGAAACCAAACCTTGTTCAAATGTCTTCTATAGCATTTAGAAAATAGCACACACACACACACACACACACACACACACACACACACACACACACACACACACACACACACACACACACATGTCATAATATCGTTCCAAGCTGTTGTATTCTTTTTCAGGAAGAAATGTCTTTTCTCTTGTCTTCATTGTGTTTGTCCTCTTTAGTCAACAGGACCCAGTCTCATGTTCCAGCCTTCCATGTGATCCAAGATTTATCGGAAGAAGGCTTTAACCAAATTCCGCTGTGTTTTTAGAAGATGTGTTTTACTAAGTCGTGTGTGTGTGTGTGTGTGTGTGTGTGTGGTGCGTGCGTGCGTGCGTGCGTGCGTGCGTGCGTGCGTGCGTGCGTGCGTGCGTGCGTGTGGTGTGGCGTGCGTGCGCGCGTGCCCGTGTGTGAACTTTTAAATCCATTCAAGGATTGACATCCACGGGGTGACTGTCCTGATATGGCGCTTTGCGGCCCGCTGGGCTGTAAGCAACATTGTCTGTCTGTCTGTCTGTCTGTCTGTCTGTCTGTCTGTCTCTCTTTCTTTCTCACTCTCTCGCTCGCTCGCTCCCTCCCTCTCTCTTTGTCTTTCTCTCCAACCACTTCTCTCTGTCTATCTGTCAGTCTGTTTCTCTGTCTCTCTCTCTGCCTTCTCTCTGTCTATCTGTCTCTCTGTCGCTCTCTGTCTGTCTCTCTCTCTCTGTCTGTATGTATGTGTGTGTGTGTGTCTCTCTCTCCCCCCTCTCTATCTCTCTGTCTTTCTCTCCAACCCCTTCTGTCTGGCTGTTGGTCTGTCTGTGTCTCTGTCTGTCTGTCTGTCTGTCTGTCTGTCTGCCTCTCTCTCTCTCTCTTTCTCTCTCTCTTTCTCTCTCTCTCTCTGTGTCTCGCTCTCTCTTTCTCTCTCTCTTTCCTTCGCAACAAAACTACTGTCGTTGACCTGCTCGGTGATTTATGGATTTCTAGACCATCAAGCCCCAGTTTATCCCCTTTACAGCAGCTGTATCTTGTAAAACTTAACACCATCAAGCCCCAGTTTATCCCCTTTACAGCAGCTGTATCTTGTAAAACTTAACACCATCAAGCCCCAGTTTATCCCCTTTACAGCAGCTGTATCTTGTAAAACTTAACACCATCAAGCCCCAGTTTATCCCCTTTACAGCAGCTGTATCTTGTAAAACGTAACACCATCAAGCCCCAGTTTATCCCCTTTACAGCAGCTGTATCTTGTAAAACTTAACACCATCAAGCCCCAGTTTATCCCCTTTACAGCAGCTGTATCTTGTAAAACTTAACACCATCAAGCCCCAGTTTATCCCCTTTACAGCAGCTGTATCTTGTAAAACTTAACACCATCAAGCCCCAGTTTATCCCCTTTACAGCAGCTGTATCTTGTAAAACTTAACACCATCAAGCCCCAGTTTATTCCCTTTACAGCAGCTGTATCTTGTGAAAACTCACCATCAAGCCCCAGTTTATCCCCTTTACAGCAGCTGTATCTTGTGAAAACTCACCATCAAGCCCCAGTTTATCCCCTTTACAGCAGCTGTATCTTGTGAAAACTCACCATCAAGCCCCAGTTTATCCCCTTTACAGCAGCTGTATCTTGTGAAAACTCACCATCAAGCCCCAGTTTATCCCCTTTACAGCAGCTGTATCTTGTGAAAACTCACCATCAAGCCCCAGTTTATCCCCTTTACAGCAGCTGTATCTTGTGAAACTCACCAAGCCCCATTTATCCCTTTACAGCAGCTGTATCTTGTGAAAACGCAAACACCATCAAACCCCAGTTTATCCCCTTTACAGCAGCTGTATCTTGTGAAAACTCCACTTCATCTGGTTCTCCCCAGGGCCTTGTTCTGTCCCCTGTTTTATTTACCCTGTATGCCTATGACTGGACACTAAGACCACACTTTGATCAGATATTCGGGATGCTCCACTCTTGAGAATCTATCATACTCACAGCTTGTCTTTTTAACAAGAGGAGAAGTGTTTTTTATGTTTCAAACGTGATTGTCAGGATGTAAACGTGAAACAAACGAAGAAACGTGAACTAAATGCCGGAAGAATTCAACTGTCCCATATCTTAATACTGGCAGTGGAAATGTTGATCGTGTGCATGTCATAAGTATTCAGGAACATCATCAATAACAAACTAAATTCTGTTACAAGCACATATCTCATCAATCAGAAACACTACTCGTGTATCTTGTTTTCCCTTCAAAGCTACAGGTGAACTCTTCAAGTCAATATTCAAGTCAGGCAAATGTCGTTCACTTCTGTTTTTAGTCTGTCCTTTCTTTGTCTACTGTTTTATTTGTACGAATGTCTGAAGGTGAAGAAAACAGACAGAAGAGAAGCAAGGGGAGAGAAGCAAGGGAAGAGAAGCAAGGGGAGAGAAGCAAGGGGAGAGAAGCAAGGGAAGGCCAGTGAGACTGTGAACACGTGCAGCAGAGCTGTGAGCTGCACACTGAAGGCTGTGTGAGGAAGCTGTGTGAATGTCAGGCGGGAAAAAGAGGACTCACAACAGCGCCAGTTGCAACGCCTATGTTCCAGCAAAGCAAAACGAATTACTCCACTTTAAAAAAAAAAGACAAGCAAAAAACAAAACAAAAAAAAGAAAGAAAAAGAAAAAAGAAACGCAACACTTATTACCAAAAGAACGCGTAGTAAAGGTTCCGTTGCAAAGTCAATACTTTTACGGAGAGAGAGAGAGAGAGAGAGAGAGAGAGAGAGAGAGAGAGAGAGAGAGAGAGAGGCAGAGACAGAGAGACGAGACAGACAGACAGAGAGACAGACAGACGGACAGACAGACAGAGACAGACTGACAGACAGTCAGACACATACAGCAATCTAAGTGCGACGGGTATTAAAGTGTCGTCTTCTACAGGCAAAAAAGTGTCCAAAATCATAAAATATAACCAACTATAAGCAACAAAGCAAATCAGCGAAAAGTAAAAGACAGAAGAAGAAGGAGAAGAAGAAGAAGAAGGACATACTTCATCTCAGATGAAGGGATTTTGAGTTGAAGAGTCTGACGTGTGAGAATAGTATCACTTTCCTGGGTTGGTAATTGGAAATTAAGGAATGGAAACATATACGCGATTCATTTGTGAGGGTTTAGAAATGAATAGATACACGGGAATGAACATGATGTGAAATACTGGAATACAGAAAATACAATAAGTCCAATGGGTTACCTGCAGAAAACCTGTAGGTCAAAACCATGGCATTTTATCGTCGCATTTTTATAGTCGCATTTTTAATGTCGCATTTTTATTGTGGTGTGTTGTTCCACATGTATGGCGGTTCTCTGGCATCAATTCCAGCCTGCACTCACTTTACATTGCGTATAGATTCCAATCAGAATGAGAAACAAATTCCAGATAAAACGGCCCCCTTGTATGCCATGGTTTAAGTAAAATGACGTATAGTGTAGTTACAGTGTAGTTCTGAATATTTCAGATATATATATATATATATATATATATATATATATATATATATATATATAATTTAGAAAGAGAGGGTGTTAGTTACCGCCAATGACATTGACAAACAAAGCACATGACAAGACACGATGCATTTCAACCTCTTGGGTCTTCTTCAGGCGAAAAAATAAATCACATTTAACATTTAAGACAGTACAAACAAAGAACGAAAATGACTCATCTGTTGTCCATGTGGTGGGGAGAATAGCCGCTAGGCGGAAATGACAAGGGGGATTATGGGAGAGGAAAAGGAGGGGGGGTTTTCGTGGGGGGAGGGGGGGGGGGGTTGTGTGATACGATAGGGTTGTGTGTCTAGTTTAGTGGGGTGGTGTGATATCTTTGTGACGGTTGTGGTAATGGTGGATTGATAATAATGGTAAGGGGGGGGGGGGGGGAGGCAAACTGGAGAAGAAAAAAAAATTATATATAGAAGGGGTAAATAAGTACATGAACAGAAGAAACTGTTGAAAAAAAAACAAACAGTTTAGGTGAATAAAATAAATGATTTCGCTGGGTGATGAAAGAGGTGGTGGTAGTTATGCGTGGGTAGTTGTGAAAGGTGTGTGGGTAATGTTAATGAGGGAGGGAAGGGGATGGAAGATAAATGGATGATAAGGTATGATTGGGGGGGGGGGGAGGGGGGTTGAAAAAAAAGGAGGAGGGTAATGTGTGTGTGTGGGTGGGGGGGGGAGGGAAGGGGGGCAAGAGAAGGAGAGCTCATATCTCTTCATCCACTATGGGGTGGGGGGTGGGGGTGGGGGTGGGAGGTTGGGAGGTTCATATTAATAGTGTTGTTTAAAAAAGTAAACAATGCTGTGGGATGATGTTCATTGTAACAGGTGAAATAATGTGTTGGCATCAATATGCTGCTGTTTGTTGAGAGAAGATAGCAGTGATCAATGAAAAACAGGGTATCATGTGTTGCACACACACACACACACACACACACACACACACACACACACACACACACACACACACACACACACACACACAAAGGGGGGGGGGGGACCATGCTTCGTTCTCCGCCGTCAGTCACTCCATTTTGAAACTTTATTCTTCTATTGACTGATACCCTTTGTCGTGTTGTACTCCACGTCTCGTCTTCCCTTGTCATGTGCTTTGTTTGTCAATGTCATTGGCGGTAACTTCGTTCTCCGCCGTCAGTCACTCCATTTTGAAACTACATATATAATGGTTCCCTCAGGCAGCTAGTGAAGGGTTTCTCATATTTATAATATATTCCCCCCATTTTCTTCATCTTCAATTTTTTTTAAATTCAAATCTTTGCCAAGTCGTTACTATAATGACTGAAGAATTGTTAGCCTGCACTTGTTGTTTTCTCCCACTACTTAATTGTTCAGCATTATAATGTTTGGTCAATCAGCGGGAGATTGCATCTCCTAGGAGATCCAAGTAAAGGTTGTTCTGTACAATTCTTAGCCACTCACAATGCTTGGGTTATTGAACAGCAGAGCTGACCACTCAGACTGTTCCATATCTTTTGATCTCCCTTGCCTCCTTGAATGGATCCTCAAGCATAGGCTCAAAGATTGTCCCCTACATTTCATACTGTTTGCATAATGCTTCTAGTTTTTCAGCAACTTTTTTTTTCTCTCCACACTTTCGTATTGTTCCATTTACTACCCTTCGCTGGCTGCTTTGGGGGTGCTGTTGGATTCTTTTTTGAATCCTTGGTGGTGAGAACACCACAGATTTATGGACTGTGGTGTGTCTCTATTTGACACCAAGAGCACAGACACACTCAGCCGTGTCTCCCTGATGAGTCGGATCCAGCGGACGAAAGGCCTAGGAGCAGGCAATACAAATAGATCTGCCTTCGAAGGGGAGTACAATGGTTCCCTCAGGCAGCTAGTGAAGGGTTTCTCATATTTATAATATATTCCCCCCATTTTCTTCATCTTCAATTTTTTTTAAATTCAAATCTTTGCCAAGTCGTTACTATAATGACTGAAGAATTGTTAGCCTGCACTTGTTGTTTTCTCCCACTACTTAATTGTTCAGTATATATATATATATATATATATATATATATATATATATACGCCCCAACAAAACAACATCAACGGGTATATTTGAATGAATTGAATATAAAACAAGTTGAACATCTGTTCCCACAGGGACGATTTTATTGATCCAAGCTTTCGCCACAAGGGCTTCTTCAGGAATAAAACACTTCATAAAAAGTCCAATGGTTTCAACATGATTTCTCTTCAGCAGTTACAACTATCTATTTCTCTCTCACACACACACACACACACATGTCCAGTATTAGACATACTCTTGGTTTTCCAATTCCCCCCTCCCCTCCCCGCATTGCCTCCCTTCTTCTCAGTACAGTCACACACCCCCACCTCACCCCCCTTCCCCTCCCCGTTCGTGTGTCAGCTTCCCACTAGGCCCACAGTGCCGCATCTCTCTACCTCTCATTCTATCCATATCCCCTGCTTCTATTCATCCTCCCCCCACCCCCCTCTCTCTCTCCTTCTCCCCCCCTCTCTCTCTCTCTCTACCCTCTCTCTCTCTCTCTCTCGCTCCCCTCCCTTTTTTATGGTATGTTTCACATGTGCTAGGTGCCTGCTCAACAATGGCAGAATACAGTGTGTGTGTGTGTGTGTGTGTGTACATTATTTTACAGCTTGTTACATTTGATGCAGTGCAAGGCTCGACTTAATCAGTGAGTGTACAGCCCCTCCCTTAAGCTCTTCCTCTCACGTCCCATGAACCTTTTTCATCCGCGCTGTGTGTGTGTGTGTGTGTGTGTGCGTGTGTGTGCCTGCGTGCGTGCGTGTGTGTGTGGTGCGTGCATGCGTGCGTGCGTGTGTTGGTGTGGTGGTGGTGGTGGTGGTGGTGTGTGTGTGTTTGTGGTGTGTGGTGGTGGTGTGTGGTGGTGTGTGGTGGTGTGTGTGTGTGTGTGTGTGTGTCTGTGCGTTTGCATGGACGGAAAGGTGGGGAAGGAATGGCGGGGTGGGGGCTGGGGGGGGGGTGGAGATTGTGATTAGGTGTGTCAGTATGGATGTCAGACGTGGCCCACAGGATTTGTGTATGTCAGTGAGTGAGTGAGTGAGTGTGTGAGTAAGTGAGTGTGTGAGTGTGTGTGTGTGTGTGTGTGTGTGTGTGTGTGTCTGTGTGTGTGTGTGTGTGTGTGTGTGTGTGTGTGTGTGTGTGCGTGCGTGCGTGCGTGCGTGCGTGGTGTGTGTGTGTGTGTGTGTGTGTGTGTGTGTGTGTGTGTGTGGTGTGTGTGTGAGGGGAGAGGGGAGAGGAGAGAAAATTAGGTAAGCTGTCATTTTCAATGATTTAATGATTGATTGGTTGATCTATTCATTCATTGTTCACTGACTTTTGCACATTTGTTTGGTGAAACATGCAGGGACTGTATACGTCATGATAACGTACTGCTACAACACACACAAACAGACATACACCTCTTCCTTGCTTATCCTACACCTGTCAGATTGTTCCTTGCTTAGCCTACACCTGTCAGATTGTTCCTTGTTTAGCCTACATCTCAGATTGTTCTTGCTAGCCTTACTGTCAGATTGTTCCTTGCTTAGCCTACACCTGTCAGATTGTTCCTTGCTAGCCTCACTGTCAGATGTTCCTGCTTACATACATCTGTCAGATTGTTCCTTGCTTAGTGTACACCTGTCAGATTGTTCCTTGCTTAGCCTACATCTGTCAGATTGTTCCTTGCTTAGCCTACATCTGTCAGATTGTTCCTTGCTTAGCCTACACCTGTCAGATTGTTCCTTGCTCAGCCTACACCTGTCAGATTGTTCCTGCTTAGTCACACCTGTCATTGTTCTGCTTAGCCTACACCTGTCAGATTGTTCCTTGCTTATCCTACACCTGTCAGATTGTTCCTTGCTTAGCCTACATCTGTCAGATTGTTCCTTGCTTAGCCGACACCTGTCAGATTGTTCCTTGCTTAGCCTACATCTGTCAGATTGTTCCTTGCTTAGCCTTCACCTGTCAGATTGTTCCTTGCCTAGCCTACACCTGTCAGATTGTTCCTTGCTTAGCCTACATCTGTCAGATTGTTCCTTGCTTAGTGCACACATGTCAGATGTTCCTCTAGTGTACACCAGTCAATTGTTCCTGCTGTCTACATCTTCAGATTGTTCCTTGCTTATGCACACAGTCAGATTGTTCCTTGCTTAGTCTACTCTAATGTCTTCTCAGTCACACATGTCAGATTGTTCCTTGCTTAGTGTACACCTTGTCAGATTGTTCCTTGCTTAGCCTACACCTGTCAGATTTTTCCTTGCTTAGCCTACAGCTGTCAGATTGTTCCTTGCATAGTGTACACCTGTCAGATTGTTCCTTGCTTAGCCTACACCTGTCCGATTGTTCCTTGCGTAGCCTAAACCTGTCAGAGTGTTCCTTGCTTAGCCTGCACCTGTCAGCTTGTTCCTGGATTAGTGTGCACCAGTCCGATTGTTCCTTGCTTAGCCTACATCTGTCAGATTGTTCCATGCTTAGCCTACACCTGTCAGATTGTTCCTTGTTTAGCCTACACCTGTCAGATTGTTCCTTGCTTAGTGTACACCTGTCAGATTGTTCCTTGCTTAGTGTACACCTGTCAGATTGTTCCTTGCTTAGTGTACATCTGTCAGATTGTTCCTTGCTTAGCCTACACCTGTCAGATTGTTCCGTGCTTAGCCTACAAATTGTTCCATGCTTAGCCCTTAACACCTGTCAGATGGTTCCTTGCTTAGCCTGCACCTGTCAGAAGTTTCTTGCTTAGCCTACACCTGTCAGATTGTTCTTTGCTTAGCCTACATCTGTCGGATTGTTCCGTGCATAGTGTACACCTGTCAGACTGTTCCTTGCTTAGCCTACACCTGTCAGATTGTTCCTTGCTTGGCGTACATCTGTCAGATTGTTCCTTGCTCGGCCTACACCTGTTAGATTGTTCATTGCTTAGCCTACACCTGTGAGATTGTTCCTTGCTTAGCCTACACCTGTCAGATTGTTCCTTGCTTAGCCTACACCTGTCAGATTGTTCCTTGCTTAGCCTTCACATGTCAGATTGTTCCTTGCTTAGCCTACACTTGTTCCTTGCTTAGCCTGCACCTGTCAGATTGTTCCTTGCTTGGCGTACATCTGTCAGATTGTTCCTTGCTTAGCCTTTATCTGTCAGATTGTTCCTTGCTTAGCCTACATCTGTCAGATTGTTCCTTGCTTAGCCTACATCTGTCAGATTGTTCCTTGCTTAGCCTACATCTGTCAGATTGTTCCTTGCTTAGCCTACATCTGTCAGATTGTTCCTTGCTTAGCCTACACTTGTTCCTTGCTTAGCCTGCACCTGTCAGATTGCTCCTTGCATAGTGTACACCTGTCCGATTGTTCCTTGCTTAGCCTACACCTGTCAATGTCCTTGCTTATGTACAGCTGTCAATGTTTCCTTGCTTAGCCCACACCTGTCAGATTGTTCCTTGCTCAGCTACACCTGTCAGATTGTTCCTTGCTTAGTCTACACCTGTCAGATTGTTCCTTGCTCAGCCTACACCTGTCAGATTGTTCCTTGCTTAGTCTACACCTGTCAGATAGTTCCTTGCTTAGCCTACACCTGTCAGGTTGTTCCTTGCTTAGCCTACACCTGTCAGATTGTTCCTTGCTTAGCCTACACCTGTCAGATTGTTCCTTGCTTAGCCTACACCTGTTCCTTGCTTAGCCTACACCTGTCAGATTGTTCCTTGCTCAGCCTACACCTGTCAGATTGTTCCTTGCTTAGTCTACACCTGTCAGATAGTTCCTTGCTTAGCCTACACCTGTCAGGTTGTTCCTTGCTTAGCCTACACCTGTCAGATTGTTCCTTGCTTAGCCTACACCTGTCAGATTGTTCCTTGCTTAGCCTACACCTGTCAGATTGTTCCTTGCTTAGCCTACACCTGTCAG
The DNA here is from genome assembly GCA_033310375.1 of Conus canariensis. Classification (NCBI taxonomy): domain Eukaryota; kingdom Metazoa; phylum Mollusca; class Gastropoda; order Neogastropoda; family Conidae; genus Conus; species Conus canariensis. The sequence continues at coordinate 2,581,524 of CM065715.1, forward strand.
ATTGTTCCTTGCTTAGCCTACACCTGTTCCTTGCTTAGTGTACACCTGTCAGATTGTTCCTTGCTTAGCCTACACCTGTCAGATTGTTCCTTGCTTAGCCTACACCTGTTCCTTGCTTAGCCTACACCTGTCAGATTGTTCCTTGCTTAGCCTACACCTGTCAGATTGTTCCTTGTCTAGCCTACATTTGTTCCTTGCTTAGCCTACATCTGTCAGATTGTTGTGCTTTCCACCATATATGCTTCCATTGATTTAGCATTCGCGTGCTATAAAAAGGATGTTTTAAGTCTCGGTATCAGTTCATTAAGTCAACAGAGCACATAAATCATTTATTAAAACACATAACCAATAGGTTTCCTTTCAAACATATCAGCACACACCTTGAAATGAGCTCAAAAATTCTGTATGAGAAATCTTATGAATGAAGTACCATCGAAAGATCATTGAAGAATTTCTCTGAGAAATCCGATCAGTTCCAAAAAATGATTATGAAAAACAGACCTATGTGGGGAAAAATATCTTTAGGTGGGTGAATGACGACGATATTTGTAATCGAATTCAGAACCATAATGAAAAAAACCCACACACGAAACATTAAAAAAGATATCGACAATATGCATAGAGCGCGACGCCACTTTGATCATAAAGAGGAATGACACAGACATATACAGAGGGAACTTCCAGACATGTCAACATGGTGAACAGAGCCAGTATACAGACATACATTCACGTTTACAGAATAGAGAAACCAATGCAGGAGCATGTCACGGCAAAGGGCTCACGGCTTCACGTGCCCTGACAACACAACGCCGTGAACACGCCATTTCATACACGTTCACGCACACACGAACCCATCAACATGCGTTCGTTACTAATAATACTCAGTCTTTCTCTCTGTCTCTCTGTCTCTGTCTGAATCTGAATCTGTTTGTCTCTGTCTGTCTCTGTCTGTCTGTCTGTCCCTGTCTCTGTCTCTGTCTGTCTGTCTGTCTCTTTGTCTATGGTCTCTGTCTGTCTTTGTCTGTCTGTCTGTCCGTCTGTCTGTTTCTCTCACTCTCTCTTTCTCTTTCCTTCTCTCTCTCCTTCACACACACACACACACACACACACACACACACACACACACCACACACACACACACACACACACACACACACACACAGGCAGGATCTGGCAGGCAACACACACACACACACACACACACACACACACACACACACCACACACACACACACACACACACAAGACTGGTCAAGGCCTGGACTTCTCCGCATACCGTGGCAGTGACTGTCCATTCCTTGCTGTTCAGCTGAGGCAATTCCATGGCCACTGGAAGACCCTGAGACCAGACGACTGGTGCTTGATGTGCCATGGCCTAGACTATGCACGATGACATTGCCCCTCTCCCCTCTCCTCCCCCCCTTCCCCTCCTCCACCACCTCATCACCAACCAACCCTTTACACCCTCGTCTTCCCCCCCAACTCCCCTCCCACCACAACAGTAAATTCTAACCCTGCTCAGTCACGACCATCATTCCTCTTCAGTCTGTGTATATTCCAGACTGTCCCTTTTTTGTTATTCTGCAGTAAACTCAGTGAGTATTTCTTTTTATATTTTCTTTACTCGTTTGAAGGAACGGCAGACAGAGGGCATATTTTTCTCCCATGAAAGTCAGACAGAGCAGGTTGGCTCTAACGTAGAAAATGCAAAAAGAATGTTTTTGTTCTTTTGTAGAAAATTCAGAAAGAGTACTTTTGTTCTTGTGTAGAAAAGTCAGAGAGAACATTTTCTTCTTTTAAAAAGTCAGAGAGAGCATTTCCTTCTTTTAATAAGTCAGGGAAAGCATTTTTGTTCTTTTATAGAAAAGTCAGAGAGAGCATTTTGTTCCTTTATGGCAAAGTAAGAAAATTTCTGATGTTTGCAAGAAAATCAGAAAGAGGGGGTGGGCTGTGGAAGGTATTTGTTTTTCTTTTGCTGATAAGTCAGATCTCTCTCTCTCCTCTCTCTCTCTCTCTCTCTCTCTCTCTCTCTCTCTCTCTCTCTCTCTCTCTCTCTCTCTCTGATATTATCCTAGTATGACGTCTATTTCTTGTGTATTGATTCGTAGTAAGGACCAGGATGATTATCATGAAATAAATGACCAAAGAAGAAACGTTTTATTTGATTGCTTGTGTTTTGTTTATACCTTCGGGATCTATTTGTTTGCCATTACACTGTCTGATCGTCTTGTGATCGTGTGTCATAACCACAGAGTTTCGTACAAGAAGACCCGAAAAAATAGATCATACCCATAGTGCTAATCTTCACTAAAGGTTAAACCTGAAGATGAGTAATCACCTGTCACAAACAGAGCAACAACAACAACTACGCAACAGCAGCAGCAACAACAACAACAACGACAACGACACAGCGACGTCGACGACGACGACGACCACGACCACCACAACAGCACCAACGACAACAAGAACAACGATGACGACGACGACGTCGACGACGCAACAACAACAACAACAACAACAACAACAACAACAACAACAACAACAACAACGACGACGACGACGACAACAACAACAATAACAACAACAACAACAACACACCAACGACAACGACACAGCGACGACGACCACCACCACCACAACAACAACAATAACAACAACAACAACAACAACAACAACAACAGCACCAACGATGACAAGAACAATCTCTGCCTCTCTCCCTCTCCCTCTGTCTGTCTGTCTGTCTGTCTGTCTGTCTGTCTGTCTGTCTCTCTCTCTCTCTCTGTCTCTCTCTCTGTCTCTGTTCTGTCTGTCTGTCTGTCTGTCTCTTTCTTTCTCTCTCCCCCCCTCTCTCTCCTCTCTCTCTCCTCCCCCCCCTCCCCCCCCCCCCCATGAATTGAATATGGGATTTCCATTTCCCTCTTCTCCACCCCGACTCGCTGATGTGAGTAATGCCAAAGAGATGATGCTGTCATCAGCATTTGTTGGTTTCTTTATTTGCCTGTGAGCAGGATTACACCAAAACTGGTAAACCGTTTCTAATTACGTTCGGTGAAAAGATTGAATTTGGCCCAACGACAAACCGGACAGATTTTGGACCGGGGCGGAAAGAATAGGCTGATCCAGATTTTTTTCAGAAATCATGAAACTAGGTATTTCCAACTCTTTTATACATCTTTCAAGACATAATGCCTGAATATCAGTGAGACAAGAAGAAAAATAAGAAGTATCCATCATTTTCATAATCATTTACATCCTCCTCCCTCCTCCTCCTCCTCCTCCTCCTCCTCCTCCTCCTCCTCCTCCTCCTCCTCCTTCCTCCTCCTCCTCCTCCTGCCCCCCTCATCTTCCTCCTCCTTCTCTTTCTCCTCTTCCTCCTCCTCTTTCTTCTTCTCTCCTCCTCCTCCTTCTCGTCGTCGTCGTCGTCGTCGTCGTCGTCGTGGTTGTCAATATCATCATCGTGATTGTTGTGATGATAAATCATAGTTCTAACTCCTCCCCGTTCTTCCTTCTCTTTCTCCTCCAACTTATCTTCCATCTTCTCCTCCTCCTTCGCTTCCTTCTTCTTCTCCTCTTTGTTGTTCTCCTCCTCCAACTTGCCTTCCATCTCCTCCTTCTCCTCCTCCTCCTTCTCTTGCTCCTCCTCCTCCTTCTCTTCCTTCTTCTTCTTCTCTTTCTTGGTCTCTTCCTCCAACTTACTCTCAATCTCCTCCTTCTCCTCCTCCTCCTTCTCTTGCTCCTCCTTCTCCTTCTCTTACTTCTTCTCTTTCTTGGTCTCTTCCTCCAACTTACTCTCCATCTCCTCCTTCTCCTCCTCCTCCTTCTCTTGCTCCTCCTTCTCCTTCTCTTACTTCTTCTCTTTCTTGGTCTCTTCCTCCAACTTACTCTCCATCTCCTCCTTCTCCTCCTTCTCCTTCTCTTCTTCTTCTCTTTCTTGGTCTCTTCCTCCAACTTACTCTCCATCTCCTCCTCCTCCTCCTCCTCTCCTCCTCCTCCTGTTGCTCATCTTCCTCCTCCTTCTCTTCCTTCTTCTCCTTCTCTTTCTCGTTCTTCTCTTGATCTTGCTGCTGCTGTTACTACTACTACTACTACTACTACTACTACTACTACTACTACTACTACTACTGCTACTGCTGCTGCTGCTGCTTTTGATGCTGCTACCACAACCTCCACCACTACTACTACTGCTGCTGCTGCTGCTGCTGCTGCTGCTGTTGCTGTTGCTGTCGCTGCTGCTGCTGCAGCAACAACAACTACTACTACTGCTACTGCTACTACTACTACTACTACTACTACTACTACTACTACTACTACTACTACTACTCGTGATGTTTAACTGCAATCATGCGTGGCAAATCTAAGTGAAGACCAGAGCACTGAAATTGAAGCTAACTGTCTAAATAAAGTTTTCCAGAGTACAACATCAGAGATGGATTCAAACACACTGAACGACGACCACGACAACAACAACAACAACAACAACAACAACAACAACAACAACAACGATAACGACAGAACGACAAGAACAACAATAACAACGACGACGATGACGACAACAACAACAATAATAACAACAACAACAGCAACAACAACAACAACAAGAACGACGACGGCAACGATAGCAACAACAACAATAGCGACGACGAAGACGACAACGCAATAACGTCGCCAACAACAACAACGATAACAACTATAACAACAACAACAACAACAACAACGATAACAACAACAACAGCAACAACAACAACAACGACGATGACAACAATAACAACAACAACAACAACGACGACGGCGACAACGCAATAACATCGCGAACAACAACAACGATAACACCAATAACAACAACAACGCCGACGACGCCTTCGACGACGACGACAACAACAACAACAACAAAAACAACAACAGCGATAGCAACAACAACAACAAAAAACAACTAGACAATAAGAACAACGGCAGTTGCAGCAGCAGCAACAACAACAACAGCAACAACAGCAGCAACAGCAGCAACAACAACGATAATAACAACAACAACAGCAACACACATCAATACACACAAAATATGCGCCGCCACTTGTTTACTGTCCAAAGTACGGTGACAGGGACTGCATTGTCTTAATAAAGGAATGGCATTCCGACTGGGAGACCCAGAGAAAAAAACATCCTTTTTTTTCAAACCAGTCTTTCACATGCCTGCAATCATTCACAGTATTTTTCTTTATTTTTGTCTTTAATTTTCTTCACGTCACCCTCTCGGAGCCACCATTGTTTCAGCGCCCAGATAAGTGTTAGCAGATGAATCCCATCTGTTTGGTTTCCGCTTGTTCCTGCTTCCCTTCTGCGTGTGTTTGGGTGTTGGGGTTGCTCTAGTGTCTGCAGGTGTATTGGCTGTGAGTGCTTGTTGTGAGTGGTTACATTGTATTTTCTGCTTGTTGTAAGTGATTACGTTTGCTTTTTCTTTCCTTTTTTTCTTTTCTTTTTTTTTTTAATGTTGGTTGGTGTGTGAATAGGGAGTGGATGGGTTGGAGGTGTGGTGAGGACACTGGGAGGGGTGGGTTTGTGTTTACTGCGAATAATTACATTTCTCTTCGCTTTTTTCTTTTTTTCTTCTTTTTTTTTAAGGAGGGGGGGGGGGAGGGGGGGAGGTAAGGGCTTCTTATTTTCCTCTCAGTGTTTACATTTGTCTTTTCTTTTTAGAGGAGGAAGTGGGGTGGGTGGGGGGTGGGTGGGGTAGGAATAGGTAGGGATGGGGGTTGGCCCTGCTTGTAGCAAGTGATGATGTTTGCTTTAATTTTTCTTTGGTGCCTGTGTAATGATTCATTCCTGACCATTGTGACTCATTGTGTGTACACGTGTTCAGTTCGTTTGTGCATCAGGGTGAGTTACTCAGCTGACAGCCTCTCCCCTCCCTCCCTCTCTCCCCCTTCCCGCCTAAACCCTCCCCCGCCAATAGATTCATGTGGCGAACCCTTCAGATAAAGACTCATCCTCCCAACACCCCCATCCCACCCCCACCCCGCTTACACCCTTGCAACCCCATGGATAAACAACAAAACATCGCCGCGGTACTTACCCTCAATGGCCGCTGTCTACATCAGTTGAAGTGGTGAGACCTACGGGTACTGCTGAAAGACGTTGAAATCTGTTGATAAAAAAGAAAAGCCCGTTACAAGTTTTAACCTTCAACCATTTTCCCCTTACAAGTGGCGAGATACGGGCTGCTGAAGGGATAACGCTGTGGCGAGATACTGGCTGCTGAAGGGATAATGCTGCAGGCTGTGGAAAGATAGTGGCTGCTGAAGGGATAATGCTGCAGGCTGTGGAAAGATAGTGGCTGCTGAAGGGATAATGCTGCAGGCTGTGGAAAGATAGTGGCTGCTGAAGGGATAATGCTGCAGGCTGTGGAAAGATAGTGGCTGCTGAAGGGATAATGCTGCAGGCTGTGGAAAGATAGTGGCTGCTGAAGGGATAATGCTGCAGGCTGTGGAAAGATAGTGGCTGCTGAAGGGATAATGCTGCAGGCTGTGGAAAGATAGTGGCTGCTGAAGGGATAATGCTGCAGGCTGTGGAAAGATAGTGGCTGCTGAAGGGATAATGCTGCAGGCTGTGGAAAGATAGTGGCTGCTGAAGGGATAATGCTGCAGGCTGTGGAAAGATAGTGGCTGCTGAAGGGATAATGCTGCAGGCTGTGGAAAGATAGTGGCTGCTGAAGGGATAATGCTGCAGGCTGTGGAAAGATAGTGGTTGCTGAAGGGACAATGCTGCAGGCTGTGGAAAGATAGTAGCTGCTGAAGGGACAATGCTGCAGGCTGTGGAAAGATAGTGGTTGCTGAAGGGACAATGCTGCAAGCTGTGGAAAGATAGTGGCTGCTGAAGGGATAACGTGTGTGTGTGTGTGTGTGTGTGTGTGTGTGTGTGTGTGTGTGTGTGTGTGTGTGTGTGTGTGTGTGTTAGAGGGGGGGGGGGCGAGGGAAGGAGCATTTGGCTCTCATCTACACTGAATTAATTTTACCTCCCACAAACCAAAGACTGCTTCCTTTTAAACCTTCCACCCTTCCCTCATTTCCAGCTATCTTCTCTCCTCCCCCCCCCCCTCGTCTCTTCACCCCCATCCACCCCCTCCCCCGGCGCTGTTTTGTTTTGTTTGTTTATTCAGAGGTGGTAGGCAATCGTTGTTAAGTGATATTACCGGATGCAGAGACTGTTGATAGGTCACTACAGGTCGATGCAGAGACTGTTGATAGGTCACTACAGGTCGATGCAGAGACTGTTGATAGGTCACTACAGATCCCCAAGGTCATTCTGTGAGAACACTGGTCTCGGGCCATCACTGCCTTTCTTTTTCGTCTTCTGTCTATTTTTTCTCTTTTTTCTCTTGTATTCTTTCTTTTTCTTTCTTTCTTTCTTCCTTCTTTTCGTCTTCCTTTCTTCCTTTCTTTCCTTTTTACATTCTTTCTTTTAGACTTTCTTCTTTAAACTGTGTCCTTTCATTTACAGGCTTTCTTTTTTTCTCTGTGTGATCTGTGTCTTCTTTATTTTCTCTTCTCTGACTTCCCTGTTCTACTTTCTTTCTTCTTTCTTCTGTCTTTTTTCGGTTTTTGCCTCAGCTCCTGTCTTCGTTCGTCTGAAATATTTATTCTGTTTTGTTTCTTTTTTTTTTTTGGTTTCTTTCTTTTCTTTTTTTCGTTCTTTCTCATGTTTTCTGTTTCATGCGCTCTGTCTTCTGTTTTTCGTCTTTTTCGTCCTGCTCCTGCCGTCTTCGTTCTGTCTTCTGTCTTTCGTCTTTTTCGTCCTGCTCCTGCCGTCTTTGTTCTGTCTTCTATCTTCTTCCTTATCTATACCTTTTCCTCTTCTTCTGTATTTCTGTCTTCTTATCCGTCCTTTCCCTTCTATCGTTTCGTTAAAGATGGAACCCCCCCCCCCCCCCTTACCAGTCTCCATGTATCCATGTCTGTGTGTGTCCCTCTCTCTCAAGGTCTCTGTCTGTATATATTCCAGTCTCCATGTATCCGTGTCTCTGTGTGTCCCTCTCTCTCTCTCTCTCTCTCTCAAGGTCTCTGTCTGTATATATCCCTGTCTCCATGTATCCGTGTCTCTGTGTGTCCCTCTCTCTCTCAAGGTCTCTGTCTGTATATATCCCTGTCTCCATGTATCCATTTCTCTGTGTGTCCCCCTCTCTCTCAAGGTCTCTGTCTGTATATATCCCTGTCTCCACGTATCCATTTCTCTGTGTGTTGCTCTCTCTCTCTCTTTATGTCTCTGTATATATTCCAGTCTCAATATATCCATGTCTTTGTGTGACTTTGTCTCTGTATGTCCTCTCGTCTATGCCTTTGTGTGTTCTTGTCCATAGCACGTTCCTGTCTATAAGTGTCTTTGTCTCCGTATGCCCCCTCTCTCTCTCTCTCTCT
>CM065715.1:2597428-2607428 GCA_033310375.1 Conus canariensis
TGAACCCTCTCAGGACCAGTACCTCCCTGAGGCGGACGATACGAGGAGCTAGCCCCCACCTCATTGTACGATGTCCGCACGATAGAACGGTGGCGACCAGACCTCGTTAGGAGGGAGGCCGCACCCGCTGACGAAGTTCTCTCCCTCTCCCAATTCGCCGGTCCCCCCCCGGCCCAGAGATCTAGACCAATCTACCCAAGAACCCCTCAGTCGCCTCCTTGTTTACGGACAATCCCGTGACCAGGGAGATGGGCATTTCCCAGTCGGACCGTCGGTTGATCCCTCACCTGCCCCCCCTACTTCCGGCACCATCTCCTTTAAGAACCTAAAGGAATGGGACCGAGTAGCCAGGATGGGCTTCCTCCACACCACGGCGGGACACACCTACTTGGACATGCCCCTTCAGCGAGCGGAGGCTCTATGGCCGGAGGACGATGGTGCCATCCCAGTACCGGGGGACTCGGGCTCTGAGGCGCACCAAGAGCCTGACCCTCGCTTGTTCAGCGATCCTTTCATGCGACACCTAGTTAACAGGATTTCGCATCACCTTTCGGCTGCGGCGGACAGCGCAGCCAGAAGCCACTTCAACTGCTTGTTGGTCGCGAGAGATGCCATGCTGGCGCGGACCTCTCTCTCCCCGACGCTTAAGGCAGCCCTGCGATGCATCCCGGGCCAGGACCAGTCGCTCTTTGGCGACTACTCGGCTGACGTCATAGCACAAGCAGTTGAGGAATGCAAGCAGGCTGTGTCCTTTGCGCCCAGGCCACCGCCACGCCCTGCTAGACCCCCACTTCGTTCCTTCCCCAGGCACAGACCCTATCCCAGACAATCGCCTTCCCGCACCGCACGGCCCGCCAAGCGACCTAATCTTCTCCCAAGGCCTAAGCCAAAACCCCATCAGCAAAATTTTCGGTTAGGCCAACAGTCACGCTCCCGGAGCTGACTAGGGAGACAGCCCGAGGGGGACTTAGATCAGGTAGCACCCCCCCTCGCCCTATCCCCCACCCACCAGCCCAGACCCTCGCCCCCCCTGGCGGGCAGCCTCTCCCGGCATGCCCACCAGTGGAGACGCATGCGCCTCACCCCTGGATAGTGGCGGTGCTACAGGAAGGGTTTCGCCTTCCTTGGGCCCACGAGCGTCCCCCCCCTCATGCTATCTCCCCCTCCCTCCCCCAACGAACCCTCCCCCGCCAAAGCAGAAGCTCTTCGCACGGAAGTCCAAGACCTCATCAAAAGAGGGGCCATCTCGGAGGTTTCCCACCCAAACCCCGGCTTCTACTCTCACCTCTTTGTGATCCCAAAAGCCTCGGGAGGATGGAGGCCCATTCTAGATCTTTCGCCCCTCAACAAGTTCCTCAGGCCCACCAAGTTCAAGATGGAGACCCCCACCCAGATCCGAGACTCCATCCATCATCGCGACTGGGCCACATCCATAGACCTGAAGGACGCCTATTTTCAGATCCTGATTCACCCGGCCCACAGACGATTCCTACGGTTCGTCTGGCAGACCCCGGAGAGGCCTGCACGCATAGTGGACCTCATCTCCTGCCTGTCACAGGCACCCCACACCTCGGCCAGAACCCTGTCCTCCCTCCTAGGAATGATGGAGTCCCTGTCTCCCCTCATTCCCCTGGGGCGGGTCCCCAAACGCCAACTTCAGAGGGAGTTCCGCCGACGTTTGTCACAGACCTCCGACCGCTGGGACCAGGTCATTCCCCTCGGACACTGGTTCATTTCGGCGACGGAGGAGCGGCTCACTCCAGCCACTCTCTCCACCGGGGTCCCCATCTCCCTCCCAACCCAACCCAACCACTGGAACTTTATACAGACGCCTCCAACTTGGGCTGGGGGGCCCACGTGGAGGACAGTCACGCCTCGGGGGACTGGGAGCTGGAAGCGGTCAGGCTAGCCCTTCTCCAACTCCAGCACAAGGTCGCGCACCGACTTGTTCTCCTCCTCACGGACAATACGTCAGTAGCTTGCTATGTCAACAAAGGGGGAGGGTCCCGCTCCATAGGCCTCTCCCTCAGAACAGAGGCCCTCCTTCGCTGGTGTCGCGCAACCATTGGTTTGTGCCCATGATCGACCTGTTTGCCACCAGCTTCAACCATCACCTGCCCCTGTACGTCTCCCCCGTTCCAGATCCCCAGGCGGATGCAGTCGACGCACTATCCCTCCCCTGGACGGGCCTACTGACGTATGCCTTTCCCCCCTTCCCCATCCTACACAAGGTGATCAGGAAGGCAAGGCTGGAAAGACCCAGGCTGATCCTCGTAACGCCATGGTGGCCGACCCAGTCTTGGTTCCCGGACCTCAAGTCCCTCACCCACGTTCCCCCCCTCCGGCTCAGCCCTCGCTGGGACATGCTGAGACAACCCCGGTCAGGTCTTCCTCGCTCCAATCCCAAGATGCTTCGCCTACACGCGTGGCTTCTATGCCAGCCCAACTGCGAACATCTGCATCTACCCCCCACTCGGAGAGACCCCAGTCCGTCCTAGACACACTAGCCGGGGCAGGGGCCTCTCAGGGATTACGGGACTTCGCCTCGGCATCTCGCAGAGCCAGCACCGAATCCCTCTACAACTACCGTTGGGAGAGATGGATAACCTGGTGCTCAGATAACTCTGTTCCCCATGACTGCCCCTCCAACATCCAGATAGGAAATTTCCTCTCCCACCTATCCTCTTCCCTTAAGCTGTCGGCTGGCTCCATTCGGGGCTACAGATCAGCTATCTGCACCACCATTCGTCAACTGGGGGGCCCTTCTTTTGACAATGACTTCTCCTCAGAGAGGTGTCTAGAGGAGTTGCTCTACGGGAAGCTCAGTCCCCTAGGCGCATTCCCCTCTGGGACCTTTTTACGGTCCTCGATGCCCTCAGAAAACCCCCTTGAACCCATTGCTTCTATTCCTTTTGACCTCCTCTCCTTTAAGACCACCTTTCTCCTCGCCCTGGCCTCGGCCAGAAGACGAAGTGAGATTCACGCCCTCAGCGGTGACCCCACAGATATCGCCTTCCACAGGGACGGCTCAGTCTCTCTCAAGTTCCTTCCGGAGTTCTTGGCAAGAATCAGGAACCGGGCACCCCCTCTCCCTTCCTCGTCATCCGTTCCCTGACGGACATCTTGGGAAAGGGAGAAAAAGATGGAGACATGGACCTTTGCCCCTCCAGGTGTCTCAGGTACTACTGGGAACGCACACGCCCCAGGCGCTCCTCCCAGAGACGACTCCGTATCTCCCTCAACCCCAACAATACTAGAGATATCTCGGCGGGAACTATCTCCAGATGGCTCTCCAAGACGGTGAGATCTACCTACGCTCAGGCGTACAAGGATCTCCCTGTCCTATCACCCAGGGCCCACGAGGTCAGAGCACTGGCCACTTCCACAGCGTTCCAGTACTCTGTTCCCGTGCGCCACCTGCTGGAGGCAGCCTACTGGCGTTCGGAAAATCCCTTCATTAATTTTTACCTGAGGGATATCCGCATGACCAGAGCTGATGGGTCTAAGGGGATTTCCTTTGTGGCGACCAATGCAGCCATATCGGTCAACCCCAAGAACCATTAGGGCGCTCGCCCTCCTCCGATTCCTTTAAATTCTGCTATGGTCTGACATGGTATAGTATATGACGCCAAAATGGGGAGTTTGTGTTATACTCCCTGTTTGGCTAATATACTTACCATGTCAGACTCTAATTCCCTCCCTACCTTCCCCTCTGGCGCCAAGGTTCTCGGGGTTACCATACACACAGGCCTCGCTGAATGACGTATACGAAGTTGACACTGGCTTCTTCCGGGGCCGGAAGTGGGGTGACATCACGTGACTGCACGTGACTGTCTTATGACTGCATTGGCCACGGAAAAATTCGGCCTGACAGAGCTGGCTAACTGCCGTTGAATGCTATGGTCTGACATGGTAAGTATATTAGCCAAACAGGGAGTATAACACAAACTCCCCATTTTTGGCCCCCAGCGTCAAGGTTGTTTGACAGTGGCTACCTTTGATGATCTATCTCCAAGTCTGGGTTGTCTGCTAAGAGGTACCCTTTTTGTCAAAGGGGCTTTTTTTGCGTATTTTTTAATATTTTTATCTCGCTCTGTGTGTGTGTGTGTGTGTGTGTGTGTGCGTGCGTGCGTGCGTGCGTGCGTGCGTGCGTGCGTGCGTGCGTGCGTGCGTGCGTGCGTGTGTGTGTGTGTGTGTGTGTGTGTGTGTGGTCTTCGGAGCTCAGTGGTAGGTCTGTGTGTACATAAAGAGACACAGTGTCTGCCTGACGTGGAAGTATGAATGAATTTAAGAAAAAAAAAGACGGCACTTAGTTTTGACCAGTCATTGAGGAGACTTTGCATTCGTGGTCCATCTACATGTTTGATGTAGGTCAAGTAACAAGTCATTTTGTTTTAGATAATACGATGTAGTCAACAGAACAACAACAACAAAAAAGTTCGAAAATCGACAAGAGGGATTGAAAGCGTGCACAAAATTTAGGGATTAAAAGAAAATGGTTCACGTGGAACGAACATTTTCTAACAGTAGATAACTTTGTTTGTCAAATTTTAAAAGTAATTATTTTGACTCCACCGAACAACGTGGACAAACGAATCACAAGCCATTACACATTTGTCTGGTGATTCGGTTGTACACATTGTTCGGTGGAGTCATACTAATTACTTTTTTTTGTTTATCAAGTTTACTTTCCTTGAAGAGACAGCAGACTGAAAAAATACATGTATGTAAAACAAAGGCAGACTAGTAAAACACGGCGTCCTGTTATCATTCTGTGAAGTGTTGACGAACAGGATAAATCTGTGAATTTTCTCTCTGTTCTCAATGCTTTGATTTCGTCTGTTCAGGAAACACCAAGACTCTTCCCATCACCGGATCAGCTGCCAGCGACTGGAATCTCTGAGAAATGTGTGAAACAGGACAGCCACCTGGACACCATGGCTGCCATAGCTGTGCGTTGAATGTGCTACCTTAGGTGTCTTCATACCTACACATATACACTGACATTTTGACGTCGTCAAGAATTCCAGCCTCTAACAAGGTGCCAAGGTACCAGCCTTCAAGGCTGTATGAATATATCCAGATAATAATGAGCGTATGTTCTGTTGCCAGTGTTCATCCTCCCCAAAGGGCGTGCTCGTGTTCAGCAAAAATGACTTGTGTACTTCTACTGTGACATACTGTGTCTGAAATACAACAGCCGACATCATGTAGAAGTCTGCCTTTCAGTTAGGATCAGTTTGGCCGCAAATCAGCTCTCAATGGATGTGTATCAGCATTGTAAATAAACAGGAGTATATTGTGTGAACTTAGAGGCATTTAGCTTCATGGAATCAAATCACTCTCAACGGATGTCTTTCAGCGTTGTATATAAACAGGAGTATATTGTGTGAACTTAGAAGCATTTAGCTTCATGGAAACTAAACACCAACATCATTGAAGCTATGTGCATGATTCTGTGGTGTATCCATCACCTGCGAATGCAGATTCATTTAATGACGTGATCGACTACGTCTTTGGCATTTGAGTAATCACGCAATACGAGCCACTCAAAAAAATCATAACCGAAAGATACGCATGTTGGCTAATTGTGTACAAATCCATCTACACAGTCTCTATTCATTAAAACTTCGAAACCTGCGCACATATATCCGAAATAACGGAACGTACAGACGTTTTGAAATATGAACTTTTTATATTCGGAATCAGCTGGATTTCTTGTTTGGGATGCAGCAAAATCAAAGAATGTACAGGCAGTGTGAAAACATAAACACGCTTCGTCACGTGTGCGATTCTGGTCTGAAGGAATTGTAACCTGTGGACAGAAGCATGCGTGTGAATTTTGTATCCTACAGCAAAGTTACGACGGAGAAGAAGTCTCCTTTAGAAAGCTCTACGTATTTTATGATATACACAGGCTTCACCATTTCGTTACTGATGTGTGTGTGTGTGTGTGTGTGTGTGTGTGTGTGTGTGTGTGTGTGTGTGTGTGTGTGTGTGTGTGTGTGTGCAAATTTAGCCGCAGATGACCTCACAGTGTCATAGTGTGTGTGTCTTTCTCTTTGTGTCATATCAGGAATCACAGTGGAACTGCATCCTGAAGTTTACTCAGTGTTGTGATCCACGTCACCGCGCAAGAATGTGAAGGCCGCGGGATAGCTGTGTGAAAAATGTTCCTGGTTGTGTGTCTTGGAGGAGAGGCTGCCTGGCATCATCGGCCTGAATTCTGCCTGTGAGTGTGGATACCTGCAACAGTTGCAGACCCTGAGTCTGCCTGTGAGTGTGGATACCTGCAACAGTTGCATACCCTGAGTCGGCCTGTGAGTGTGGATACCTGCAACAGTTGCAGACCCTGAGTCTGCCTGTGAGTGTGGATACCTGCAACAGTTGCAGACCCTGAGTCTGCCTGTGAGTGTGGATACCTGCAACAGCTTCATACCCACAGGTGTGTGTTGGTTCTTGGGTCCAGCCTGTCTTCTACTGCCAACAGCAACTCCACATTCGCTGAGAGTGCTCTCCCTCAATTATTCGCTGACCTCTTAGCCAATGCAAAAGCAGAAAAAAAGAAAAAGAAAGAAAAAATTATAAGTCCCTTCTGTTTCCTTTCCAATCCCGCATACCTACAATACATACAATCTTCCTTCCCACCTTCAGCCGATAGTGTTTAATAATACAGCAAGCACGTGTTCTCGGATAGTTCATCAGGACGACACAACGCCAAACGAAACATTAGAGCACACTACAGCTGGGTACATAGTACGCTATTGTACGACACAACACAGCACAATACATAATACAGTGTTGCACAGCACAACACAGCATAGTACAACACAGCACAGTACATAGTACAACATTGTACAACACAACACCGCACAGCACAGTGTATAGAACAGCATTGTACAACCAACACAGCTCAAAAGAGCACGACGCGCAAAACTTGTGTCAAGGCTGTGCAATACAAACCTGTGCTACACAGCGCAGCCTGTGAAGCATAACACATTAGACTTAACCAGATTGAAAAATATTTTCTCTACCACACACTCACGACAGAATACTCCAGTAGCATATCACAACCGAAGCATAACACATTAGACTAAACCAGACTGAAATAGATTTTCTCTACCACACACTCACGACAGAATACTCCAGTGGCATAACACAACCCAGCAAAGAAGCCCCAGTTTCACAAATCAACAAACAATTGTTGATCTTTCAGCCCGCAAAGAATCCTGCTCCTCCAAACCATGTACAATTCTCCACTTCCAAACCCATAAACAATTCTCTGTTTTTAAGTCCCAAAGCCAACCCTCCACCTTAACCCCACAATCAGTCCTCTACCTTCAAATCTGAAACAATCAGTCCCTACCTTCAAATCTTAAACAGGCAGTCTACCTTCAAATCTTAAACAATCAGTCCTCTACCTTCAAATCTTAAACAATCAGTCCTCTACCTTCAAATCTTAAACAGGCAGTCTACCTTCAAATCTTAAACAATCAGTCCTCTACCTTCAAATCTGAAACAATCAGTCCTCTACCTTCAAATCTTAAACAGCAGTCTACCTTCAAATCTTAAACAATCAGTCTCTACCTTCAAATCTTAAACAATCAGTCCTCTACCTTCAAATCTTAAACAATCATCCTCACCTTCAAATCTGAAAACACTCATCCTCTACCTTCAAATCGTAAGAAGCAGTCCTCTACCTTCAAATGTCAAAAACTACCTTCATCTCACGAACATTCTTTCACCTCCAAACCCACATCTCCAGCTCTCACAACCAATCATCCACCTCCAAAGATACAAGGGACTCCCCATTCCGTCTTCAGATCCACAAACAACCATCCACCTTCAAACCCATGAAGAAGCCTCAACCTTTACAACCATAAACAACTCGCCACCTTCAAACTCATGAACAACATCCCACCTTTGAATCCATAAACAACCCCTGACCTTCAAAGCCACAAACAATCCTTCCACCTTAGACCAGCCATCCACCACCAAACCCACAAAATCCTCCATCTCTTAAATCTACAAACAGTTCTGAATCTTAAAACTCACAGTTAACCCTTCACCTTCCAGCCTACATGATAACCTAAACCCACAAACAATCCTCCACATCTAAACCCATATACACTCTTTCATTTTTAAAACAACAATCTTCTACCTTCAAACACACAAACAGTTCTCAATATACAGACCCACCGACAGTCCTCCACATCTAAACCCATATACACTCTTTCATTTTTAAAACAACAATCTTCTACCTTCAAACTCACAAACAGTTCTCAATATACAGACCCACCAACAGTCCTCCACATCTAAACCCATATACACTCTTTCATTTTTAAAACAACAATCTTCTACCTTCAAACTCACAAACAGTTCTCAATATACAGACCCACCGACAGTCCTCCACATCTAAACCCATATACACTCTTTCATTTTTAAAACAACAATCTTCTACCTTCAAACTCACAAACAGTTCTCAATATACAGACCCACCGAAAAGTCCTCCGCATCTAAACCATATACACTCTTTCATTTTTAAAACAACAATCTTCTACCTTCAAACTCACAAACAGTTCTCAATATACAGACCCACCAACAGTCCTCCGCATCTAAACCCATATACACTCTTTCATTTTAAAACAACAATCTTCTACCTTCAAACTCACAAACAGTTCTCAATATACAGACCCACCGAACAGTCCTCCGCATCTAAACCCATATACACTCTTTCATTTTTAAAACAACAATCTTCTACCTTCAAACTCACAAACAGTTCTCAATATACAGACCCACCAACAGTCCTCCGCATCTAAACCCATATACACTCTTTCATTTTTAAAACAACAATCTTCTACCTTCAAACTCACAAACAGTTCTCAATATACAGACCACCAACAGTCCTCCACTTCAGGCCGACAAACTTTCTTCCTTCTTCAAACTCAAAAAACGATCCACAACTTTCAAGTCCACAAACAATTTGCCACTTCAAAACCCACAATCATTTTTTCAGCCTTCAAACGCATAAACAAACCTCCTCTTCAAATCTCACAAACAACTATCGACCTTAAAACGCACAAATAGTCTTCCACTTCCCAACCCATAGAAAATCCTCAATCTTCAAACGAACATTTCTACACTTCCAACCCCACAACAATTTTAAACATTCAAACGAACAAATCATCCTCAACTCCCAACCCCACAAACATCGCGTTACGTCCAGAGTCACACCAATTCTTCTACCTCCAGATCCACAAACAACATTACGTCCAGAGTCACGCCAATTCTTCTACCTCCAGATCCACAAACAACATTACGCCCAGAGTCACGCCAATTCTTCTACCTCCAGATCCACAAACAACATTACGTCCAGAGTCACGCCAATTCTTCTACCTCCAGATCCACAAACAATATCCCAGCTCCAGACCAACTAAAATTCTTCTACTCTCCCACCCCCACCCCTGCCCCTCTCCCCGCCTAATCACTCTCCACTCCCTCATCTCCCCGTTCTCCCACAAACATTCACTCCCCCTTCACCCAACCGCGCCCCACCCCCTTGCTACCCACCCAAAGCCCAAAGAGAATTTTCCAGCCTCAAACCTTGAATTCCAGATCGGACCCCCAACGAGTCATCCAGCTTAGAACTGTAGTAACCCCACACATCCCATCCGACCACCATGGGCAGCATGCAGGAGCTGGAGAAGGAGCTGCGGCTGAAGGACGAGAAGATCCAGGAGCTGAGGCAGCTGGTGGATGCCAAGGACGAGCTGATCCAGCAGCTGATGAGCAAGCTGGACAAGTTCCAGTCCGTGCTGCCGCAGACCCACACGCCCCTCATCGCCACAGGACCTCGCAAGCAGCGGGCCCAGGGCATCAGTGCCGAGCCGCAGGCCCTGGACCTCAGCGGCAAGGACGCCCGGGAGGGAGTGCAGATCCTGCCACACCCCAAACCGGACAGGTCAGTCTTTGTCTGTGCCTGTGGTCATTTATCTGTCTG
>CM065715.1:2612428-2619928 GCA_033310375.1 Conus canariensis
CTCTCTCTCTCTCTCTCTCTCTCTCTCTCTCTCTCTCTCTCTCTCTCTCAAATGAGGCTTTGGCCTTACTGAATAAAATTCTTTTCTGTTTTGTTCTCTCTCTGGAAACGCACTTTGTCGCGGTGTTGATGAATCAAAGTGTAAGAAACATAACGTTTTTTGTTTGTTTGTTTTTTTTGTACAATTCGCTTATTTTCACACACACACACACACACACACACACACACACACACACACACACACACACACACAATCACACACACACACACACACACACACACACACACACAATCACACACACACACACACACACACACACACACACACACACACACACACGCAGAGAGAGAGAGAGAGAGAGAGAGAGAGAGAGAGAGGAGGGGAGGGGGGGGGGAGGACGGAGAGGGAGATTTATAACCTTTGATAATCTTTATTTCCAAGGGTAACACAGAAGCAAACAGTCTTTTTTAAGAAAGAGAGAGAGAGGTGGGGGTGGGGTAGGGGTGGGATAGGGTGGAGCACTATACAGTTGTTCGGACTAAGTACTCATTGGTTTTGAGAAGAAGCGAGTAAAACTCAGTCGACAAGTTTATGTCACGTCATGATAATGCAGGCGTACTGTCCCATGTGTATCTTATTGCAAAAGCGTCTGCTGCCAGATTCCTTATATACACAGAGGGGAAGGGGTGGGGGGGGGGGGGGGGGGTAATGGTGAGAGGATGAATGGGAGGCGGGAGAGGGTTGTGGGACGCATGTGGCCCTCTCGTTGTTGACTCCAATGGCGAATTGTGGCCGGGAAAAAGGTAGAAGTACTCGTCTCGTAAACAGCTGTTGTCTTAAAAATGACAAATCAAAGAGGTTATCTTAGCAAGTTCTGTTCTCGCATCTTTCTTGTCCCCAAGCACGAAAACTAGTGACGTCATCAGCCTGGTCAACAGAAACACTGACGTAATCACTCTTGTGTGTGGTACCAGACTTTTTTTTTCTTCTCCTTTAATCAGGAAATGAGGATCGATACACGGACAATGAAGTAAACTACCATGTCAACTGTATTTATACACGGACAGTGAAATATATACCATGTCAACTGTAGTTATACATAGACAATGAAATATATACTATTGTAACTGTGCTCAAACATGGAAAATGGAAATCATGTCAACTGTATTTATACATGGACAATGAAATGTGTCCTTGTCAACTGTATGTATACATGGACAATGAAATATGTACCATGTCAACATAGAATATTATAACATAACAATGAAATATATACCATGCCAACTGTATTTATACATGGACAATGAAATATGCTCCTTGTCAACTGTATTTATACATGGACAATGAAATATATACCATGTCAACTGTATTTATACATCAATAATGAAATAAATGCCATGTCAAATTATCTAAACATGGACCATGAAGTATAATACCATGTCAACTGTATTATATACCATTCGATAATGAAATAAATACCATGTCAACTGTATCTGAACACGGACAATGAAATATATACCATGTCAACTGTATTCATACATCGATAATGAAATAAATACCATGTCAACTGTATCTGAACATGGACAATGAAATATATGCTATGTCAACTGTATTTAAAATGGACAATGAAATCTAGTACCATGGCAACTGTATTTGTGGAGGAAACATCCCCATTGAACACATTTTGCTGACATTTCCAGCATCCAGAACAAGGTAACAGACTAGTGAATGTGCTGGTTTGTCACAGATATAGCCCCGACATTTTCTGCTCGAAAATTCGTCTTGCATCCATCATTGACCATCGGGCAAATTGTGTTTAGTTGTCGGAGAACGGCCTCCACCATACAAGGAAGCCAGCCTTGTTTTGACGTCACTCATTATTTTTGGACGTCATCAACTCCAACGTATGGTCTAATTCATGTGGCCAGACGCCATTAGATGAATCGCACAGTCCTGTGGCCTCTTATAGCGATCATTTTGGTCATTGATTCCATTTCGGGCTTTCTTTTGCAGTATGTCTGTCTTGAATTATTGTAGAAATCACAGTGGTATGATGATGTTTTGGAGAGACATTGCAGACGGAGAATCGGTTGCTGTTGCTGTTAACTTTGCTGCCCTTTAGACAACATTGACATTTCTGCACCAAGAATGACCAGACGACAAGCAGAAAAATCATCTCTCTCTCTCTCTCTCTCTCTCTCTCTCTCTCTCTCTTCCAAACGAAGATTCTCAAATGAGCAGCTCTAAATGAGGAGCCTTGGTTAATTTCGGGGTGCGGAAATTGAACATGAAATCTTTAATCCGTGTTTTGTGTTTGGAGTGTAGATATAGGCTAATTTATTTCATATTTGTAAGCTTAACGTCGCATTTCTATTTATGGGATTTTGCCACAATCTTCGTAATTCAAACACACATGAATAACAGAAATGGTTCTTTCTGCGATAAGGCACTTGTGATCTATAAACAGTTATTGAAATACCTCGGTTGTCACGGTTTTGTGTAGCAGGCTTAACGAGCGAATCTGAAAGAGAGGAGAGGATAGACAAGGGGACAGAGCAGGCGGAATGCGGGGGGGGGGGGGGGGGGGGGTAGGAAGTAGAGGGGGGATGCAGGAGGTGGCAGGGAGAGAGCGGAGAGGGAGGTAAGTGGATGAGAGGAAGTACGTACATGTCGTGGGGGTGGGGGTGGGAGGTGGAAGAGGGGGGGGTATTGCATGACCAGTCAAAAGGACAGTAGCTGAAAAATGCTTTGTTCCATGAAGTTGTCAAACCTGCACAAATACAGGATGCACTTGGGAAGGTTAAAACAAACAAACAAAAAAGCAGCAATGTAACTTATATTGATATATTTTGAAAACTTACACAGAGAACGGTGTATGTGTTGGAACACTGTTACAATCCGTGCTGTGATACATGCATGTATCGCTCTGTTGTGCCAATGTATAATGCATAATTCATTCCGTTGCATGAATTGTTGTGTGTTCTTTGTATATATGTGTTCTTTCGTGTGTGTGTGTGTGTGTGTGTGTGTGTTGTGTGTGTGTGTGTGTGTGTGTGTGTGTGTGTGCCTGTGTGTGTGTGTGTGTGTGTGTGTGTGTGTGTGGTGTGTGTGTGTGTGTGTGCCTCTGTGTGTTTCCTCCGTGTGTGTGTGTGTGTGTGTGTGTGTGTGTGTGTGTGTGCTGTGTGTGTGTGTGTGTGGTGCCTCGTGTGTGTGTGGTGTGTGTGTGTGTGTGTGTGTGTGTGTTGTGTGTGTGTGTGTGTGGTGTGTGTGTTGTATGGAAACGAACAGGAAAAAACAAAAAACAATTAAAAGTTGTAAAATTAGATTTTGAAAAAGGACCGGGGGTGGGGAGGGGAGGGGAGGAGGTGGTGTGGTGGTGGGATTGGGGTGGGGGGGGGTGGGGGGGGGGTGGGGGTTGTGGGGGAGGGGGGTGAAGCAGAGGAAATAATTAGGAACAGGGATGAGGCAAGTCAGACGTGTGAAGGTATACGGAATGGTTGTTTTTCAATGACGCAAACGATATAAATATAACAGTGCCGGAGAATGTTGTTTCTTCATGAACGCAACACACACACACACACACACACACACACACTTACACACACACACACACACACACACACACACACACACACGCATTCTCTCCCACCCCACCCCCCCCCCTCTCTCTCTCTCTCTCTCTCTCTCTCTCTCTCTCACTCCTCTCTCTCTCTCAACGTTGAGAACAATCAAGACAGGCCTACTTCATGTAGACCCAACCACAACAAAATCATACCAGACGTTGACGTCAGATAGTGTGCAGAGAAGTATGTGGGTTAACCATTTAGTATGTGGGTTAACCATTTAGTATGTGGGTTAACCATGTGTTGCATTATGCCTGCACAGACCAGGACTATCCACGGCTAGTGACTCGTTAGTAGTACCTCAGCTGTGGTCATTACGGCGACAGTCTGCTTGTGTTGCTGGAGAACACTGACCGCTCGCTCAGTGGTCAAATCAGGCCAAGACTTTTTTTCCTTTTTCCTCTTATAGAACAGGGAGTACTTTACAATGGGAACAAAGAAATGCTGTCTATGTGTGTGTGTGTGTGTCTGTCTGTCCGTGGTCAAATGTGTTTCACTCGCTCCAGACAAAACTGCTGGACCGATCTTTCTGAAAATTTGTAGATATGTTCCTTATGGGTCACGGATGATGCCCGATGTTTTATTTTACCAGAATAGCCGTTACTAACGGCCATAAATGATAATTTTATGATGTGCAGTTTAAGCAGTAACGGTTTATAAACTTAAGTGTAACGAAATACTGTAAGCTCGTCAATAGTATAGTGGTTAGTATCCTCGACTATCTCGCGGGAGACCCGGGTTCACTTCCTCGCCGGGGATAGTAGCATTTTTGTTCTTTTCTCTTACATACAAATTTCTACCATCTAAAGGGGAGAAAGTGCTATAGTGACTGATATATATATATATATATATTATTTATAAAATTTATATTTATACTTTTTTTTGTTCTTCTTACATTTTGTGGAGACTACTGTTTTTATATTTTGCATCTTTGTTTTTTTTTTTTTCTCTCGGGTTTGCCTCTTTTTTTTCCTCTTCCCCCCCCCCTTTTTTTTAACGGTACTTCATCTTTCATATCATTTCAGTGACATTAATTTATTCCCTTATTTCTTTATTCTTTTTTCCCCCTTTCTTCTTTTTTCTTTTTTTTTTTTTTCAACGGTCCTTGTGTCTTCAGTGACCCCCCCCCCCCCCCCCCCCTTGTTTCTCTTTTTTTTTAACGTTGCTTCATTTTCCATACCATTTTAATGATGTTCCTTTTTTCTTTTTTTTTTCTCTTTTTTTGAGGGACACAATTACATAAAAAGTATATATTCCATAATCACAACAAATAAAGGCAAAGCATGCCTAGACATTGCTATCTTCATCTGTTCCTGTCCACACGATTCTGATAAGGATACCACTTTGGACGGACGTATAGTTCTCCGTTTTATGTTTGCTCTTAAACTTGTTCGAACAGTTTTAAGGAGTTGGTTTGATCTCATTGATTTTACATTCATATACAAAATCTTCAGCAGATAGGATAATTTTGTCAAACCCTGTGTCTGGTTTTATGTTCATCATGACCAAAGAATATCAGTTCTATGTGACGCTGGATTCTGAAATAGTTATTCCATTTTTCTCTCACTATTTTCTCAGTTCACTTCAGAACCTCAGAACATAATAACAGTGCCACATGTAGTGTTGTATTGGATCTTTCTCTATTCACCTCAGTGGCATTACGCCTAGTTCCATTATTTCATCTCTCCGTCTACAGCCACGTCCTGATTTCTTCCTTCGCATGCGCCGTCCACAAAGGGGCACTCACCATCAGGCAACCCACCAGACGAGACACTGCACTACCACGGAGTTACTTCAGTGGCAACAACAACAACAACAACAACAACAACAACAACAACACAACAACAACAACAACAACAACAACAGCAACAACAACAACAGCGGCAGCATTAACACATTACAGCTGGACAGGGAAGAAGAAGAACGTTCCGTGCGTGCATACACTCTCACGAGAGAACGAGCGCGCATAAGCACTTAAAACAGATCCTTTGCACAGAACCACGGTTCAACCAGAGAGACAGACAGACAGACAGACAGACAGACAGACAGACCTTTCTTTCTAATTTCAAGGCGCGTCATCCTCACGTCCACGACGTCTCCTCATTCTGACAGGCACTGAACGGTCAGTCGGCTCAGCAGGGAAATGGGAACACGCTGTCCACATGATGGTTTTACCTGTAAATCCCCATAGCCCACTGGTCGTAGGGACAATGAACTCTCAGAAGGTCCCCGTGTCTAGAACACAGCACTAAATCCCATAGCCACTAGTCGTAGGGACATCAACTCTCAGGTCCCGTGTCTAGAACACAGCACTAAATCCCATAGCCCACTGGTCGTAGGGACAGTGAACTCTCAGAAGGTCCCGTGTCTAGAGCACAGCACTAAATCCCATAGCCCACTGGTCGTAGGGACAATGAACTCTCAGAAGGTCCCGTGTCTAGAGCACAGCACGATAGCCCACTGGTCGTAGGGACAATGAACTCTCAGAAGGTCACCGTGTCTAGAGCACAGCACTAAATCCCCATAGCCCACTGGTCGTAGGGACAATGAACTCTCAGAAGGTCACCGTGTCTAGAGCACAGCACGTAAGAGTCCCCAAGCCCTCTGGTCGTAGGGACAGTGAACTCTCAGAAGTCACCGTGTCTAGAGCACAGCACGAGGAAGGCGGAGCCCATCCTACCGCCGCCTTTCACCTTCCCTGAACTGAATCAGGTGCCCATGTACTGCTGGAGGGATAGACAGCGTGTACTGCTGGGGGGATAAGGACAGCGTGTACTGCTGGGGGGATAGACAGCGTGTACTGCTGGGGGATAGACAGCGTGTACTGCTGGGGGATAGACAGCGTGTACTGCTAGGGGGATAGACAAGCGTTTTCAAGCTGAAAAAAACAACAACAAACAAACAAATTCTACCTGACGAGAGGTTCGAACTCACGACCGTCAGCCCCTTAGACCAATGCTGTAAGCATGTGACCACGGGCCAAGTGATGCTGGCTGCCGAACAGACCAATGCTGTAACCACGTGACCACGGGGCCAAGTGATGCCGGCTGCCAAACACCTCAGGCTGGAATGGACAGTTGACGTGGGCCCCGCGCTGTGTGTTCCATTCTTCAGAGGAGGACCAGCTGCCGGAGAGACTCCGGTGTCTGTTCTGTCAGAGCGTTGGAATCAGCAGGGGAAGGTGCCAGCTTCGTTGTCTGAAGCACGCGGTTAGTTGACACAGCTGCCAAGAGATGGGAATCTTCTGGAACTGTAGCCGTCATGTCAGCATGGTTCTCTGTCAGCACCAGTGCCAGTGTCTGAATGAGTGGAATGACTGTGTGAGAGATACAGCGGGAACGACGTGGGCGTGGGATGTAGTAGGTGTTGTCAGCGTTGTCACAGGGGAAGAAGGGGGTGGGGGGGGGGGGGGGGGGGGGGAGGGGGGAGGGTCATTGAGGTCAGATGGGTCTGCTCTGTGTGGAACAGCAGCGGAGTAAAACACGGCTGGGCGATTGGTTTGTGGCATGTTCATCCCCATTCCCCACCCCATTTATCTATGTGTTTGTTTCTTTCTTTTTTTAATTTAGGTATTTATTCATTCAGTCATTGAATTATTCATTATTTTTGTATTTACTTATTTATTCATATGTCTATTTATTTCATTTATTCATTCGTTTATTCATTTCGGTGTTTTTTAGTCATCCACGTATTTACTTTTAAATTCTTTATATACTTATATTAATATATATATATTTATATATATATATATATTCCCCACTTACTCAGTCTTAAAATTTGTAGATCACCTGAACCTTTATTCCAACCCGCGGACTTCAGGTTGAAAATATATGACTTCTCTGCGTGTCAAGAGAAGAATTGAAAGACAAAGGGAGAG
>CM065715.1:2637428-2639928 GCA_033310375.1 Conus canariensis
TATCGATTTCCATGTAGTCCTGCACAGGAAGTGTCTCCCGACTATTAAACCCAGTGTCGACTGACGCCGCTTGCAGCTAGGACTCCCCCATGTCAATATAGAAGAATGATGATAATCGCAATATGTCCCCGCCTGCTTTTATACCCCTTGCAGGAAGTCTCGATAACGCGCGCACAGTTTGAATCGGTCAGAACCAGTCCTAACTTGTTTTATCGGGTCGGCGTTTTTCCCGCCGCAATTCGATTCAAAGTCATGACGGGTCCTGATTGGTCCGCACTAGTCTACCGCTTGGCGCCCTTGGTCACAGTTCGTCTGCACTGGTTTGGGTATTCCAAAACATCATCCGGCCTCCTTATCTATGAAACTAGTACAGACGAATGCAAACTTTTTCAACCGATTAGTTAATAATAGATAGGAACAGATATGACTAAATAGGTGTAGATAGGAATAACATGACTAATCGAGACTAATCGAGACTGTGACCTAAAAAAATAGTCGGAGTGGTCGTGAAAAATTTTTTGAACCGTCCAAAGGCCTCTAAGTCGGGCTCGACTGGTGCCAGACTAGCTACAGAACTAATGGAGACTAAAAGGAGTTTACCGGACCCCAGCAGACATGTTTATCCGACTTGTTAAAACCAACAGGACTCCGACCTACATTTGAGTCCTGCCAAGACTAGGACTAGTGTGAACCTTGCATTACTTGCTTGCCCTGGACCGCCCAGCCTGGCGAAGCAGCATCACAAAGGGTGCATGTACATCAGAGAAGAGACGCACAGCAGAAGCTGAGAGAAAGCGAGCCGCGCACAAGGCCAGAGCTACCTCAACCTCCACTGTAGCACCCACCCACATGTGTCCCACTTGTGGGCGTTCCTTCCGGGCCCAGATCGGCCTCACCAGCCACCTGCGATTGAAGTCATGGTCATCTTCGAAATCGAAGGACGAACAACAACACAGTTATTAGTTACTTACTTACTTATTTACTTACTTACTTACTTACTTACTTACTTACTTACTGACTGACTGACTGACTGACTGACTGACTCGGTTATTTAATCATGTTCTTAGTTACTGACTTCGTTGAATTCTGGTGTAAGGTCCATACCCAATTCAGGTGTGAGGTCCATACCCAATTCAGGTGTGAGGTCCATACCCAATTCAGGTGTGAGGTCCATACCCAATTCAGGTGTGAGGTCCATACCCATCCAAAGCGAGATGGCCGACGGGAACCATTCTTCCATGAGAATGGTCACGGAAGCCCCATGTAACACTGGAAACACACCACCAGAACGACAACACGTCAAGACAGACGGTGAAAACAGACTGAAGTGAGGTGAAGCGCCAGAGGGGTTTGAACTCGCCCTGTCTTCCGGCGAGCTGTTTGTGCGACCACTGAGCCCAACAGGCCACGGAGTGTGTGCTGTGCGACCACTGAGCCCAACAGGCCATGGGTTGTGTACTGTGCGACCACTGAGCCCAACAGGCCACGGGTTATGTGCTGTGTGACCACTGAGCCCAACAGGCCACGGGGTGTGTGCTGTGTGACCACTGAGCCCAACAACAGGCCACGGGGTGTGTGCTGTGTGACCATTGAGCCCAACAACAGGTCACGGGGTGTGTGCTGTGTGACCACTGAGCCCAACAACAGGTCACGGGGTGTGTGCTGTGTGACCACTGAGCCCAACAACAGGCCACGGGGTGTGTGCTGTGTGACCACTGAGCCCAACAACAGGCCACAGGGTGTGTGCTGTGTGACCACTGAGCCCAACAACAGGCCACGGTGTGTGTGCTGTGTGACCACTGAGCCCAACAACAGGCCACGGGGTGTGTGCTGTGTGACCACTGAGCCCAACAACAGGTCACGGGTTGTGTGCTGTGCGACCACTGAGCCCAACAGGCCACGGGGTGTGTGCTGTGTGACCACTGAGCCCAACAACAGGTCACGGGTTGTGTGCTGTGCGACCACTGAGCCCAACAGGCCACGGGGTGTGTGCTGTGTGACCACTGAGCCCAACAGGCCACGAGTTGTGTGCTGTGCGACCACTGAGCCCAACAGGCCACGGGTTATGCGACCACTGAGCCCAACAGGCCACGGGTTGTGCAACCACTGAGCCCAACAGGCCACGGCGTGTGTAACCACTGAGCCCTACAGGCCACGATTGTGTGCTGCGTTGTCTTCCCTGCCTTCTATCAACCTAAAGTCATCAGATGTTTTACCTGAATGAAAGTACATCGTTCAATAGCTCACACACACACACACACACACACACACACACACACACACACACACACACACACACACACACACACACAGAGAGAGAGAGAGAGAGAGAGAGAGAGAGAGAGGAGAGAGAGAGAGAGAGAGAAATGACCCACAGAGAGAGAGAGAGAGAGAGAGGAGAGAGAGAGAGAGAGAGAGAGAGAGAGACGCTTGACGCTTGACGCTTGACGCGCGCTTTCACGCTGCGCCATTTATTGTGGGGCCCTCGGCCCGTCCACAG
>CM065715.1:2647428-2669928 GCA_033310375.1 Conus canariensis
TGTATGTGTGGTGGTGTGTGTGTGTGTGTGTGTGTGTGTGTGTGTGTGTGTGTGTGTGTTGTGGTTATCGTTTTCTTTTTTTTTTTTTTTAAAGTTTTGTTTTTGATTACTGTGTTGTTGTTTTTTTTTTTACCATCGTTTCTTTGTTGCTTCCTTTCATTTCTTTTTTTTTGTTTGTTTTTTGGATTGTTTGTTTGCTGTTTTTAATTCTTCGTTTCTCCATTTTATTTGCTGTTGTTATTTTGTTGTAAATGTTATTGTTGTTGTTATTGTCGCTGTTTGGTTGGTAGGTTGGTTGTTGTTTGATTTTTTTCTCCTTCTGTCTTTCTTTCCTTTTTTCTTTATGTTTTTCTTTCTTTGTTCTTTCCTTCTGTCTTTCTGTTCTTGCTTCTTTCTTTCGGTTTTTTTTTTTTTTTGTTCCTCTTCTTCTCGCTTCTGATTTTTTTTTCCTTTGTTAGTTTTGGATTTTTCAAATAAAAAAACAACAAACACCCAAAGCATTTTAAAGAAGCGCTTTCGGTTTTTGCAAACCCTCCTCAGCTGGCCATGGAAGTCGGCGTCAAAACTATTTGACGTAATGTGTGTTTTTTACGTCATTAATCCCCCCCCCCCCCCCCCCCTCATTACTGTATGATAAATAGTGATGCCTGGGTGAAGTCTTGGTTCAGCGAAGGGCAAAGTTCCCAGGGCAGATTGTTCACGTGAAACCAACTAATCCACACATTGAGACCAAAAGGGTAGTTGGTCTTCAACTTGTGTCTCCACATCCTCTCTCTGTCTTTTCTTTTCTGTACATCTGTGGACTTTATGAGTTCAATCACACAACATTTCAAATCTGACAGCTGGTGTCCAGGTCCACAGAAATGGCGTGCCACGAGTGTATCTTGCTTTCTGATGATGTCAGAGCGATGACCACTGAAGCGTGTTTGTAGGGTGTTTCCCGTCTCACCAACATACTGTACATCCTGGCAATGTCCACAGTTGATCAGGTACACTAGGTTGGTACTTTTACATGTAGCTGAGTCCCTTATGTGGAACTGGTGACCCGTGCGAACACTCTTGAACGTGATTGTTTCCTCCAGGTGTTCCTTGCACAGAACACATCGTTTCGCTGTGCATTTGAAGCAACCTGGTACCAATGAATCTGTAGCAGACGCTTGATGTTGCACTGCTGGTGGTTTGCTGGGCATCAGAAGGTTCCTCAGATTGCGACAGTTACGCTCACCAACAATGGGAGGTTTGGGAACGGCTCTCTTCATGCGTCTACTTCTGTGGGGCTCCGTCATTTTTTCCTTCAGCCAAAAGGCCAGAGGAGGGTTGGAAGGGTTATGGCGGATAACAAACGGCACCCTGTCTGACTGATGGTTCCTCCGTTGGTACTGGAGTGCATCCTTCCTGGGAAGTGTCTGTGCCTTGTTGATGGCAGAGTCCACCAGAGCTAATGGATAGCCACGGTTATGTAGGTGGGTTCTCAGCTCTCTGCATCGTGTCAGGAACACATCATCTTTACAACAGATTCTTCGCAGGCGGATAGTCTGCCCATAGGGGATGCCTCTCAGACAGTGTCTAGGGTGGCAGGAGTTGAAGGGTAGGTACATGTGAGCATCCATGGATTTAGTGTGAAGGTCTGTGGTGATTGTATCCCCATTGATGCTCATGTTGACGTCCAGGAAAGAGATGTTGGTTCTACCATAGTTGGCTGTAAACTTTATCGTGGAATGCTGGTTGTTTATCCAGTTGAGGAACAAAAGCAGCTGGCTTTCCCCATGGAACCAGAGCATGACAATGTCATCAATGAAACGACGCCAGAATGTTGGATGGACATGCCAGGGTGAAGTTGCCAGTAGACGTTGTTCTAACCATGCCATGAAAATGTTTGCAATGGAGGGAGCCATTGGGGTCCCCATTGCCGTGCCATGGACTTGTTGGAACAGCTCACCATCAAAATCAAACACGTTGTTTTGAAGGACGTGTTCAACGATCTCCAGTAGTAATGGAACAGAGGGGCCTTCTTTCAAATGATGACCAAAACTGGCGATGATTTCTTTCAGGGAAATCGCCACTTCATGATGAGGTATATTTGTGTACAACCCAACCACATCAACAGTGACGATCAATACTTCACTTGCCAGAGGCTGTTGAGTGATTTTCCATTCTTCCAAGATGTTCAGGAAGTGAGTTGTGTCTTTGATGTAGGACGTCAGGTTTTGTACAAGAGGCTGGAGCCAATGGTCCACTAGCTTTGAGAGATGTTCAGTTGGTCCATTGACTCCTGACACAATTGGACGTCCAGGAGGTTTATGTAAATCTTTGTGGACTTTAGGAAGATGGTAAAAATAAGGTGTCTTAGTTTTCTCAGGCTCCAGCACATCCCACCAGTAGCAGTC
Source organism: Conus canariensis (assembly GCA_033310375.1). NCBI lineage: Eukaryota > Metazoa > Mollusca > Gastropoda > Neogastropoda > Conidae > Conus > Conus canariensis. The sequence continues at coordinate 2,649,816 of CM065715.1, forward strand.
ATCGTCGATATGGTCCTTTGAGTGCAGCTTTTCAATTAGGTGGTTTGATTTTGATGCAATATCTGTGGTGGGATCAGCCGTCAGATGCTCATAGTGAGTTGTGTTGTGAAGCTGTCTGTGTGCTTCCTCTACATATTTATTGAAATCTTGCACCACAATTGCTCCACCTTTATCTGCTGGTGATATTCGTAGGACCCTGGTATTCACAAGTTTTTTCAGTTCTCTCAAATCAGCACGTTGTTCTTTGTTTAAGTTTTGTCGCTTGGTAGGTTGTGAGATATGGGATTCCACTCTGGATAGAATAGTGGAACAGTAAGCATCAAGAGCCTCATCTCTTCCCTTAGGGGGACACCAAAACTTCTTCTTGTAGAATTTCAGCTTTTTGGGAATGAGAGTGGGAGCATCATCATCATGGAAGAATTCCCTTAAGCGCAGACGGCGGATTCCTTCAAACGTGTCTTGGAGCAGCTCTGTTTCATCATAAGTTGAGGGTGTTGGGCAAAACTTGGGTCCCATAGCCAGTAACCTTGTCTGGGCATCAGTGAGTTGGTATGATGAAATGTTAATGACTTGTGAGGGATCTGTTTTTATTAACGGAACACGACGTCTGAAATGGCGGTTTCTTTTAGTTTTCTGGGATGGGAGTTCAGTTTGTAAACTAAACGGAGGTTTTGGTCTTTTGGCGCTATCCTGAAATAAGGCTGATATCTTTTTCTTATTCGTGTCACTACAGCGTAATCTGACGGATCTTTGCACTGAGTCTATTTTCTGGAGAGACTTTGCAAGAGTCTCTTGATCCAAATTGTCCGTTAAGGCTACCCGAACACGGATTAAATTGTTCTCCAGGTCCTCAACAGCTTCTTCATAAAAGCTATAACACAACCCAAGAATGTTCCTTTCTGTATTTCTCAGTAGAGTCTGTATTTTCTGTGTTAAAGTTGTCACTGGGGGAAGAGCAGAGAAGGGGAAAAACAATCTCATACCTTTTGGCGTGACATCACGGTTCAAGCAGGTTCCCAGAAATTGGTAATGAGATTTATAACGTTCTAGTTTTGATACCAAATGCAGTCCATAGCCTGTCCCTGTACTGGGGTGGCCAGATCCAGAGCAACTGGATGCACTTTGATACGAATTGCTGTCCATGACGAAGAATGGCCAAACGAAAGGGACGAAATGGCTTCTGGGTGGATCCACTACAAAGTGAATGCACTGTCGTTTCTCACAAAACCATGTGGCATAACATAATTCAAATAAAAAAACAACAAACACCCAAAGCATTTTAAAGAAGCGCTTTCGGTTTTTGCAAACCTTCCTCAGCTGACCATGGAAGTCGGCGTCAAAACTATTTGACGTAATGTGTGTTTTTTACGTCATTAATCCCCCCCCCCCCCCCCCTCATTACTGTATGATAAATAGTGATGCCTGGGTGAAGTCTTGGTTCAGCGAAGGGCAAAGTTCCCAGGGCAGATTGTTCACGTGAAACCAACTAATCCCACACATTGAGACCAAAAGGGTAGTTGGTCTTCAACTTGTGTCTCCACATCCTCTCTCTGTCTTTTCTTTTCTGTACATCTGTGGACTTTATGAGTTCAATCATACAACATTTCAAATCTGACAGCTGGTGTCCAGGTCCACAGAAATGGCGTGCCACGAGTGTATCTTGCTTTCTGATGATGTCAGAGCGATGACCACTGAAGCGTGTTTGTAGGGTGTTTCCCGTCTCACCAACATACTGTACATCCTGGCAATGTCCACATTTGGATTTTCTTTGTTTGCACATTTATTTGTAATAATAAAAGCGGTAGACCTGGCAATAAAAACAGAAGTTTGTATAAACGTATGTGTGCTATGTTCACTTATTTATTATTTTAGCTCTAACCCTATAACGGTGGCTGCAAACTGAAACGGATATTATGACACTATGGTACACCACTGGGCTCAACAGTTTATATTAATTATGACACTATGGTACACCACTGGGCTCAACAGTTTATATTTATCATCACGTTTACGAAAGCAATATGCTTCCAGTACAAATGTTTATATTCGTTACAATTTTCGTATGATATTATTCAATATGTGTGTGCGTGTGTGCGCGCACGCGCGCGTGCGTGTGTGTGTGTGTGTGTGTGTGTGTGTGTGTGTGTGTGTGTGTGTGTGTGTTGTGTGTTTGTGTGTGTGTGTGTGTGTGTGTGTGTGTGTGTGTGTGTGTGTGTGTGTGTGTGTGTGTGTGCGTTGTGTGTGTGTATGTGTGTGTGTGTGTGTGTGTGTGTGTGTGTGTGTGTGTGTGTGTGTGTGTGTGTGTGTGTGTGTGTGTATTTGATAATGCGTTATGGTGATTAACTTGTGCGAGTGTCTTTTAAGAGGTTACTATCATGTGGAATCACTGATATATCACAATCTCACATGTGTACCATTGAGAAGAAAGTTTGACCACGTGACGAAGAGCCAGAGAAGAAAGTCCTAACAAGCGAAATAGTATGACCACAGGACGAAAGTCAAGGGAGAGAATCCATGGGGCGAGAGTCCCTCACTGTAATAAGAAACATGTGACCGCGGGGCAAAGGTCCACAGGAGGAGTGTTCATGGGTCAAAGGTCCACAGGAGAGTGATCATGGGGCAAAAGTCCACAGAGGGAGAGTTCATGGGGCAAAGTCCGCCACTGTAATAAACATGTGACCACGAGTCAATGGTCCACAGGAAGAGTGTGCCTGGGGTCAAATGTCTACATGAAGAGTGTTCACGGGGTCAAAGGTCCACAGGAAGAGTGTTCATGGGCTGAAAAGTGAAGACACTGTGACCGCCAGACGAAAGTCCATGGGGCAAAAGTCAACAGGCTGTAACTTAGGGCGAAAATCCACAGGGAGAGAATCCATTGGGCGAAAGACACAGGGAAAGAGTTCATGGTGTGAAACTCAATAGGGAGAAAGTTCATGGGTTGAAAGTTCACAGGGAGAGAGTTTATGGGGCAAAAGTGCACTGGGAGAGAGTTCATGGGGCAAAAATACACAGGGAGAGAGTTCACGAGGTGAAAGTCCACAGGGAGAGAGTTCATTGGGCGAAAATGTACAGGGCGAGAGTTCATGGGCCAAAGTCCACAGGGCGAGAGTTCATGGGCCAAAGTCCACAGAGAGAGATGTCACCTGGCGAAAGTCAACCAAATGTGACCATGGGCAAAAGTTCACAGGGAGAGAGTTCATGGGGTGAAAATGCACAGGGAGAGAGTTCATGGGGCGAAAGTATACGGGGAGAGAGTTTATGGGTGAAAATACACAGGGAGAGAATTCATGGGGCGAAAATACACAGGGGAGAGTTCACAGGGCGAAAGAGTTCATGGGCCGAAAATACACAGGGGGGAGTTCACAGGGCGACAATACACAGGGAGAGAGTTCATGGGGCAAAAATACATCCGGAGATAGTTCATGGGGCGAAAACTCACAGGGAGAGAGTTCACAGGGTGAAAATACACAGGGAGAGAGTTCATGGGGCGAAAATACACAGGAGAGAGTTCATGGGGCGAAAATACACAGGGAAAGAGTTCATGGGGCGCAAATACACCGGGAGAGAGTTCATGGGGCGAAAGCTCACAGGGAGAGAGGTCACGGGGCGAAAGTTCACAGGGAGAGAGGTCACGGGGCGAAAATACACAGGGAGAGAGTTCATGGGGCGAAAATACACAGGAGAGAGTTCATGGGGCGAATATAAACAGGGAGAGAGTTTATGGGGCGAAAATACATCGGGAGAGAGTTCATGAGGCGAAAATACACAGGGAGAGAGTTCATGAGGCGAAAGTCAATAGAGAGAGTTCATGGGACGAAAACACACAGGGAAAGAGTTCACGAGGCGAAAGTTGAAAAAAGAAAAAGGCGTGAGCGCGATACGAAAGTCCATGGGGCTAAAGTCCGTGACCCCCACATAGCGGAACACGAAGCTGATCCTCTCGCTGTGACGCTGCCCCAAGGCAATGTAGCTAGACTGTGAAGCCACAACAACAACAGCAACAACAACAACAACCACAACCACCGCAGCCACTTGCACACAGACGACAGGAAGACACTTGTCTCGGGGAGCAAGACGGAAGAGCATGGCCAACATCCCTGTCTCTTCAGGATTTGCCACGCTTCAGCGAATCTCACGTGACAGCGGGAGTGGGAGAAGGAAGGGGGAGTGGAGGTTGGGAGGGAAGGCAGGAAGATGGGGGTGCGGTGGGGGGGGGGGGGGGAGGGACGGAGGGTTGTTGTGGAGCACATCACGAAGCCGTCAAATGAAAGTGTCTTGCTGTAAAACAAAAAGGTTTATGGCGTCATTAACTTCTCATTAAATACGTTTTGCTTGGTTTCTTTTCCAGAAGTGTGGCTTCTAAATCGCTGGGGATCTTTGCCTGATCATTGGTGGGTTTTTTTTGTCGCTCTCTTTCGTTTATTTTGTCTCTGACTGTGTCAGTGTGACTCTATGTCTGTCTGTCTGTGTCTCTCTCTTATGGTCTGTCTGTCGGTTTGATTGTCTCTGTCGGTCTGTCTGTCTGTCTGTCTCTGTCCCTACCTCTGTCTGTCTGTCTGTCTGTCTCTCTCTCTCTCTCTCTGCGTGCGTGCGTGCGTGCGTGCGTGTGTGAGTATGTATGTATGTATGGGGGGGGGGGGGGGCGGGCTCCATCTCTCTCCCTATCCCCTCCCCTCTCTCTCTCTCTCTCTCTCTTTATTTATGTCCCTCTTCCTCTCTCTCTCTCTCTCTAAACATATATATATATATATATATATATATATTATATATATATATATATATATATACTTGAGTGGGTGAATGGGGAAAAATAAAATAAATGCTTCTCAAAATGAGCCTTCAGCAAGCTTATAGTCTCCAAGAAAGAGACAATCTCCAATGGGGAGAAAAGCCACTAACATATAACTCCTGGTCAGATACCGATATTTCAAAACCTGATTGTTTCTCCTCAGTGACCGCGGAAAGTGGTAATTTGACTCCTCTGCCTTTTTGGTTTCAAGAAGAATGCTCTCCCAGAAAAGGCTGGTGTGCAATACCGTAGTATGTCTGTTGAGTTTTCAAAAAAACCAACCAAAGGTGCCACCTAAGAAGCCCACTCAAGCACATACTGTTAGTTAGGCAGAATGATCTACCACTGCAGATATGAATGCTTATCTCCCCCTATTTCTTCAATCTAAGACATAAGAGCAAGCTTTCTTTATAATTGAATATTTCTTGCAGTCATTGCAACACCAAGCTGCTCTGTAAGTTGCTGGAATGGTGCTCGGTACTTATCCTTGGAATTTATTAGTTTATTGTAATTTAGTCCCTTGCGGATTCATTCCAAGAACTGGCCCTCAGCGCTTGTGTCTTAAGAGGTTATCTTTTTATATTTTCTACTTTTCACAAGAAAATGTAGCTTGTTTTGCTCTTTCATGATTTTCTTTTGCTTCTTAGGTGGCACCTTTGGTTGGTTTTTTTGAAAACTCAACAGACATACTACGGTATTGCACACCAGCCTTTTCTGGGAGAGCATTCTTCTTGAAACCGAAAAGGCAGAGGAGTCAAATTACCACTTTCCGCGGTCACTGAGGAGAAACAATCAGGTTTTGAAATATCGGTATCTGACCAGGAGTTATATGTTAGTGGCTTTCTCCTCCCATTGGAGATTGTCTCTTTCTTGGAGACTATAAGCTTGCTGAAGGCTCATTTTGAGAAGCATTTATTTTATTTTTCCCCATTCACCCACTCAAGCACATACTGTTAGTTAGGCAGAATGATCTACCACTGCAGATATGAATGCTTATCCCCCCCTATTTCTTCAATCTAAGACATAAGAGCAAGCTTTCTTTATAATTGAATATATATATATCTGTGTGTGTGTGTGTGACTGAGAGAGAGAGAGAGAGAGAGAGAGAGAGAGCGCGCACGCGGTGTATGCCTGCGTATGTTTGCATGTGTGTCTGTGTACGCGCCTGCAAGCGTGCCTTTCTTTGCGTTACTTTAAGATGTCGTACCGTTCTACTGTTGATGTTGATCATAGATTTGAGCGAAAGCCATTGCGTTGACGGGCTTCTCTCTATCCAGAAAGTTGTCGGCGGGTATGATGAGAAGGGGATGAGTGGGAGGGGGGTGGAGGAAGGTGCAGACAGTCATTGGCGTGCATGTTATTGTCTACAACACGCCCGTGTATCCCTCCCCCTTCTTTTATCTCTGCATCGTTAGAATCGGATGGTTGCTAATACGCTCTATCCCTGTCCGCGACGCACGAGTTAAGTAGACATAACATCCGTGTGTGTGTGTGTGTGTGTGCCTGCGACCGTGCATGCGTGCGTGAGTGTGTGTGTGTTGTATAGTGTTATGTGTGTGTGTGTGTGTGTGTGTGTGTGTGTGTGTTTGCTCGTGCGTGCGTGTTTGTGTGTGCGTGCGAGTGTGTTTGTGTGTGTGAGATTCAGAGAGAGAGAGAGAGAGAGAGAGAGTTAGCAGCCTCCAGATTCATTTCACACATGTCATTGTCTGTTTTCGCCACAGCGTTCAACATTCTTGCACCCTGTTCCACTGATGTGTGTGCATAGTTCCCTGGCTTTATTAGCTCTATTAGAGTGGGAGAGAGAGGGGAGAGAGAGAGAGACAGAGACAGAGACAGAGACAGAGAGACAGAGAGAGACAGAGACAGAGAGAAATAGAGACAGAGAGAGAGACAGAGACCGAGAGAGAGAAAGAGAGAGACAAAGAGAAAGAGAGAAACAGACAGACAGATAGATAGACAGACAGACGTAGAGGGTGAGAGAGAGATAGAGAGAAAGAAAGAGAGACTGGAGAGAGAGCTAAAGAGGGAGAAACAGAGAGAGAGAGAGAGGGGGGGGGGGGGGGCGGGGAAACGGATGAGAGCGCATGAGCTCTTTCTCCGTCTATCTTCTTCCTTCTTCTACTTCTTCATATTCTTTTTCTTCTACATTTTGTTTGTCTTCAGCTGCGTATATTATTTCTCAGCATTCGTTTTTTTTTTTTAGTTTTTTTTTTTAATCTATCCTCTTGTATTATGTTACGCCCTTCTCCTTTCTTGTTCTTGTTCTTGTCGTTGTTCTTCTCGTTCTTGTTCTCGTTATTGTTGTTGTTGTTGTTGTTGTTGTTGTTCTTCTTCTTCTTCTTCTTCTTCTTCTTCTTCTTCTTCTTCTCCTCCTCCTACTCCTCTTCCTTCTTTTTCTTCTTCTTCTTCTCCTCCTCGTCGTCTTCCTCCTCCCCCTAATCCTCCTTCTTCTCCTTCTCTTCTTCTTCTTCTCCTCCTTCTTCTTCTTCTTCTTCTTCTTCTTCTTCTTCTTCTTCTTCTTCTTCTTCTTCTTCTTCTCCTCCTGCACCTCCTCCTCCTCCTCCATCTTCTTTTTTTAATTGAGGTCTTCCGCTGAGCAAAGGGAGGTAATTTCACGCTAGACGGTGTTTGTAATCTTCGACTCTTCCGCTCAATGGGCCTGATACTCCATCCAAGTTGATGTCCTGAGAAACTAAATCCCTTTTTGCCATTTTGGGAAGGACAATGACATGGCCGTCAATTTTCTTTTCGTCAAATACGTCAAGACAACAGCATATCGATAATATGATTGACGTTTTGGGAAACAGTCTCATGGGATGATACAAACATGAAAATGAACAAGCGATCACTTGTCTTCATCCAATTCGGCGGAAGATAGGCGTTGAGAGAGAGAGAGAGAGAGAGAGAGAGAGAGAGAGAGAGAGAGAGAGAGAGAGACAGACAGACAGACAGACAGACAGACACACACACACACACACACACACACACACACACACACACACACACAGAGAGAGAGAGAGAGAGAGAGAGAGAGAGAGAGAGAGAGAGAGAGAGAGAGAGAGAGACACGATGTTGAGAGGCGAAGGCACCATCAGAGAAGAGAAAAACAGATTTGGCAAGTATGATACGATTACTGTGATAGCGTTTGAGGCTGCTCCTATTTCTCTTCCCTCTTCCCTTCCTTCCTTCACTTTCTTCACTTTTCCCGTTCCTTAGATTTTTTCTTTCTTATTTAATTGTTTTATTCTAAAGTGTTTTCTTACTCCATGTAAATACACATGCTTCCACTTTTCTTTTTTTTCTTCTTTTTTTTTCTCCATATGACATTAATTTTCACCCATTTGCAGCAGAGATTGGAAAGCGCATTCCTTCCGCTGTGAACCGTTTTTTTTTTTCCCTCTCAAGTTGATGGCACTGAAATTAACCTGCTTTATTTATAAGTAATGCCTCCTATTTGTCAGCGCAGTGAGGGATGGGAAGGGGGGAGGAGGGGGGGGGGGTGATGGTACAGTGAAGATGCCTCTACCGGGCCGTGTTCAGGGAGTCATTTTCCAGCCGAGAGTAGAATTTGAGTTATCTTCTCTTTGGTTTTGTACTCCTTGTTTATTAGGTGAAGTTTTGCTCGAGCAACTTCCTTTCGTATGCCTTGGCTGTTCTGCCGCTTCTGTACGAACGTTTTGTTTGGTCTGATATCATCCTTGTTTACCGTTGCTGTTATTGTTGTTAACGTTGATGCTGTTGTTGTTGTTGACGTAGTTGTTGTTGACGTTGTTCTTGCTCCTGCTGCTTCTGCTGCTGCTTCTGCTGCTGCTGCTGCTGCTGCTGCCGTCACCATCATTTAAACTTCAGGTGGATATTTCCCATCGACTATTGTTGTTGTTGTTGTTGTTGTTGTTGTTGTTGTTGCTGTTGCTGTTGCTGTTGTTGTTCTTGTTGTTGTTGTTGTTCTTCTTCTTCCGCTTCTTCTTCTTCTTCTTCTTCTTCTTCTTCTTCTTCTTCTTCTTCTTCTTCTTCTTCTTCTTGTAGAACTATATCTACTAAAATGGATGAAGAACTTTATCCATTTCTGCCTCATTGCCTTTCTCTGCCTTTATCTTTGCCTATCTGTCAGTCGGTCTCCCTCCATCCCTCCCTCCCTCCCTCCCTCCCCCCACACTCTCTCTCTCACTCTCTCTCTCTCTCTGTCTGTCTGTCTGTCTGTCTGTCTCTCTCTCTCTCTCTCCTTTTGTTTTTCGCACATTTTTTCCCCAAAGGTACTCATGCATTGATCGTTGTATTTTTTCCATGTATATTGTTTGATTTGTTTCTTTCTCTCTCTCTCTCTCTCTCTCTCTCTCTCTCTCTCTCTCTCTCTCTCTCTCTCTCTCTCTCTCTCTCTGTCTGTCTGTCTCTCTGTCTCTGTCTCTCTCTCTCTCTATCTCTCTCTCTCTCTCTCTCTCTCTCTCACTCTCTCTCTATTCAAGACGACGATCAAACTTGCTGTTTTATGGACTGAAAGAAGAGGTAGGCGAATCTTTCGTTAAGTGCGCTTCAGAAATAGTGAACATCCTTCAACGCTACTTTCCCCACAAGCAATGGTCAGAGCTCATCGCTTGGGTTCGTCAGTTCTCCAAAACGGCCGCCCTCGCCCGATAATTATCAAGTTCCTGAGGTGGGGTGATGCAATGATTGTCATGAGGGACAAGGACAGTAAAGCCAGACTACGGATGAATGATGGGATCCGTGTCGTCACAGACCTGATCAGACAGCAGAGGGACACTATAGCGCCTCACAGACAACGGGGAAAGAACGCCTTCTATGCCAAGGGTAGATTAATAGTGCAGGGTTTCCGCTTGCCTCCTACCCAAGAAAAGGTGTCCAATGAAGATTCCCGTCGGTCTCCTCCACTTGCTCTGTACTCAGAGAAAGCAGCAAGCAGTCAGGAAAACCATGAGAGCACCATGACGCCTTCATGTGAGCAGACCAGTCCAGATGCAGGTGGTAGCAGGTGCCTGGAAGCAGAGGATCCTTACACTGATGCAGCTGAAGACGATGAACAGCCCGAGTCCCCCCGTCTAGCCTTGCCCAGTGTATCTACGCCCAGCCAGCCCAGAGCCTCAGCTACACCCTGGGGCTTTGGACGAGGGTCTCCTCGTCATGGTTCTGAACCTACCTGTGGGGAAAAGGGTGAAGGTAAAGTGATGGGAACAGTGTCGGGTGGGAGGGTGCGGGAAGGAAATGGAGGGAGGGGAAGAGGTAGAGAGAACAACAACAGCAAGAACTCTTCTCAAAGTTCACCCGTGATGACAAGGACACGCACTGCGTCACAACAGACCACCCTGCCTCGAGGTTGGAATGTGAGCAGATAAAAGACAATGCAAAATGACAGGAATAAGGACCAGAATATCATGAACGGTGCCGATGACAAATGACGGGAAGGCCATGGCCCAGATAGTAACGGTAACTGTGCTGAGAAGGGAGGTAATGATGCAAATTGTAGTACTAATTTTGCTATTAACCAGTTTGGTTGTGTGGATAAATGTGTGAATGATCACTATTTGTCGTTTATCACTTATAATGTTGAAGGTTTGTTAACAACAGCAAATGAGTTAGATTTTTCTTCGTTTATGAGTAAATATGATTTTGTTTTTTTTAGTGGAAACTTTTATTGAATCAATTTCTGACACGTTTGTTCAATCACATATTCCTTTTGTATCCCTGGTGTCAAAGTGTCGGACAGTATCAATGGTCGCCTTTCCGGTGGAGTTATAATGTTTGTTCGTAAAGAACTAGGTCAATACATACAACAAATTCATGTAGAATATGACAATGTAGTTGTGTTAAAACTATTTAAGAGGCTTCTTGGAACCGCTAGCGATTGTGTTTTACTAGGAATGTATGTACCTCCAGAAAACTCACCTTATTATGGAGAAACTGACATATATAATGGTACTCTGCTACCTGAGGCACTTCTACTAGAATTAATTAGAGATTACGGAGATATGCCAATTATCTTATGTGGTGATTTTAATTCTTGAACTGGTTCCATGAACACTAGCATTGCTGACCCGGTCGATGAAATATACGAAATGAGTATTGATCACGATGACTATCAATTTGACAATGAAACCAACAAATATTCCAATGACCAAGCTTTTTAACGATTTGGGGAAACTGCTTATAAATGTGTGCCAAGAATTTCAATTAATAATACTGAATGGTATGGAATCATTACATTTTCCGGGGGGTTATACATACATATCACAAACAGGTTGCAGTGTTGTTGACTATTTTATTGTTTACCGTAGTTTACTGCCAAAATGCAAAAAAATGAATATTTTGCCAATGACTGAATCAAAACATTTGCCTGTAGACCTCTACATGAATACTTCTTGTGGTGTTGCTTCCAGTAAAATTGAATGAAAGTCCTTTTCAATAAGAAAATATAAATTGGATGAAGAGAAAAAGATAGAGGTTATAAATAGAATGAAATCAAATCATGTTAAAGATTTATTAGATATAGCAGCATCATTGATTGATGTTGACATTAATGGAGCACTCAATAAGTTTAATGAATGTTTCAATTATGCGGGTGAGTGTATGGAAAGATTAATCGTAATTAGAGGTGAAAAGCAGCAAGCATGGTTTGATCAGGAATGTCGACAACAAAGGAAATCGCTTAGACAAGATTTAAGGAAGATTTGTAACGCACGTTTGAGTAAAGATGACAATAGTATTTGCACGCAGCCAAGAAAAGATCTTGACAATGACAGGACTAAGTATTCACAAAAAAGAAGAGAATACAAGGAACTCCTAAGACACAAGAAAAAAGCACACAAAGAACAAATCATTGCTAATCTGCAAAACAATATAAAAGACCCAAAGAGATTTTGGGATACTATCAGATCTGTTCGACCAAGGTCTAATGGTCAAACTCAATTAGTACAGAAGAATGGTACAATACAGAAGAATGGTACAACCACTTCAAAGGAGTTTTTAATGATCCTGTCACTGATTCTGTTGATGACAACGAATTTGATGATGTATATGTACCCATTGATAGAAATTTTGATGAGCTAAAGAGACACATCTGTACATAAGAGGTCAAGGTCGCGATCAAAGCTTTAAAGAGTAACAAGGCAGCAGGGCCTGATGGTATAATAGGTGATTTTTTTAAGAACAGTTCAGAACAAATAATTCCTTTTTTTTTGGTTAAATTATTTCATTTTCTTTTTGATAATAGTCTCTTTCCTGATGAATGGTGTTTGTCGATCACACAGCCATTGCATAAAAAGGGAGATTTGAGTAACACTGATAACTATAGAGGCATATCACTGTTAAATATTTCTAGTAAACTCTATAGTTTTATTTTAAATAAACGAATTACAAAATGGATTGAGGATAATGATACCATTGGGGAAGAACAAGCAGGATTTAGGGAAAATCATAGCACATTCGATCACATATTTACACTTTATTCTTTGATTCAAAAACAGTTAATAAGGCACAGAAAATTGTATGTTGCTTTTATTGATTTTGCAAGGCCTTCGATTCGGTCAGTAGGGACAAACTGTGGACTATATTGTTTCCATGGGAAGATTCTTTATGCTGTAAAAAGTATGTACAATGTCGTTAAAGCCAAAGTTCGTGCTGGGGGAGATTTGACGGACACTTTTCTGTGTCCTAGAGGCTTAAAGCAAGGGGAGGTCTGCTCCCCTGTTCTTTTCTCACTCTTTATTAATGAGTTGACAAAGGACATTCTGAGATGTGGTAGGCATGGCGTTCAGTTATCTCCTGATCTTATTGAGTTGTTCATACTTTTATTTGCTGATGATGTCGTTTTATTTTCTGATAGTGTTATAGGTCTTCAGAATTAGTTGAACGTGTTATTAAAAACAGCGAACCGATTGGATCTTATTGTCAACCTGGATAAATCAAATGTAGTTGTCTTTAGAAATGGTAGTCATCTGTCTTCATCTGAAAAGTGGTCTTTTGGAAACCAAGAACTACAAATTGTCAATATGTATAAATACCTTGGAATTTACCTTTCTACTAGACTTTCTTTTTCACATACTCTCAAAGACCTAGCAGTTAGAGCAAGAAAGGGTGTAGCAGCAAATATTAGAGTATTATGGTCTGTAGGTGAACATTCACCTGAAATATTTTATAAACTGTTTGACTCCCAAATACAGCCAATACTTACATATGGATCGGAAATTTGGGGATTAACTACTGATCAAGAACACATTGAAAAGGTTCATCTGTCAGCATTAAAACGTTTTATTGGTTTTAGTCCTAAATCACCTAGACAATTGATTTATGGGGAAACAGGTAGATATCCTGTATTTGTAAATACGTATATTAGGTGCATAAAATTTTGGTTTAGATTAGTTAACTTGGATCAATATAGATACTATAGAAAAAGTTATGAGATGTTGTTACACTTACAATCGCAACATTATGTCACTTGGGCGTGTAGAGTCACAAATATTTTATACAGATATGGTTTTGGGATTGTGTGGGAAGCCCAGGGTGTGGGAAATGTTAATATTGTTTTTATCAGAATTCAAACAAAGGCTTATTGATTCATTTAGTCAGGAATGGCATGCTGCACTGGAAAACCATGATTTCTTCCAAATTTATTTGAGTCTTAATGATACTATATCTTGCAAAATGTATTTACGTCAAATCAATAATTTTCGTTTGCGAAGATGTCTCGCTGAATTCAGGATTGGTATGTCCCCCCTTAAACATAGTTATCTACAATTCAGAACGGATGTACACAGTAATGAAAGGGATTGTCCTTTTTGTTCTAACATCATTGAAAATGAAACTCACTTTTTATTTGTATGCCCAAAATACAAGGAACTTAGAGACGAATTCATTCCTGCTAAGTATTCTAAAAATCCATCCCTATCCAAACTTACTTTACTGCTTGCATGTGAAAATCCTGTAACAATTAATAAGTTGTCTATGTATATATGTAAGTCACTTAGTTTACGAAAACAATGTACAGTTGATATGCGTATGAATGCATGATGAATGCTCTGATTATTATGTACCTCCATTGTATGGGCCAGAGGCCTAACAATTAAAACATTTTGACTTTGACTTTTGACTCTCTCTCTCTCTCTCTCTCTCTCTCTCTCTCTCTCTCTCTCTCTCTCTCTCTCTCTCTCCTCTCTCTCTCATATTTTGTTTTTTCGTACATTGTTTTTTTTCCAAAGGTACTCATGTATTGATCTTTGTATTTTTCATGTATATATGTATGTTCTTGCCCAGAGAGCTGGATGTAAAAAAAAAAAGCATATATGCTTCATCCATTAGTCTCTTCAAATAAAATTCGTTCGTTCGTTCCTTCATTCTTCTACTTCTTGTTCTTGTTCTTGTTCTTCTTCTTCTTCTTCTTCTTCTTCTTCTTCTTCTTCTTCTTCTTCTTCTTCTTCTCCTCCTCCTCTCCTCTCCTCCTCCTCCTCCTTCTGCAATGACAGAGAGTGAGTGAGTGAGAGAGAGAGAGAGAGAGAGAGAGAGAGAGAGAGAGGAAGGGAGGGAGGGAGGGAGGAAGAGAAGGAGGGAGCAATCGAGGAAAGACGAGAGGGAATAAAAAGCAGTAAAAAGCAGGTCTATCACATAAGTCTTATCTTCAAAGGCTCTGGCACGGCGGAAACGGGTTCTAAGGCTTCTGAAAACAGGAACCACATGTGCAGAACTAATCAGGCAGATGGTCGGCACAGGAATCAGCACCGTTAGTCTGCAACAACTCTCTTCACCTTCCATCGTCAAAGTCACCATTACCACCACCATTGCCACCATCATTACCACCACCATTACCACCATTATTACCACCATCATTACTACCTCCATTATCACGTCATTGCTTCCCAGACTGCTGCCACCTGTTTTTTTTTTTTTTGTTTTTGTTTGTTTGTTTGTTTTAAATTTCCCACCAGTACCACCAACAGCCCATTGCCGTCACTATCACCACCAGCATCCCATTAACATGCCATCACGTTGTCCCGTCACGACCACTACCGCCATAATACCATCATCTGCAACAGCATTATCCCATTACTTTTACCAACATTATCCCAGAACCACAAGCATTACCTCATGGCCATCAAACCCATGATCCCATCAAATCCATGATCCCATCATTATTGTTGATATCATTCCATCATCATCATCATCACAGTCACCATTATCCCACCACCACCACCTCCATTTCTCCATAAAACCACCACTATAATCTCATTACCATCACCATCACCGCCATTTCTCCATACAACCACCACTGTAATCTCAACACATCGCCATCACCGCCATTTCTCCATACAACCACCACTATAATCTCATTACCATCACCATCACCGCCATTTCTCCATACAACCACCACTGTAATCTCAACACATCACCATCACCGCCATTTCTCCATACAACCATCTCTATAATCTCATCACCATCACCATCTCCACCATTTCTCCATACAACCACCTCTATAATCTCATCACCATCACCGCCATTTCTCCTTACAATCACCACTATAACCTCATCACCATCACCATCTCCACCATTTCTCCATACAACCACCACTATAATCTCATCACCATCACCATCTCCACCATTTCTCCATACAACCACCACTATAATCTCATCACCATCACCATCTCCACCATTTCTCCGTACAACCACCTCTATAATCTCATCACCATCACCGCCATTTCTCCATACAACCACCACTATAATCTCATCACATCACCATCACCGCCATTTCTCCATACAACCACCACTATAATCTCATCACCATCACCATCACCGCCATTTCTCCATACAACCACCACTATAATCTCATCACCATCACCGCCATTTCTCCATACAACCACCACTATAATCTCATCACCATCACCGCCATTTCTCCATACAACCACCACTATAATCTCATCACCATCACCGCCATTTCTCCATACAACCACCTCTATAATCTCATCACCATCACCATCTCCACCATTTCTCCATACAACCACCTCTATAATCTCATCACCATCACCATCACCTCCATTTCTCCATACAACCACCTCCATAATCTCATCACCATCACCATCACCGCCATTTCTCCATACAACCACCACTATAATCTCATCACCATCACCGCCATTTCTCCATACAACCACCACTATAATCTCATCACCATCACCGCCATTTCTCCATACAACCATCACTATAATCTCATCACCATCACCATCACTGCCATTTCTCCATACAACCACCACTATAATCTCATCACCATCACCATCACCACCATTTCTCCATACAACCACCACTATAATCTCATCACATCACCATCACCGCCATTTCTCCATACAACCACCTCTATAATCTCATCACCATCACCGCCATTTCTCCATACAACCACCACTATAATCTCATCACCATCACCATCACCGCCATTTCTCCATACAACCATCACTATAATCTCATCACCATCACCGCCATTTCTCCATACAACTACCACTATAATCTCATCACCATCACCGCCATTTCTCCATACAACCACCACTATAATCTCATCACATCACCATCACCGCCATTTCTCCATACAACCAACTCTATAATCTCATCACATCACCATCACCGCCATTTCTCCATACAACCACCACTATAATCTCATCACCATCACCGCCATTTCTCCATACAACCACCACTATAACCTCATCACCATCACCGCCATTTCTCCATACAACCACCACTATAATCTCATCACCATCACCGCCATTTCTCCATACAACCACCACTATAACCTCATCACCATCACCGCCATTTCTCCATACAACCACCACTAGAATCTCGTCACAATCACCATACCCCTCATTACCCTATCCCATGACCAAAAGAACATTGTCCCATCACCATGATCATTGTTATCTTATTACCGTCACCACTATTACCTCATAATCACCATTACTCTTTTCCCATTGCCAACACAATCACCATTACCACGTTACAGTCATCATCATTTTCCTATTACAATTCAGAACGTTATCTCATCATCATCACCGTTATCTCATACCAATCATCGGTATTACCGCATTATCATTATTAGCATATGCTCATCTTTACCGTCGCCATTATTTGATCACTATAATCACCATTATCCCTTCATTACCGTCAGTATCATCCCATCACCATTACCATTATCCCATCACCATTACCATTATCCCTTCATTACCGTCACTATCATTCCATCACCGTTACCATTATCCCTTCATTACCGTCACTATCACTCCATCACCGTTACCATTATCCCTTCATTACCGCCACTATCATCCCATCATCATTACCATTATCCCATCATTACCGTCACTATCATCCCATCATCATTACCATTACCCCATCATCATCATCATTATCCCATCTCCGTTACCATTATCCCTTCATTACTGTCACCATCATCCCATCATCATTACCATTATCCCTTCATTACCGTCACTATCATTCCATCACCGTTACCATTATCCCTTCATTACCGTCACTATCACTCCATCACCGTTACCATTATCCCTTCATTACCGCCACTATCATCCCATCATCATTACTATTATCCCATCATTACCGTCACTATCATCCCATCATCATTACCATTACCCCATCATCATCATCATTATCCCATCTCCGTTACCATTATCCCTTCATTACTGTCACCATCATCCCATCATCATTACCATTACCCTTCATTACCGTCACTATCATCCATCATCATTACCATTATCCCTTCATTACCGTCACTATCATCCCATCATCATTACCATTATCCCTTCATTACCGTCACTATCATCCCATCATCATTACCATTATCCCTTCATTACCGTCACTATCATCCCATCATCATTACCATTATCCCTTCATTACTGTCACCATCATCCCATCATCATTACCATTATCCCTTCATTACCGTCACTATCATCCCATCATCATTACCATTATCCCTTCATTACCGTCACTATCATCCCATCACTATTACCATTATCCCTTCATTATCATCATTATCCCATCACCGTTACCATTATCCCATCACAATCATCAACATTTTCCATCGGTCTAAAATTTTACAGATGGAAGATTTTTTACCCAAATTTCCGGTGTGTTGGGCCGCTTCCAGATCAGGACTTCTAGATGCCCTTCTACTGTCAGAAATATTTGGCTCTGCCGGGATTCGAACCAGGATTTCCTTGATGGATGGATTGTCTGAAGGCGTTACCTTTTCAGGCGGCTATCTTATCCACATGTCTGTCCTAAACTAGAAGACTTATGCCTCATGGAGTTCATTTTGTTCCTCCTCGACCAGATCCAGCTGGAATTCTTTTTGCTTATGAAAGTTTGCTGAGTATACCATTGAGAAAAATCAGCGAACTGTAAGAGTTTCACAAAGGAGATGGTTGGTAGGAAGAAAGTAGGTGGAAGGGAGAGGGGGGTTAGTTTCTAGCAAAGCAGATGTTGCACAGCTTGTTTCAGCTCAACGCTGTGTCCTGTGTACAATGACCCTTTTTGTCGGGCTGTAAAAATTGTTTATTAACCGAATAGTGTGTGTGCGTGTGTGTGTGTGTGTGTGTGTGTGTGTGTGTGTGTGTGTGTGTGTGTGTGTGTGTGTGTGTGTGTGTTGTATATTTCTATGTAAGCCGAGTATATTTCCACTTTTTTGCGAAGCCGCAGAAATATACATAACTTTTTTTTTTTAAATGCTGGCGCATGATTATGTATATTGTTGTCAATATTTTTGAAGTTGTCGTTGCTGCTGGCGGTGACAATGATGTTTCTGTTTTTTTTCTTTCGTTTTGAAAGTCGACAGTTATTCACACACACACACACACACACACACACACACACACACACACACACACACACACACACACACACACACACACACACACACACACACACACACACGCACGCACGCATACATATATACACACACATTCTCTCTCTCTCCCTCTCCCTCCTCTCTTTCTGTCTCTCTGTATCTCTTTTTCTCTCTGTCTCTGTCCACGTCTCTCTGTCTGTCTGTCTGTCTGTCTGTATCTCTTTCTCTCTGTCCCTGTCTCTCTGTCTGTCCCCCCTCTCTCTCCTCCATCCCCTCTCGTTCGCTATCTGCCGCCTTCAGGCCATCAAATGAAGCTCCGCATGTGGCTTAAGGCTGAAGAATCCTGCTATCACAGTCCAGGGAGAGAAGTCTCCATCATGGTGAAGAATAGGGACAGCTGGCACCACCCAATATCATTGTTCCAGACAGCGAGACGTCAGGACGGAATGAGAAATGGGGAGAGTCAGGCTGATGTCTGCTCTCCTCCAGTTTGTCACTTACTACAAGTTGTCCTCTTCCTTCGTCTTATTCTCCTTCTTTCTGTCACTCTGTCTCTGTCTCTATCTTTCTGTCTCTCTCTCTGTCTCTTTGTCCCACCCTCCCTCCCTCCCTCCCTCTTCCTCTGTCTCTAAGTCTTTCTCTCTGTCCCTCCCCCCCTCCCTCTTCCTCTGTCTCTCTGTCTGTGTGTGTGTCTCTCTCTCTGTCTCTTTGTCCCTCCCTTCCTCCCTCTCCCTCTCTCTTTCTCTGTCTCTCTCTCTCTCTCTCTCTCTGTCTCTCTGTCCCTTCCTCCTCCCTCCCTACCCACCCCCCTCTCTGTCAGTCTGTCTTTCTTTCTTTCTCCCTGACTCTCTATGTCTCCCTCTCTCTCTCTTTCTCTCTGTCTTCTCTCTCTCTCTCTCTGTCTCCATCTCTCTCTGTCTCTCTCTCTCTCTCTCTCTCTCTCTCTCTCTCTCTCTCTCTCTCTCTCTGTATCTCATTCTGTCAGTCAGTCAGTCTGTCTGTCTGTCATTTTGTGTCTCTCTGTCTCTCTCTCTCTCTCCCTCTCTCTCTCTCTCTCTTTCTACTCTCTCTCCGTCTCTCTCTCTCTTTCTACTCTCTCTCTCTCTCTCTCTCTCCTCTCTCTCAGAAGTGAACAGTCGTGAGTGTCCTAGCACTAAGTGACCCAGCCCAAACGACTGGACACCAGCACTACACAGACATGGGTCACCAGCACTACACAGACATGGGTCACCAGCACTACACAGACATGGGTCACCGGCACTACACAGACATGGGCCACCAGCACTACACAGACATGGGTCGTGTGCAGCGTCACGGGCAAAGTGGTCAGGAAACTCTTGGAGTTCCTGTCTGTCTGTGCAGTCAGTGCCAGAACGAACAGGACGTTTGTGGATAACTCTTTAGGTAACATGAAGCACGACAGATTGAAAATAGGATTCGCTGATATTAGAACGTTGTCGGCCTTCATCGCAAACCATTACATTTGAAAGAGA
>CM065715.1:2682428-2687428 GCA_033310375.1 Conus canariensis
GTTTGCCTATGATAATACTGATCAACACAACTCTGAATCAGGGAGCTGTGTGAATGTTTCCTATGATAATACTGATCAACAGAACTCTGAATCAGGGAGCTGTGTGAATGTTTGCCTATGATACATACTGATCAACACAACTCTGAATCAGGGAGCTGTGTGAATGTTTGCCTATGATACATACTGATCAACACAACTCTGAATCAGGGAGCTGTGTGAATGTTTGCCTATGATACATACTGATCAACACAACTCTGAATCAGGGAGCTGTGTGTTTGGAAATGGGGGCGGGCAGGGAGAAGGTTTGGCTGGGAGGAAGGTGGGGGGGGGGGGGGTGCTGTATGATGAGATTCATCATAGTGTGTTGGTTCGGTTGTGTCTTTGTTCTTAATCCTGAAGCAGCATATCAGGACTGTCGTCAGCTCTCGCCATTTCCTTCCTTGTTTGTTTCGAAGATGCCGTGCAGTAAGCCAGTTCCTGTTTTGTCTGGCCTGTGTGTGTGTGTGTGTGCGCGCGCGCGCGCGCGCACGCGCGCGCGCGTGTGTGTGTGTGTGTGTGTGTGTGTGTGCGGGTGCGTATGCGTATGCGTGTGTGTGTGTGTGTGT
The DNA here is from genome assembly GCA_033310375.1 of Conus canariensis. Taxonomy (NCBI): domain Eukaryota; kingdom Metazoa; phylum Mollusca; class Gastropoda; order Neogastropoda; family Conidae; genus Conus; species Conus canariensis. The sequence continues at coordinate 2,683,034 of CM065715.1, forward strand.
GTGTGTTTTGTGTGTGTGTGTGTGTGTGTGTGTACACGTGCGCGCTTGCGCGCGTGTGTATATGTTCATGTATGAGCGAGTGACAGAGAGAGAGAGAGAGAGAGAGAGAGAGAGAGACGGAGAGAGGGAGAGCGAGCGAGCGAGCGAGAGAGAGAGCGGAGAGAGAGAGAGAGAGAGAGAGAGAGAAGAGATATGCATGTACGCGTGTGTAGGTGTGTAAAAGAGTGAATGTGTGTGTGCACACACGCACGCACGCGCACGCTCTGTGTGTGTGTGTGTGTGTGTGTGTGTGTTGTGTGTGTGTGTGTGTGTGTGTGCGCGCGCGTGCGCGCGCGCGCGCGCGAGACAGACTGATATAGACAAAGACACAGAGAGAGAGATAAAGAGAGAGGTGGGGGAGGGTGAATAAACGAGACAGACAGACAGACAAAAAGATACACAGACGCACAGACAGAAAGACATATAGGCAGACAGAGAGAGAGAGAGAGAGAGAGAGAGAGAAGAGAGAGAGAGAGAGAGAGAGAGAGAGAGAGAGAGAGAGAGGAGCAACATACACATCGCAAGATAACGTTAGAAATCGGTTTTGACGCGCATGCAAAGAAGACGGATAACTTAAAGAGAACAACAAACATCCGCAAAAAAAAAGAAGAAAAACCAAACCAACAAAAGTCTGCAAAGGAAAAGAAGGGCCTCGTTTCCAACCTCCCCCAAGTCTGCAGCTAACCGACAAAGCCCCATGTCTGAAGCTGACATGAAGAACGATTTCTCTCTCTCTCTCTCTCTCTCTCTCTCTCTCTCTCTCTCTCTCTCTCTCTCTCTCTCTCTCTCTCTCTCTCTCTCTTCTTCTTCTTCTTCTTCTTCTTCTCTCTTCTTCTTCTCACTCTCTCCTTCGCTAGCTCTCTCTCTTCTCTCTCTCTCTCTCTCTCTCTCTCCTCTCCTCTCCTCCCTCCCTCCCTCCCTCCCTCTCCCTCCTCTTTCCCTTTTTCTTCCCTTCCCCCTCCCCTATCTCTCTCTCCCTCCCTCTCTGTCTCTGTCTCTCTGTCTCTGTCTCTGTCTCTGTCTCTCTCTCTCTCTCTCTCTCTCTCTCTCTCTCTCTCTCTCTCTCTCATGCTTTCAGCAGCTGCACCAGAGAAATGCCTCCTGCATTCCGAGGAGATGTCGTCAGGTTATCGGCATCTTGTGAAAGTCAGCACAGTTGGTAAAGACAGGCCTGTGTACAGTGTGACTGTGCTGCCTCTGCCACTGACGGTGTAGCTAGGTCACAGAGATCTGTCATTGATGTTGTAGCTAGGTCACAGAGATCTGCCACTGATGTTGTAGCTAGGTCACAGAGATCTGTCACTGATGTTGTAGCTAGGTCACAGAGATCTGTCACTGATGTTGTAGCTAGGTCACAGAGATCTCTCACTGATGTTGTAGCTAGGTCACAGAGATCTGCCACTGATGGTGTAGCTAGGTCACAGAGATCTGTCACTGATGTTGTAGCTAGGTCACAGAGATCTGTCACTGATGGTGTAGCTAGGTCACAGAGATCTGTCACTGATGTTGTAGCTAGGTCACAGAGATCTGCCACTGGTGTTGTAGCTAGGTCACACAGATCTGCCACTGGTGTTGTAGCTAGGTCACAGAGATCTGTCACTGATGTTGTAGCTAGGTCACAGAGATCTGTCACTGATGTTGTAGCTAGGTCACAGCTAGGTCACAGAGATCTGTCACTGATATTGTAGCTAGGTCACAGCTAGGTCACAGAGATCTGTCACTGATATTGTAGCTAGGTCACAGAGATCTGCCACTGATGTTGTAGCTAGGTCACAGCTAGGTCACAGAGATCTGCCACTGATGATGTAGCTAGGTCACAGAGATCTGCCACTGATGTTGTAGCTAGGTCACAGAGATCTGCCACTGGTGTTGTAGCTAGGTCACAGAGATCTGCCCCTGGGGGGGGGGGGGGGGGGGGGTTACACGTCAGTACCAACGTTCAGTACATTGTTACTTGGGGGGTTACCAATATTTGATAAACATTTATTTGGGGGGGGGGGGGGGTATATATCAGTACCAACGGTCAATACATTTTGACTTGGGGGGAGGGGGGGGGGGACGGTATCAACATTTGATAAATATCTACTGGGGGGAGGGGATGTTTACACGTCAGTACCAACATTTGATAAATTTTTATTTGGGGGTTACACAATTTCCTGCTTCCGCTTCCCTGTGGGTCAATTTTCCTTGAGTTATCTTCCCTGAAACAACCTTTCCGGCAGTCAAGGGAATTTGACGTGCGCGCAGTCAGTAAGCACTCTACTGTACACAGAGGGAGACAGCGATGAATGGAGTGTTAAAACAAGGACTGGTCAGTAAGCACTCTACTGTACACAGAGGGAGACAGCGATGAATGGAGTGTTAAAGCAAGGACTGGTCAGTAAGCACTCTACTGTACACAGAGGGAGACAGCGATGAATGGAGTGTTAAAACAAGGACTGGTCAGTAAGCACTCTACTGTACACAGAGGGAGACAGCGATGAATGGAGTGTTTTAAAACAAGGACTGGTCAGTAAGCACTCTACTGTACACAGAGGGAGACAGCGATGAATGGAGTGTTAAAACAAGGACTGGTCAGTAAGCACCACAGTGTACACAGAGGGAGACAGCGATGAATGGAGTGTTAAAACAAGGACTGGTCAGTAAGCACTCTACTGTACACAGAGGGAGACAGCGATGAATGGAGTGTTAAAACAAGGACTGGTCAGTAAGCACTCTACTGTACACAGAGGGAGACAGCGATGAATGGAGTGTTAAAACAAGGACTGGTCAGTAAGCACTCTACTGTACACAGAGGGAGACAGCGATGAATGGAGTGTTAAAGCAAGGACTGGTCAGTAAGCACTCTACTGTACACAGAGGGAGACAGCGATGAATGGAGTGTTAAAACAAGGACTGGTCAGTAAGCACCACAGTGTACACAGAGGGAGACAGCGATGAATGGAGTGTTAAAACAAGGACTGGTCAGTAAGCACTCTACTGTACACAGAGGGAGACAGCGATGAATGGAGTGTTAAAACAAGGACTGGTCAGTAAGCACTCTACTGTACACAGAGGGAGACAGCGATGAATGGAGTGTTAAAACAAGGACTGGTCAGTAAGCACTCTACTGTACACAGAGGGAGACAGCGATGAATGGAGTGTTAAAACAAGGACTGGTCAGTAAGCACTCTAGTGTACACAGAGGGAGACAGCGATGAATGGAGTGTTAAAACAAGGACTGGTCAGTAAGCACCACAGTGTACACAGAGGGAGACAGCGATGGATGGAGTGTTAAAACAAGGACTGGTCAGTAAGCACTCTACTGTACACAGAGGGAGACAGCGATGAATGGAGTATTAAAACAAGGACTGGTCAGTAAGCACTCTACTGTACACAGAGGGAGACAGCGATGAATGGAGTGTTAAAACAAGGACTGGTCAGTAAGCACTCTACTGTACACAGAGGGAGACAGCGATGAATGGAGTGTTAAAACAAGGACTGGTCAGTAAGAACTCTACTGTACACAGAGGGAGACAGCGATGAATGGAATGTTAAAGCAAGGACTGGTCAGTAAGAACTCTACTGTACACAGAGGGAGACAGCGATGAATGGATTGTTAAAGCAAGGACTGGTCAGTAAGCACTCTACTGTACACAGAGGGAGACAGCGATGAATGGAGTGTTAAAGCAAGGACTGGTCAGTACGTACTATAGTGTACACAGAGGGAGACAGCAATGAATGGAGTGTTAAAGCAAGGACTAGTCAGTAAGCACTCTAGTGTACACAGAGGGAGACAGCGATGAATGGAGTGTTAAAACAAGGACTGGTCAGTAAGCACTCTAGTGTACACAGAGGGAGACAGCGATGAATGGAGTGTTAAAACAAGGACTGGTCAGTAAGCACTCTAGTGTACACAGAGGGAGACAGCGATGAATGGAGTGTTAAAACAAGGACTGGTCAGTAAGCACTCTACTGTACACAGAGGGAGACAGCGATGAATGGAGTGTTAAAACAAGGACTGGTCAGTAAGCACTCTACTGTACACAGAGGGAGACAGCGATGAATGGAGTGTTAAAACAAGGATTGGTCAGTAAGCACTCCACTGTACACAGAGGGAGACAGCGATGAATGGAGTGTTAAAACAAGGACTGGTCAGTACGTACTATAGTGTACACAGAGGGAGACAGCGATGAATGGAGTGTTAAAACAAGGACTGGTCAGTAAGCACTCTAGTGTACACAGAGGGAGACAGCGATGAATGGAGTGTTAAAACAAGGACTGGTCAGTAAGAACTTAGTGTACACAGAGGGAGACAGCGATGAATGGAGTGTTAAAACAAGGACTGGTCAGTACGTACTATAGTGTACACAGAGG
>CM065715.1:2697428-2702428 GCA_033310375.1 Conus canariensis
TTATGAATGATGGTGATGAAATCCTGATGAAGAAGATTGATTGATGATGATGATGATGATGATTGATTGATGATGATGATGATGATGATTGTTTGATGATGATGATGATTGATGAAGATGATGATGATGCCACGGAAATGGCAAAGATGAGCCCCATCCACCTCCCTCCCACCCGTCCCACCTGAAAAAAAATGAACGACACCAATTGCACTAACATGAGAACCCCTGCCGTACTTTAGAGCTGGTGGTAGCAGTTCACTCAGCAGCGGGAATGCTTTTGGACTCCAAAGCGAATCTTGGTACTTCTTACAGCCTTTCCGCCACTCTTTCCTGTCCCTGGCATTGCGAGAGGAATGACAGGAAATGAGAGCATGGAGGGGCTGACTGGGTAGTCAGACAGTGCGTGGTGGTAAAGCAGGTGTGTCCACAAAGGCACACACACACACACACACACACACACACACACACACACACACACACACACACACACACACCACGTGTGTGTGTGTGTGTGTGTGTGTGTGTGTGTGTGTGTGTGTGTGTGTGTGTGTGTGTGTACACACATACACACAGATGTCTATACACCCTTACTTTTTTCATCTTCCCTGTGGTTTTTATCGTCTTTTTCCATGGGTGTTTGTTTATCCTACCTCCTCGTCAGAAGCGTTGCAGTCAAAGCCACTAATGAGCGAACACAAGGATCGTTGTCCATCACAGTCGTTAGTCACGCTGTTGTGTGTGTGATGAGGTGCCAGTCGTTAGTCACGCTGTTCTGTGTGTGGTGGGGTGTCAGCCTTCGTCAAGCCTCAGCCTTCACAGAGCCCCCAACACACAGCGTTAGTCTTCACTACAGACCCTCCGACACACAGCGTTATTCCCCATACAGACCTCTCTGACACGGAACATTACAGCCGACTCCACTTCAGACTTGAAGCACTCCTCGCTAACATCCTCTCTTACAGTTCGCGTAACGCTGACGGGAAGATTTACGTTTTGCGGTGAGTCATAACTTGGGGTTGATACTAAACGACGAAGCAACGGGGTGTTTCAAATGTGTTGACCAGAAGAGTAATATTGGCTTGATGACTAGTAGGTTTCCCAATGGTTTTATTGTCAAGAGGCCTACAATATTTCTATGTTGAAGAGGTCTACTTTCTGTTTATGGTGCATACGTTCACGTTGGGCTTGTGACCAGAGTACTTCCATTGAATGTACTACAAGGACACCTACTTTCTGTTTGTTTCAGTTCATCCACATTACTCTTATGGTCAGTAGAACTACGTTGGGTGCATAACCACTGTGGTCAGATTTGATTCAGTTTTTGGTTATAACTCGTGAGCTTATGTTGAGTTTATGGCCAGAAGGCCTATATTGGATTTTGTATTGGAAATCCTTCAATAACTAGAAGGTCTACACCACGTTTATGACAAGAAGACCTACACTTGATTTATGATGAAATGGGCTACACTAGACTTATGACAAGGCCTACGGAAGGGTTTTGACCAGAAAGCCTGTACAGGGCTGTGACTACCAGGCCTACACTGAGTGTATGAGTAAGTAGGCTAACATTTAGTTTATGGACAATAGGCCTAAATACTATATCTATGACCATTAGGTCTGCACTGAGTTTACCAGCAGGAGGCGTATATCACGTTCACGACCAGAAGAGTCCACTGTGTTTATGACCAGAACGCCTACATTGAATTCACTACCAGAAGGCCTACAATTATTATTGAATGCAGTTCATTTTCATTCGGTGCATTCAAAGATGCTGGTTCCAACTAGTAGAAGAGCGTTCAAATTGTGGATATGGTCAGACGTGAATTTCAATTGCATGAAGAGAGATGTTTCTAAACTTATGCCAGGAAAGAGGTGGATGTGGGGATATCTTCCCAGTGGGTTATGGTGATGTACAATTGTTAGGTGACCTGGAGGTCTGTCCTAGAAGATGATTTGTGTCTGTTCACTTAACGTGCGTGTTTGAATCTGTCAATAGTTTGTTGAAAAGGGAGGTAAGGGTGGTGGTTTGCGGTGAGATTTTGTGGAGTCCAGAACCCATGAATCCTCTCTCTCTGTCTCCTTCATCCGCCCCTGATTTGTCTGTGTACATGATTCTGCAAATTTAGTGCAGTTGCCAGACAAAGGGTGCAGAGTTCGTTTGTTTGTTGCAGGCTGAGCAGTGTGTGTACAGGGGAGAGAGGAATTCCTGCGACGCCAGACTGTTTGACAGTCATGTAAACGTGGCCTTAATGTAACATGGCATGACATGTGTTTACGTTTTATTTTACCTCAGTGATGCCTTGTTGCATTCCAATTGTGTGTTCAGAGTATCATCGGTGCTATTAATTTCTCATTTGTGGTGAGATGAAGGAAAGGACAGGAGAGGGAGGGAGGAGAGGAGAGAGAGAGAGAGAGAGAAGAGAGAGAGAGAGAGAGAGAGAGAGAAGAGAGAGAGAGAGAGAGAGAGAGTTTGTGTCACTAATGACTCGAAACTCTATTCACAGAAAAACCTAATCTTCTTACTGAAGGGGAATAAACATATTACAGAACAACAGAATCCAGTAGCATATACACTTCAAGTGAATCAACCAACCAGATTACATTCTGCATAATGTAAACGAGAGACAGACAGACAGACAGACAGACAGACAGACAGAGAGAAGAGAGAGAGGTCTTTAGCCATGTGCAAAAAAGCTTCTGGTATTACAAATGGTAGTGATTGGGACAGCAGGCAGAGGCCCTAAATTACACGGTGATTTGATTATGATTTGTGGTGGCTGAAATGGACAATGAACTTAGCAAGATCAACAATTGTCTCAGCTCTTCTGTCTTTGACACAGTGTCTGTGTTCGTGTCACTCTTAGATAAAGAGACAACTAACTTAGCAAGATCAACAATTGTCTCAGCTCTTCTGTCTTTGAACAGTGTCTGTGTTCGTGTCACTCTTAGATAAAGAGACAACTAAACTTAGCAAGATCAACAATTGTCTTAGCTCTTCTGTCTTTGACGACAGTCTGTGTTCGTGTCACTCTTAGATAAAGAGACAACAAACTTAGCAAGATCAACAATTGTCTAGCTCTTCTGTCTTTGAGACAGTCTGTGTTCGTGTCACTCTTAGATAAAGAGACAACAAACTTAGCAAGATCAACAATTGTTCTTAGACTCTTCGTGTCATTTGTAAGACAACTCTGCGTTTCGCCTGTCATCTCATTAGATAAAGAGACAACAAAGAAAAGGTCAGAAAGACTTGAGAAATAGATAGACTGGAGGGAGAGCGCGGCGGGGGGGGGGGGGGGGGGGGGGGGGGGGGGGGGCACGCAAACTTAAGAGAATCGACCGGCAGATAGGCAATCAGACATACAGAGAGAGAAGAGAGAGAGAGAGAGAGAGAGAGAGAGAGAGAGAGAGAGAGAGAGAGAGAGAGAGAGAGAGAGAGAGAGAGAATCCACTTGTCAGCAGAAACAAAAACGTGCAGAGAGATCAGGATGGACATGACAAACGATGGGGAAGCATGGAAGGTCGACAGAGGAGAAACATCAGAGGGAGGAAGAGAAGAAGAAGAAGAAGAAAGAAGAAGAAGAAGAAAGAGAGAAGAAGAAGAAAAAGTAAGAGAAGAAGAAGAAGAAAAAGAAGAAGAAGAAGAAGAAGAAGAAGAAGAAGAAGAAGAAAAAGAAAGAGAAGAAGAAGAAGAAGAAAAGGAAGAAGAAGAGGAAGAATGGAGGAGAAGCAGAAGAAGAAGAAGCAGAAGAAGAAGAAGAAGAAGAAGAAGAAGAAGAAGATGCAAAGCATATAAACGTACTCCCAGTTTATCCTGAATACGCGTGAGATATTCCATAAAGAGGAAAAAACCGTCTTGGGCTGGTGTAACCGTTAGTAATGGCTCTTCTGGTAAACATCAGCCATCATCTGTGACCTATAATGAACATACTTACAAATTTTAAGAAAGATCGGCCAAGCACTTTCTGAAATATTTCATAAAAAAGAAAAACCGTTATGGGCCATTAGTAAAAGCTACAACGGTAAACTTAAACATCGGGCATCATCCGTGACCCATAATGAAAATACCTACAAATTTTCAGAAATATCGGCCACGTACTTCCTGAGATATTCCATGAAGAAGAAAAACCGTTAGGGGCCGGTATAGCTAAACTAAAACATCAGGCATCATCCGTGACCCATAATGAACATGCCTACACATTTTCAGAAAGATCGGCCAAGTACTTTCTGAGTCATTCCATAAAAAAGAAAAACCATTACGGACCGTTACAGCCATTAGTAACGGCTACAACGGTAAACTAAAACGTCAGGCATCATCCGTTGCCCATAATGAACATACCTACAAAGTTTCAGAAAGATCGGCCAAGTACTTTCTGAGATATTCCATAAAGAAGAAAAACCGTTATGGCCGTTATAGCCGTTAGTAACGGCTATAACGGTAAACTAAAACATCGGGCATCATCCGTAATCTATAGTGAACATACCTGCTAATTTTCAGAAAGATCGGCCACGTACTTTCTGAGATATTCCATGAAAAAGGAAAACCGTTACAGGCCGTTACAGCCGTTTCTAACAGCTATAACGGTAAACTTAAGCATCCGGCATCATCCATGACCCATAATGAACATACCAGCTAATTTTCACAAACATCGGCCAAGCACTTTCTCAGATATTCCCTGAAGAAGAAGAAAAACCGTTACAGGCCGTCACAGCCGTTAGTAACGGCTATAACGGTAAACTAAAACATCGGGCATTATTCGTGACCCATAATGAACATACATGCTAATTTTCAGAAAGATCGGCCATGTACTTTCTGAGATATTCCATAAAAAGAAAACCGTCACAGGGACGTTACAACCGTTAGTAACGGATATAACGGTAAACTAAAACATCGGTCATCATCCGTGACCCATAATGAACATACCTGCTAATTTTCACAATGATCGGCCAAGTACTTTCGGAGATACTCTATAAAGAAGAAAAACCGTTACAGGCCGTCACAG
>CM065715.1:2704928-2707428 GCA_033310375.1 Conus canariensis
TCATGTCTGTGTCTCTCTAAGATAAAGAGAAAACAAAGACGAGGGGAAGCCGACTCGGTCAGAATTTGACTGAGGGGTGGGGAAAACATAGGAACATAACGACAGGCAAACAACATACAGGCAGAAAAACAGACAGACAGGCAAAGAGATAGAGAAAGCTGGAGTCCTTCATTCATTTGTCGGTGGAAAGAGATCATGGAAAGAGACTAGGACGGACATGACAAATGACAGGAAGGGAAGGGTCGAATCAGCAGAAGTATACACACACACACACACACACACACACACACACACACACACACACACACACACACACACACATGGATGTGTGCTTACACTGCCTCCTCGTCATTCGTCTTGTGCTAACAGACAGCAGAGAGCGAGCAGACAGGTCGTTGACCAGCAGGTCGTTGACCAACACGGTCGTTAGCCACGTTGTTCTGTGTCAGCCTCCATCAAGCTTCAGCCTTCACAGACCCTCGAACAGACCGTTATTCTTCTCTCCAGACCCCTGAGTCACAGAACATTATTCTTCCCCTCAATCGGCCGCCTCCACTACAGACTTATAGCTCTCCTCGTTAACAGCCTTCTCCATAGCTCACGTAATGGACGTTTTTCGTTTCGGTGGTGTATCTTCAGGTTGATGCTAAAAGACGAAGCGACAGGGTGTTTCAAATGTGTTGATCAGTAGAGTAGTATTGGATTGAGGACTGGAAGAATTACCATTGGGTTTATTATCTGGAGGCGTACATTGGCTTCATGATCAGTAGGAGTACTTTGTATTTTATGATCAATACGTTTGTTTGGGGATTATGGCCAGTGGTCTTCTACTGGATTTATTACCTGAGGGCTTACTTTGTTTTTTGTGATTACAAACAATAAATTGCTTTTATGACTGTTTGGTTTACATTACGTTGTGACCAGTACAGTTAAGTACGTTTATTTTTGTTCATGGCTCATGGATCTAAGTTGGCTTCATAACTAGAAGACTTACACTGGATTTGGTGTCGTCAGGTCTAGATTGGCTTCCTAACCAGAAGGCTTACATTGGCTTCCTAACCAGAAGGCCTACATTGGCTTCCTAACCAGAAGGTCTACATTGGCTTCCTAACCAGAAGGCCTACATTGGCTTCCTAACCAGAAGGTCTACATTGGCTTCCTAACCAGAAGGCCTGCATTGGCTTCCTAACCAGAAGGTCTACATTGGCTTCCTAACCAGAAGGTCTGCATTGGCTTCCTAACCAGAAAGTCTACATTGGCTTCCTAACCAGAAAGTCTACACTGGCTTCCTAACCAGAAAGTCTACATTGGCTTCCTAACCAGAAAGTCTACATTGGCTTCCCTACCAAAAGTTCTACATTGGCTTCATAAAGCAGAACATTAGCTTCATAAGCAGAAGGCCTACATTGGCTTCATAACCACGAGGCCTACGTGTGTGTGTGTGTGTGTGTGTGTGTGTGTGTGTGTGTGTGTGTGTGTGTGTGTGTGTGTGTGTGTGTGTGTTTCTGTCTGTCTGTCTGTCTGTCTGTGTGTATACAGAGAGAGAGAGAGAGAGAGAGAGAGAGAGCTATATATGTATAGATAGATAGATAGATAGATTGATACATAGATAGTTAGATAATGCTTCATATGTATGTGTGGATTTGTCCCTTCTTTGTTTTTGATTTTCAAAAAGGGAGGTAAGGGGTATGATGGATGAGCAGGGGCCCAGGCACCCACCACCCCTTCCCCCCTCCCTCTTGATTCCCCTCAGGAATGTCAGTGTAGGTGTGTCCTCAAATGGTGTGTAATTGGCAGACCTGTGCCACAGAGCTGGCTGGGCTTGGTGCAGGGTGAACAATGTGCAGACGGGGAAGAGAGCAATTCCTACCATGCCACACTGTTTTTTAGTCCAGTGAACATGCTGTTACAGTCACATGACGTGACATGGGCCAACAATTTATACATCTGTGATGCGTTTTGTAAATTCAAGATTTCTGGGGGGTTTCTTTCGCATGTACGCTTAGGCTAAAACCAGATACTTACGGTTGCAGTACACAACTGACTATATTTTTCTGCTGACAGTGAATTCTTTTCTTGAGGATTAGAAAAGAACAGAAAAAAAGAAGGTATTGACAGAGAACGAACTGCTACCTATGGATCTTTGGAGAGCCATCAAAACCTAAAAGGGTTGGTAAATTTTGCCCCAGCTTAAGTAGCTGAACCGGCCAAAAATGGTGTCTGCTGCACGCACAAGGTGTAAACACAGCCGAGGTTAGTTTGCAGGCATACCATTGTTTTCCGCGAATTCATGGAAAATAGAAAAAAATGAAAAAGATCATTGTGGGGGAGTGGGGGAGGAGAGAGAATCAGTGAACCTAAAGAACGCAGGTCCCGCTTTAGGTACTCTCTATTAGACTATACTAACATCACAAGACGTTGTAAAGAGAGAGGAGAGCCGCCATTTTTTCCGCTCGCGTCCGAAAAACGTTTGGAAACTGAAAAAGACTGACATCTGAAG
>CM065715.1:2712428-2719928 GCA_033310375.1 Conus canariensis
ACATGTACTATCAAAGAGCTTAACAGATCCATACATAGAGGTGAAACTGCTTCATGGAGTGTGGCTAATACATGTACTATCAAAAGAGCTTAACAGATCCATACATAGAGGTGAAACTGCTTCATGGAGTGTGGCTAATACATGTCCTATCAAAGAGCTTAACAGATCCATACATAGAGGTGAAACTGCTTCATGGAGTGTGGCTAATACATGTACTATCAAAAGAGCTTAACAGATCCATACATAGAGGTGAAACTGCTTCATGGAGTGTGGCTAATACATGTCCTATCAAAAGAGCTTAACAGATCCATACATAGAGGTGAAACTGCTTCATGGAGTGTGGCTAATACATGTCCTATCAAAAGAGCTTAACAGATCCATACATAGAGGTGAAACTGCTTCATGGAGTGTGGCTAATACATGTCCTATCAAAAGAGCTTAACAGATCCATACATAGAGGTGAAACTGCTTCATGGAGTGTGGCTAATACATGTCCTATCAAAAGAGCTTAACAGATCCATACATAGAGGTGAAACTGCTTCATGGAGTGTGGCTAATACATGTCCTATCAAAAGAGCTTAACAGATCCATACATAGAGGTGAAACTGCTTCATGGAGTGTGGCTAATACATGTCCTATCAAAAGAGCTTAACAGATCCATACATAGAGGTGAAACTGCTTCATGGAGTGTGGCTAATACATGTCCTATCAAAAGAGCTTAACAGTAATTTTGTCAAACGATTCCTTGACCTCATGTTTTGTCCAAGTAACCGTTACCACAATATCATTATTATTGTCACCATCATCATCATCATCATCATCATCATCATCATCATCATCATCATTATAGTTATTATTATTATTATTATTGTTCTTGCTATTATATTATCATTAGTATTATCACCACCACCACCACCACCACCACCACCACCACCACCACCACCATCATCATCATCATCATCATCATCATCATTATTTTTTTATCATCATCATTATTATTATTTCAATTATTATTGTTGTTATTATTATCGTCATCATCATCATTATTATTATCATTACCATCATCATCCTCATAATTATTGTAATTTATTATTATTATCATCATGTTGTGTGAGTGCTTTTGTTTTGTTTTGTTTTGTTTTTCTTTCTGTTTTAAGTTTCTCATACATATATATATATATATATATATATATATATATATATATATATACATATATATATAGACAGAGACAGAGAGAGAGGGGAGGGGGAGGGACAGAGACAAACAGACAGTCAGACAGACAGACAGAGAGACAGAGAGAGAGAGCGTGTTTAACCAAGAAAGGGAGGGGGGGGGGGGTATTCAGCCATGCATTGAAAGCCTTTTTGCATGTTTAACGACAGTACCCAGGACAACAGGGAGATACCCAAAACAACTCTGTGACTTAATTACGACTTTCAGCGTTTCAAACCACAGCAACTTCGCCACATCAGTAACCATAAGCTCTTCTGTTTTGGAGACAGACAGTGTCTAAATATGTCTCCGAAAGAGAAAACAGAAAACAAAAAGAAAGACAAAAAGGTTTAGGTAGAAAAAAAACTAACTAAAGAGTGGGAAAACGCACAAAGAGACAGCAGCCAATAGACAGGCAGTCAGAGAGAGGGAGGGGGTGGAGAGAGAGAGAGAGAGAGAGAGAGAGAGAGAGAGAGAGAGAGAGAGAGAGAGAGAGAGAGAGAGAGAGAGAGAGAGGTGGGGGGGACAGAGTCCTTCATTTGTCAGCGGAAACATAATCGCGAAGAGAGATCAGCGCGGAAATGACAAACGAGAGGGGTGAAACATGAGAAGCAGGTGAAGGAGGAACAAGTAAAAGAAGAGAAAAGAAGAAGGGAAGGAAGAACAGAAGCCAAAGAAAGAACACCAGAAGTCTGGAACACCACGATGAAGAGGAAGGAGAAGCAGCAAAGGCAGCAGCAGCAGACGAAGAAGAGGAGGCGAGGAAGAGGTGAGGGAAAAGGAAGGAGGAGGAGGTAATGTTAATGAGTGTGATCAGGATATAATACACAGATGATGATGAGATGATGATGATGATGATGATGATGATGATGGTGGTGGTGTTGATGGTGATGATGGCGATGATGATGATGATGAGGTGTTGATGGTGATGATGGTGATGATGATGATGATGATGGTGTTGATGATGATATGATGATGAGATGATGATGATGATGATGATGAAATGGTGAGGAGGAGGAGGAGGAGGAGGAGGAGGAGGAGAGGAAAGGAGACAGACAAAAAGGACAATGAAAATCTTAAAGAACAAAAACCACTAACAGAAAAAAGACGTAAGAAGACCTGCTGTTCTCCGGAGCCAGTAAGAGGAGCCCGTGGAGCAGCAGGAGTCCTTCATGACTCAGGTGAATCTGGAATCTTCCTGCAACCTTTCTGGCACTCCCTCGCAAGTGGCACAGCTGGAGAGGAGGGGTAAAGGAGGGAGGAAGGGAGAGACAGACTGGGTAGTAAGGTTGGATGTAATTGTTGAAGGCATGCAAACAGACGTGCACGTCTGAGCACACACACACACACACACACACACACACACACACACACACACACACACACACACACACACACTCACGCACGCACGCACGCACGCACGTACGCAAACACGCACCACACACACACACACACACACACACACACACACACACACAACACACACATTTTTGTTCAGCTTTCTTGTCTCATTATCTCGTTTTCCGTTGATGTTTATTGAATCTACCTCCTTGTCAGTACCCATGCACTCAAAGCCACTAATGAGCGAGCACGAGGATCGTTGTCCATCACGGTCGTTAGTCACACTGTTCTCTGTGTGGTGGAATGTCAGTCGTTAGTCACGCTGTTCTGTGTGTGGTGGGGTGTCAGCCTTCGTCAAGCCTCAGCCTTACCAGACCCTCCAACTCACATCGTTGTTCCCCATACAGACCTCTCCGACACGGAACACTATTCCTCTCCTCTCCCCGTCGGCTGTGCTCCAGTTTAAGCAGTCCTCGTTAACAACCTCTCCCACAGATCACGTAACGCTGACAGGAAGATTTACGTTTTGCGATGGGTCATGGCTTCAGGTTGATGCTAACGAACGAAGCAGTATGGTGTTCCACATGTGGCTGACCAATAGGGAGATACTGAATTCATGACTGGTAGGTTTACACTGAGTACTTTCAGAAGGCATGCATTTTTGTATAACAGATCTTCATCTTTTCTATGATCTGGTCTACGTTGTGTTTATGATTAAGAAATCGATATTATGTCTATGACATCATAGCCTACAATGGTTTATAACCAGAAAGTTAACGTTGGCTTTATGATCAGAAATTCTTCATTGATATTTTTTTTTTACCAGTGACTGTACTTACGGTTTGTGACCAGAACGTCTACATACGGTTAATGACCAGATGTTCTAGATATGGTTGGTGAGCATGTCTAAACACACTTCATGGCCAGGTCTTTCTTCAATTGATGACCAAGAGATCCACGTTCTGGACTGGAAGGCCTACACCAGGTTCATGGCCAAAGGATGACATTTTGTTGAAGACCAGAAGACCGCCTAAGGTTCGTATCCAGCAGGTCTACATTAGGTTTATGACCTGAACGCCGCTGTTGAGCACACGACCAGATCGCCTTCACTGAATTCATGAACAATCGGTCTTTGTTGGATTCGTGACCTATAGATCTTTAGTGTATGACAATTAGGTGTATTATTGGCTTAATGAACACTAGGTGTTTTACTGGCTTTATGAACAGTAAGTGTATCATAAGCTTAATGAACACAAGGTGTTTTACTAACTTTATGAACAGTAAGTGTATTACTGGCTTAGTGAACACTGGGTGTTTTACTAGCTTTATCACCAGTAAATGTATTATTGGTTTATGAACACTAGGTGTTTTACTGGCTTTATCAAGAGTAAGTTTATTATTGGCTTAATGAACACTAGGTGTTTTACTGGCTTTATGACCAGTAAGTTTATTATTGGCTTAATGAACACTAGGTGTTTTAGTGGCTTTATGGCCAGTATGTGTATTATTGGCTTAATGAACACTAGGTGTTTAGTGGCTTTATAAACAGGACGTGTATTATTGGCTTAATGAACACTAGGTGTTTTAGTGGCTTTATGGCCAGTAAGTGTATTATTGGCTTAATGAACACTAGGTGTCTAGTGGCTTTATAAACAGGACGTGTATTATTGGCTTAATGAACACTAGGTGTTTCAGTGGCTTTATGGCCAGTAAGTGTATTATTGGCTTAATGAACACTAGGTGTTTTAGTGGCTTTATGGCCAGTAAGTGTATTAGTTGGCTTAATGAACACTAGGTGCTTTAGTGGCTTTATAAACGGGACGTGTATTGTTGGCTTAATGAACACTAGGTGTTTTAGTGGCTTTATGGCCAGTAAGTGTATTATTGGCTTAATGAACACTAGGTGTTTCACTGGCTTTATAAACAGTACCTGCATTATTGGCTTAATAAACACCAGCTGTTTTAGTTGCTTTATGAACAGTAAGTGTATTACTGGCTTAATGATCAGAAAATCTAGATTTGTTTTATGACCAGGAGGCTTAAAATGGATTGATTTTGTACATATTTTAGGCATCTGCAGAATATCAATCATGAGTTATTGATCCCAGATATTGACCTGTCTTGCATTGCCTTAGTTACCTTTTCAACGTTCAACACACTACTGCTTCTGTTAAATCCGAATTATCTCAGATTCGTAAAAGAAAAGAAAAGTCCTACCTCTCCTACACCCACCAATGGGCAGCTGTTTTCTCCATATCATGCCGTTGAACTCAAGGTCATGTAATGGCCGCAGCTGACTGCTGCGTGTCTTAGTATCGCAATGCTGAGTAATAATTTAACCCCAGCTTGTCTTTCTTGGCCTTTTGTAGAGCAGGTTGTTAGAAACCATAAACCACACACACACACACACACACACACACACACACACAACACACACACACACACACACACCACCACCACCACACCACCACACCACCAACCACCACACTACCACCACCACCACCACCACCACGCATCACACACACACACACACACACACACACACACACACACACACACAACACACACACACACACACTCCCGCGCGCGCGCACGCACGCACGCATTCACGCACGCATGCATGCATGCATGCACACACGTACGTATGTACGCGCACACACACACACACACACACACACACACACACACACACACACACACACACACACACACACACACACACTAATTTTGTCAAGCTTTTATCTATACCATGCATCAAAAAGCAGACTGACGTCACAGTTGTCAAGCTAAGCTATCTACACACTTCCCCTTTCTCCACCTTACTCTCTCTCTCTCTCTCTCTCTCTCTCTCTCTCTCTCTCTCTCTCTCTCTCTCTCTCTGTATGTCTGTCTGTCTCGCATTCTCTGTCTCTCTCTCTCTTCTCTGCTCTCTGTCCTCTCTGTCTCTGTCTGTCTGTCTGTCTGTCTGTCTGTCTGTCTTCTTCTTCTCTCTCTCTCTCTCTCTCTCTTCTCTCTCTCTCTCTCTCCTTCTGTCTCTGCCTCTCTGTCTCTGCCTCTCTCTCTCTCTTTCTCTGTCTTTGTCTGTCTGTCTGTCTGTCTGTCTGTCTGTCTCTTCTGTCTCTCTCTGTCTCTCTCTCTCTCTCTCTCTCTCTCTCTGTCTCTCTCTCTGTCTGTGTCTGTCTGTCTGTCTGTCTGTCTGTCTGCTCTGTCTCTGTCTCTCTCTGTCTCTGTGTCTTTCTCTGTCTGTCTGTCTCTGTCTCTCTGTCTCTGTCCCTGTCTGTCTCTGTCTGTCTGTCTGTCTGTCTCTCTCTTCTCTTCTCCTCTCTCTCTCTCTCTCTCTCTCTCTCTCTCTCTCTCTCTCTCTCTCTCTCTCTCTCTCCTTCGTCAAGCACCAAGCGTTGACCCGAGTTTTAACATAAACTCGATAATTCAATGATGGCTTCTTGGCACAGCTGTTGTTCTCACTTCTGTCCCACGCAGACAGACCACCCAACAGTGACAGCTACTTGCACCGTTCGTTAGTATCTTCCTGAAGCTATAGGCTGACCTTGGACGTAAATCTTCCAGCGTTACAGTGCGTTATGTGAGATGCTGCTAACAGGTGGGGTGACTAGGTGGAAGTTGTGTTGCATGCTGGAATTATACCCACACCAGAATTACCCCGGGGTGGGGGGTGGGGGGTGGGGGGTATTTTTGAGATCTTGTCGCATGCACCCTCTCGGATTGGAAAGGTTCTGACATCAGAAATGCCCGCTTTTTTGTCCGCTTTATTCGTGCCACCGTCTTTTGTGTTATGTTTTCTCACTTGCATAACCCACCCTACCACCACCGCTGACCCATCTACCACCACACCTCCCTAACCTTTCCCCCAAGCCAGTCTCAAATGCCAGCCCCCATCAAATTAACAACAGCACAACTAAACCGGTCTTACAGTCTTTTTCCGTTACACTTAGTTGTTTCTGGGCTCTTTCTATGCCAGTGTGTTGAAAATAAGAGATTGTGTCTTTCTCAATTGGAATCAACTCCTTTCTTTCTTTCTTTCTTTTTCTTTTCTTTCTTTCTTTCTTTCTTTCTGTCTTTCTTTCGTTTTTTGTCTTTCTTCCTTTCTTTCTTTCCTTCCTTCTTTCTGTCTTTCTTCCTTTCTTTCTAGAGTTTCTTTTTTTTTTCATTCTTTCTAGCTTTCTTTCTTTGCTTCATTCTTTCTGTTTTACAGTACCTTCTTTTGATTTTGTTTTCTATCAAGGTTACTGGGAACGTTTGAGTGTGGTGAGTGACAGAGATGGCTGGACTGGAACAGAAAGATAAATGTACGCACCAAAAGGAAATCCTTATGAATTTTACTTCACTTTTGAATGTAAGTTCACTATGTTTTGCCCGGTCAGCAAGTTCGTGTTCAGTTCACCGTTAACGTGTGTGTGTGTGTGTGTGTGTGTGTGTGTGTGTGTGTGTGTGTGTGTGGTGTGTGTGTGTGTGTTGTGTGTGCGTGGTGGTGCGTGCGTGCGTGTGTGCGTGCGTGCGTGCGTGCGTGCTGCGTGCGTGTTTTGTGTGTGTGTGTGGTGTGTGTGATGTGTGTGTGCGTGCGTGCGTGCGTGCATGCGTGCGTGGTGCGTGCGTGCGTGCGTGTGCGCGCACGCCGTGTTGATAACGATTTTTTTCTCAGATGAGAAAGGGGATGGGGTATGTTAAGGGAGGGGGAAGGGGGCTTTCCAGAATAGAAAGTGCGACGAATAGACAAACTCATGTGCAGGTAGGAAGGGGATATTTTTTTGACGATTAGATGAGATTTATCAGAGGGGGCACGAGGGAGGATGGGGGGTGGGAGGGGGGATGGGGGAGGGGTAAAAGGGGTGATCACAATACTGCATGGAATGGGAGCGTATCACCTTCAATAATCAATATACTTGTTTTCCGTTTCCCGAGGAAACCTGTTAATGTGTCATTGTTCT
>CM065715.1:2724928-2732428 GCA_033310375.1 Conus canariensis
AAAACTGAAAGAAAAATCAAACGGAACAGCAGTCAGAACTAAATTGTAGGCTGAAGGGGAGTCTCTCTGTGGAATGCTGGACAACAGTTGTCTTCAATGCTGGAAGAAACAGTCTCTCTCTGTGGAATGCTGGACAACAGTTGTCTTCAATGCTGGAAGAAACAGTCTCTCTGTGGAATGCTGGACAACAGTTGTCTTCAATGCTGGAAGAAACAGTCTCTCTCTGGAATGCTGGACAACAGTTGTCTTCAATGCTGGAAGAAACAGTCCTCTCTGGAATGCTGGACAACAGTTGTCTTCAATGCTGGAAGAAACAGTCTCTGTCTATGGAATGCTGGACAACAGTTGTCTTCAATGCTGGAAGAAACAGTCTCTCTGTGGAATGCTGGACAACAGTTGTCTTCAATGCTGGAAGAACGTTCTCGTGAATGCTGGACAACAGTTTCTTATGCGAAGAAACAGTCTCTCTGTGGAATGCTGGACAACAGTTGTCTTCAATGCTGGAAGAAACAGTCTCTCTGTGGAATGCTGGACAACAGTTGTCTTCAATGCTGGAAGAAACAGTCTCTCTGTGGAATGCTGGACAACAGTTGTCTTCAATGCTGGAAGAAACAGTCTCTGTCTGTGGAATGCTGGACAACAGTTGTCTTCAATGCTGGAAGAAACAGTCTCTGTCTATGGAATGCTGGACAACAGTTGTCTTCAATGCTGGAAGAAACAGTCTCTGTCTATGGAATGCTGGACAACAGTTGTCTTCAATGCTGGAAGAAACAGTCTCTGTCTATGGAATGCTGGACAACAGTTGTCTTCAATGCTGGAAGAAACAGTCTCTTCTGTGGAATGCTGGACAACAGTTGTCTTCAATGCTGGAAGAAACAGTCTCTGTCTATGGAATGCTGGACAACAGTTGTCTTCAATGCTGGAAGAAACAGTCTCTGTCTATGGAATGCTGGACAACAGTTGTCTTCAATGCTGGAAGAAACAGTCTCTGCTCTATGGAATGCTGGACAACAGTTGTCTTCAATGCTGGAAGAAACAGTCTCTTCTGTGGAATGCTGGACAACAGTTGTCTTCAATGCTGGAAGAAACAGTCTCTCGTCTGTGGAATGCTGGACAACAGTTGTCTTCAATGCTGGAAGAAACAGCTCTCTTCTGTGGAATGCTGGACAACAGTTGTCTTCAATGCTGGAAGAAACAGTCTCTGTCTATGGAATGCTGGACAACAGTTGTCTTCATGCTGGAAGAAACAGTCTCTGTCTATGGAATGCTGGACAACAGTTGTCTTCAATGCTGGAAGAAACAGTCTCTGTCTATGGAATGCTGGACAACAGTTGTCTTCAATGCTGGAAGAAACAGTCTCTGTCTGTGGAATGCTGGACAACAGTTGTCTTCAATGCTGGAAGAAACAGTCTCTGTCTGTGGAATGCTGGACAACAGTTGTCTTCAATGCTGGAAGAAACAGTCTCTGTCTGTGGAATGCTGGACAACAGTTGTCTTCAATGCTGGAAGAAACAGTCTCTGTCTGTGGAATGCTGGACAACAGTTGTCTTCAATGCTGGAAGAAACAGTCTCTGTCTATGGAATGCTGGACAACAGTTGTCTTCAATGCTGGAAGAAACAGTCTCTGTCTGTGGAATGCTGGACAACAGTTGTCTTCAATGCTGGAAGAAACAGTCTCTGTCTATGGAATGCTGGACAACAGTTGTCTTCAATGCTGGAAGAAACAGTCTCTGTCTATGGAATGCTGGACAACAGTTGTCTTCAATGCTGGAAGAAACAGTCTCTGTCTATGGAATGCTGGACAACAGTTGTCTTCAATGCTGGAAGAAACAGTCTCTGTCTATGGAATGCTGGACAACAGTTGTCTTCAATGCTGGAAGTGAAGTGGACAGACAGTAGAAAAGGGAGACAACGGTGGTTTCTTTTTTTTTTCTTTTGGTATGTGTGTGTGTGTGTGTGTGTGTGTGTGTGTGTGTGTGTGTGTGTGTGTGTGTGTGTGTGTGTGTGTGTGTGTTTGAGTTTTTTTTGTGTGTCCAAAGGAAACACTAATGATGATAAAAGAAATGGAATTATGACAATTATCCTAACAACAACAACCGCAACAAAGATGATGATGATGATGATATGATGATGATGATGATGATGATGATGATGATGATGATGATGATGATGATGATGATGATGATAGTAATAATAACAATCATAATGATAATGATAAGAATAACAACATCGACAAAACAACACTGTAATGAAAATGATAATAATAATGATAATAATGATGATGTAATAATTATAATAATATAATGATAATAATAATATTTAAGATAATGATAACAATAGTAATTATAATATTAACTGATGATAATAATGATAATGATAATAAAAGTAATAATAATGATAACAACAACAATGATAAAAATAATAATGATGATGATGATGATGATTGATGATGATGATGATGATGATGATGATGGTAATATAATAATGATGATAACAATAATAAAAAGAAATTCGTTTTCATGCTCCTCTTCTGCTTGGGGCGATTAACACACCCACCCCCTCCACCCCCTCCCCGGTGCAAATGACAATTATCATTCACATCGGCGATTTACAATTGCCCTGAAGGAGTTGCCTCCCCTGCTATACCCTAGTACATACCACAGCCGCCATTTACCCCGCGCTGAATGGCTGTCGCAGCAGATTGTCATTCGCGCTGTGACTTACTCCAGCCAAGAAAGACAACCCCAAAATGGCGGACGATACGTTCATGCAATCGGCAGAGACAAGTATGCTTACGCGCATCTGCAAACTTTCATACGCCGCCAAATACCCAAATATCTATAAGCGTACCTGTTCTTCTCCTTTGCACAGACATCCACCCGCCCATCCCCCACCCCAGCCACCCCCAGCCACCCCAACACGTGCACTCACACGCACCAAGTACACAAATTTACAGACCTGTACAAAGACGCTTGCACGCACAGAGAGGAGGAGAGAGAGAAGGAGAGAGGAGAGAGAGAAGAGAGAGAGAGAGAGAGAGAGGAGAGAGAGAAGTGAGAGAGAGAGAGAGAGAGCAACAATGTTTAATGGTTCGACAGACAGAAAAACAACATCCAACATATTTGATTTTTCGACAGACAGAAAGACAGAGAGGGAGGCAGAGACACACAGACAGACAGACGAACAGAGAGGGAGGCAGACACACAG
The DNA here is from genome assembly GCA_033310375.1 of Conus canariensis. Taxonomy (NCBI): domain Eukaryota; kingdom Metazoa; phylum Mollusca; class Gastropoda; order Neogastropoda; family Conidae; genus Conus; species Conus canariensis. The sequence continues at coordinate 2,728,136 of CM065715.1, forward strand.
ACAGACAGACGAACAGAGAGGGAGGCAGACACACAGACAGACAGACGAACAGAGAGGGAGGCAGACACACAGACAGACAGACGAACAGAGAGGGAGGCAGCGACACACAGACAGACAGACGAACAGAGAGGGAGGCAGAGACACAGACAGACAGACGGACAGAGAGGGAGGCAGCAGACAGACAGACAGACAGACGAACAGAGAGGGAGGCAGAGACACACAGACAGACGGACAGAGAGGGAGGCAGCGACACACAGACAGACAGACGAACAGAGAGGGAGGCAGCGACACACAGACAGACAGAGCGACAGAGAGGGAGGCAGAGACACACAGACAGACAGACGGACAGAGAGGGAGGCAGAGACACACAGACAGACAGACGGACAGAAGGGAGGCAGAGACACACAGACAGACAGGCGGACAGAGAGGGAGGCAGCGACACACAGACAGACAGACGAACAGAGAGGGAGGCAGCGACACACAGACAGACAGACGGACAGAGAGGGAGGCAGAGACACAGACAGACAGACGAACAGAGAGGGAGGCAGCGACACACAGACAGACAGGACGGACAGAGAGGGAGGCAGGCAGACACACAGACAGACAGACGGACAGAGAGGGAGGCAGAGGACACAGACAGACAGACGGACAGAGAGGGAGGCAGCGACACACAGACAGACAGACGGACAGAGAGGGAGGCAGAGACAGACAGACAGACAGACGAACAGAGAGGGAGGCAGACACACAGACAGACAGACGAACAGAGAGGGAGGCAGACACACAGACAGACAGACGAACAGAGAGGGAGGCAGAGACACAGACAGACAGACGGACAGAGAGGGAGGCAGCGACACACAGACAGACAGACGAACAGAGAGGGAGGCAGAGACACACAGACAGACAGACGAACAGAGAGGGAGGCAGAGACACACAGACAGACAGACGGACAGAGAGGGAGGCAGAGACAGACAGACAGACGAACAGAGAGGGAGGCAGACACACAGACAGACAGACGAACAGAGAGGGAGGCAGAGACAGACAGACAGACGAACAGAGAGGGAGGCAGACAGACAGACAGACAGACGAACAGAGAGGGAGGCAGCGACACACAGACAGACAGACGAACAGAGAGGGAGGCAGCGACACACAGACAGACATTCGAACAGAGAGGGAGGCAGCGACACACAGACAGACAGACGAACAGAGAGGGAGGCAGAGACAGACAGACAGACAGACGAACAGAGAGGGAGGCAGCGAACACAGACAGACAGACGAACAGAGAGGGAGGCAGACACACAGACAGACAGACGAACAGAGAGGGAGGCAGACACACAGACAGACAGACGAACAGAGAGGGAGGCAGAGACACACAGACAGACAGACGGACAGAGAGGGAGGCAGAGACACACAGACAGACAGACGGACAGAGAGGGAGGCAGACACACACAGACAGACAGACGAACAGAGAGGGAGGCAGAGACACAGACAGACAGACGAACAGAGAGGGAGGCAGAGACACAGACAGACAGACGGACAGAGAGGGAGGCAGACACACAGACAGACAGACGAACAGAGAGGGAGGCAGCGACACACAGACAGACAGACGAACAGAGAGGGAGGCAGACACACACAGACAGACAGACGAACAGAGAGGGAGGCAGACACACAGACAGACAGGCGGACAGAGAGGGAGGCAGACACACAGACAGACAGACGGACAGAGAGGGAGGCAGCGACACACAGACAGACAGACGAACAGAGAGGGAGGCAGACACACAGACAGACAGGCGGACAGAGAGGGAGGCAGACACACAGACAGACGAACAGAGAAGCGGGAGGGAGAAACAAAAGAGGAAGGGTGGGGGGGGGGGATGGGGGAGAAAGAGGGGGAAGGAGAAAGAGAAGAGGCAGAGACAGACGGACAGACAAACTAACAGAGAGAGAGAGAGAGAGAGAGAGAGAGAGAGAGAGAGGAGAGAGAGAGAGAGAGAGAGAGAGGAGAGGGAGTCGCTAATAATAATACTTCTTGACTTGAAAACTGATTCCGCATCTTGCATCTTCCAGCCATCTCGACAAGATAATCCCATTCCCTCCCCACCACCCCCTCCCCACTTTCCCCTGCACCTTCTCTCTCTTTAACTCTGCCCCTCCCCCCCCCGCCCCCCATCCACCCCTTTCTCTTCCTCCCGCCTGCACTCCCCTGATCACCTGTCCTGTCTCAGCACTCGAGCTGATAATTAGCGGCAAAAATGATCGATAATTAACTCTGTGTTTCGGACCATCTTCCCCAATTAAGCTCCTCGCCGAAGCTGTGTGAATGTGTCTGCACAATATCCTGGTGATAGAGAGAGAGAGAGGCTTCTTCAGATTGGCGATGTAGACATCAAGAGTCTGACATCAGTGGTAAAAAAGGATGTGTGTGTGTGTGTGTGTGTGTGTGTGTGTGTGTGTGTGTGTGTGTGTGTGTGTGTGTGTGTGTGTGTGTGTGTGTGAACAAGAGCAAGAACAAGAACAATAACATATTTTATTGCCATATAAAAACCAGAGATTTTGTGGGGCACAGATGATCAAGTTAGACATTCAATTAAACTAATCCCAAAGTCATCACATCTTGCAACATAACATTAGTAGCTGTGTGTGTGTGTGTGTGTGTGTGTGTGTGTGTGTGTGTTGGAAAGGGGGAGGATAATGTATCCAATACCCAAGGATTAGTGTCATCATTCCTTTGAAAAATAAGGGACGTGTGACGCAGTCTGTTTTTTGTCCCTTTTCAGAGACAAAAGGGTGAATATAACAGAGATTATTAGATAATAAAGACAGAGAACTCGAGGGAATTAGGATGCAGATAATGGGACAATAAGAATGGCGATGATGTTTAACAGAAAAGGAGATAAGGGTATAATAGAAATGGAGATAATTTGGGAAAATAGTGATGGAGATAGTGGCAGAGCAGGGATAGAGATGATAGTGAACTTGGGATGGAATTGGTGCATGATAGCGAAGGGAGATAATCGAAAAATAGAGATGGATATGGTAGTACAAGTGAATGAGATGAAACGACCAACGGGATGAAGATAATGGTACACTAGGGATGGATGCAATGGAAGATAAAGGATGAAGATAATGGTACACTAGGGATGGATGCAATGGAAGATAAAGGATGAAGATAATGGTAAACTAGGGATGGATGCAATGGAAGAGAAAGGATGAAGATAATGGTACACTAGGGATGGATGCGATGGAAGATAAAGGATGAAGATAATGGTACACTAGGGATGGATGCAAGGGAAGATAAAGGATGAAGATAATGGTACACTAGGGATGGATGCAATGGAAGATAAAGGATGAAGATAATGGTACACTAGGGATGGATGCAATGGAAGATAAAGGATGAAGATAATGGTACACTAGGGATGGATGCAATGGAAGATGAAGGATGAAGATAATGGTACACTAGGGATGGATGCAATGGAAGATAAAGGATGAAGATAATGGTACACTAGGGATGGATGCAAGGGAAGATGAAGGATGAAGATAATGGTACACTAGGGATGGATGCGATGGAAGATAAAGGATGAAGATAATGGTACACTAGGGATGGATGCAATGGAAGATGAAGGATGAAGATAATGGTACACTAGGGATGGATGCGATGGAAGATGAAGGATGAAATAATGGTACACTAGGGATGGATGCAATGGAAGATAAAGGACTGAGATCATGGAGAATATGGACGGAGGTGAGGGGATGAATAAGGATGGAGATAATAGAAGGATAGGGATGAATATCCTGGTGTAGTAAGAACTGAGACGATGATATTACAGGATTGAAGATGATGGTAGAACGTGAATGGGTGTGACGGTATTACATGATTGAAGATGGTGGTAGAACGTGAATTGGTATGACGATATTACAGTATTGAAGATGGTATGAGAACGTGAATTGGTATGACAATATTACAGGATTGAAGATGGTATTAGACCGTGAATTGGTATGACGATATTACAGGATTGAAGATGGTATTAGACCGTGATTTGGTATGACGACATTACAGGATTGAAGATGGTATGAGAACGTGATTTGGTATGACGATATTACAGGATTGAAGATGGTATGAGAACGTGAATTGGTATGACGATATTACAGGATTGAAGATGGTATTAGAACGTGAATTGGTATGACGATATTACAGGATTGAAGAGGGTGGCAAAACAAAAGGATGATATAACAGGGGTGGGGGTAATGGTATAATAATGGAGTAGAGTGTGAAGTAATTGGATTACATAAAAGGGA
>CM065715.1:2737428-2739928 GCA_033310375.1 Conus canariensis
TATATCACCAGTTTTCAGTGCCTCCACAACCCACCCCTCCCTCCCTTTTCTTTCAAACCTCTCCTTCCCCTTTGTGTCCCTTCTCCTGTGCAGCCAGCCACCCCCCTCACCCAGCTCTTCTTCACACACACACACACACACACACACACACACACACACACACACACACACAACAAGTCACACACACACACACACACACACACACACACACACACACACACACACACACACACACACACACAAGTGGCTCCTGTCAAAAATAAAACACTAGACATTAATAAAGATCTGTTCAACGCAATGACAAGACAGAAACTACAGACAGAAAACGACATTACTTTCGTCTCCTTTAACGAGTTGATGATGGAAGACAGAAGAGTCCTGACAGCTGACGACGTTCACCCCACGACCAGAGGAGCGAACACCATCGCGAGGACCCTGGACAAACACCTGCATGGAATGTTTTGGGAAATGCCACGGAGGAGACCCGCAACCTTTCGTTACAGTTGTCAAGGTTTTCACCCTCCGCCTTTTCCACGACCTTGGTTCTACTAAACTGGTCGTACTTTGACTCTCAGCTGTTTACAGTCAATCATCAAGATTTTCTGTTTTCATCTATAGTCATCTCTAAGATAGTTAATGTCTAAATGATATAAATTATTGTGATATATAAATGAAAGCCAAACATTACATTTCTACAGTGGAATTGTCGTTCTATAACGAAAAATCTATCATACTTAAATCAATATCTAGTAGCAAATAAGTTTCATGTTTTATTACTACAATCTTTAAATGTGAGCTGTGATAAATTACCATATCTACCTGGATTTTACCACCCTCCGGTTTACGAACAATGTGGAGACAGAGTGCAAACAGCCATTTATGTGCGTGAAGACCTGGACGTTTGTGAAAGAACTCCACCAGTGTATATTTCCTCTGTGTCATGCTGTGCAGCTATGGTTAAGTTCACTTCATCCTTGATTCTTAATGTTGCTTCAATTTATCTTCCAAAAGGTCCTGATAATAAGAACACTGAAAGGTTGAAAGGGTTCCAAGATCAAACGTATAAGTGGGTTATTGGGGGTGATTTTAATGCACATGCCCCTTTCTGGGATAAGAGTTGTTCCTATATTTCTAATAACCGTTTGTTAGATAACATAGCGGATTCTATTCTTTACATACTGAATAATGGAAACATAACTCGTATTCCAGATATATCTAACCATAATCCTTCAGCCATTGATTTAACTTTTGTATCTCCATCATTGGTAGTCAACGCAGTGTGGGAAACGGGAGATGACTCTTTAGGATCAGATCATATTCCAGTCATAATATCTTTAAATAACATAGCAGAAGAAGAAGAAAACACAGATGTTATTCCAAAGTATAATCACAAGTGTGCAGATTGGTCACTTTTCAAAGACATCCTTAAAAACATAGATTTAGATTATTCTACTGAAGAAAATATAGACAATCAGTATGATAAATTCTGCAGATTTATCCTAACAGCAGCAGATAAATCGATCCCAAAAATAAAAAAAACAAAAAATCTAAAAAACACAATGGAAATGTGTGGTGGAACAAGGAATGTGAACGCGCAAATAACAAGAAAAAAGATAGATTTAAGATATATTGTAAAAAAAAAAAAAAAGATCAGCAAGTAATCATGAAAAAATGAAAAAGACGGGTAAAGAAAGTAATGATGCAATAGAATATGCAAAATTGAAACATTGGGATGATTTCTGTAACTCTGAAGTAAAACATTGTAAGGATATGGGAAAAAGTATGGGAAGAACTGAAAGCTATGAAAAATGGATTGACATCACCACAGTATCCCATAAAAATAGATAACAACAATCTGCCCACTACTAAAGAGAAAGCGAAAGTTTTTGTAAACTTATTCGCTGAAGTCAGCCGTCCTCAGGGTCTAACAAACACTGACCGAACTTACAGAGAAAAAGAAGAAAGTAATATAACATATGATGATCCACCACCAGATAATAGAATAAGCAGTAATGCTCCTATAACTGTATATGAAGTAAAAAAATGCCATTAGAGCCATTCCAATAAGGAAATCATCAGTTGGTTTAGATGAAATATCTAAATCAGATGCTAAAGAATTTACCTGAAAATCTTGTAGTTTTTCTTCATGCTTTGCTAAGTACTTGCTGGAATAGTAGCGACATGCCCAAAATATGGAAACAGACAATTGTTGTCCCAGTTCATAAACAAGGAAAGTCTTCTAGTGATCCTAAAAATTACAGACCTATAGCATTAACATCACACGTCTGTAAACTATCAGAAAGAATTGTTTTGAATAGACTAGCATATTACTGCGAAAAAAATGACATCATTCCTATTAATCAAGCTGGCTTTCGTAAAGGGAGATCTACTGCAGAAATATTAGTAAAATTATCAACAAATATAAAGAAACAATTTGCAAGACGTAAATGTGTCCTGGCTACATTTTTTGACATAACCAAGGCTTACGATCAAGTGTGGC
>CM065715.1:2744928-2762428 GCA_033310375.1 Conus canariensis
TATCAGTGCTTTACACACACACACACACACACACACACACACACACACACACACACACACACACACACGCACGCACGCACGCACGCACGCACGCACGCACGCACACACACACACACACACACACAACACACAGTAATCTTTTGTCGATCTGCTTGCCTGTCCATCTATCTGTTTATCTCTCTGTCTGTTTGTCTGTCCATCTGTGTGTGTCTCTGTCTCTCTGTCTCTGTCTGTTTGTCTGTCTCTCTCTCTCTCTATATATATATATATATCTCTCCCTCTCTTGCTCTCCCCCCTCTCTTCCTCTCTCTACTTTGCAGACACACACACACACAAACACACGCACGCGCTCGCGCGCGCGCGCACACACACACACACACACACACACACACACACACACACACACACACACACACATACACACATTTTTCATCATGATCCCTAAGTATACACAAGACGTATCGACCACGAAACAAGGTAAAACAGATAAATTTATGAAAACGTATGGTACTCCTAATGTTCTCTCCCCAGTAAACAATTCTTCTCTTTTCTTCAAGGCATAGAAGATATACATCGCAACAGAGCGAATTACGTCCCTTTTCTCGTTTTGCAGCAAAAACTTCAACAATGGTCCGTGTACATTTGTTACATATTTCATGATATACTTATTTCTTAAATCTTGATATGATGGACATCCCAGCAAAAAGTATATTTCATCTTCAGTTTTGTCAGAAAAAGGGCAGCTTTTTGAGTTATTTTTGTATCTGTCGTGGACTTTTATATCACTGATTCCTAGTCGAAACCTTACAAGAACTTTTCGAAACTTTAGGATTGTGACATCTGCAAGATACTTTTCAGGCTGTAGTAATGCTTTAAACAAACGATAAGTAGAATACCTGTCACTATTTGACAGTTTGGTGATTCCACTCTTGCTGATAGCAATCAATCATTCGTTGCTTTAGTTCCTGTAGAAACTTTTGGTGACCAACTCCACCGTTAAGCCAAGCAAAAGAAAGTGACAGACATAGAGAGAAAGAGAGACCCTTAAAGCTAAGCGATGTACCCTTTAAAGGGCCTCGCTCCCTCCCTCCCCCTGCCTCCCCCCTCCTGCCAACTCCTGTCCCTCCCTCTGCCCCCACCTACCTTTCCCTTTCTCCCATCACAACCCCCCCCCCCCCCCCCCCCCCCCCCCCCCCCCCCCCACACCCTTCTTTTTGTTCATTTTGTTATTTTCTCCCTGCGTCTGAGTCAATTTTCTCACGGAGATAAATGAGTGTACTGCCTCCTTTAGGTTCGTATCTGCTTGTACTTCCTAACCCCCTCACCCACACCCACCCTTCCGCCCTCTCCCAGCCACTTCCACCACCTTCCGTGGTTTGTCTCCCTTGTCTGCTCAGCTGATAGCTCAGAACACTTGTTGGGAGGTTTTCCCCCCTTCTCTTATCCATCTCATCATCTGTCTGTCTGTCTGTCTGTCTGTCTGTCTGTCTGTCTGTTTGTATGACAGTGTATCTCCCTGTTTATCTGTAACTCTCTTCTTTCAAAATGTGTTTCTGTATCTCCGTCTCTCTATCTCTGTCTCTTTCTTTTTTTGTGTGTGTATGTCTCGGGATGGCTTTTTCACTGCCTGTCTGTCTGTCAGTCTGATATTCTGTCTGTCTTCCTTGTCTGTCTGTATGCCTGTCTCACACACACACGCACACACACACACACACACACACACACTCTCTCCTCTCTCTCTCTCTCTCTCTTTCTTCCCCCCCACCCACCCCCCCACCCCAAGTTGCTGATCTTCTCCTGGTTTTTCTCCACTACCATAAACTGAAATACATTAAAAACTGTTCTTACAGTCGAGTGCTGATCATCTCAGCTAAAGCATCCACATCCATCTCCGAAGAATGACGGGAATGTTCATTGATAAGTTGGCTCATAAACTGCACTCCATCCCCGACCCCGACCCCACCCCCAACAATCCACTCCTCTACATCCCACACACCCTTCTCCTCTACATGTTATTCACAGTCCCACCCACCCACAGCGCCCACTCCGCCCACCCCCTCACCCACCGTCTTCATGCTTCCCGCATCACTCGCCGCGGTTGCCTTGTGGAAGGCAGATGCCGGGGCTGGATAGCGAGTTTGCTTCCAGGGTGTGCTGGCACAGGGGGCTGATAGTGAGGTACTTCAGGGCAGCGGGAATCCTGCATGAAGGATGCACCGAGTAACATTCACGCATGTGGCAGAGAGGGATAATAGTTCACTGGGAGACTTGAACAAGATAGACAGGAAGGAATAGAAACAGGTAGAGAGAAGGAAGGGAGATGAAAGGAAGAAGAAGGGATGAATGACAAAAGAAGGAATAGAAATGATAAAAGGAAAGAAGGAATAGAAATGATAAAAGGAAAGAAGGAATAGAAATGATAAAAGGAAAGAAGGAATAGAAATGATAAAGGAAAGAAGGAATAGAAATGATAAAGGAAAGAAGGAATAGAAATGATAAAAGGAAAGAAGGAATAGAAATGATAAAAGGAAAGAAGGAATAGAAATGATAAAGGAAAGAAGGAATAGAAATGATAAAAGGAAAGAAGGAATAGAAATGATAAAAGGAAAGAAGGAATAGAAATATACAAGGAAAGAAGGAATAGAAATGATACAAGGAAAGAAGGAATAGAAATGATACAAGGAAAGAAGGAATAGAAATGATAAAGGAAAGAAGGAATAGAAATGATACAAGGAAAGAAGGGAATAGAAATGATAAAGGAAAGAAGGAATAAAATGTCAGAAAAAGGAATGAATGTGGAAAGACGGAATAGAGAAGAAAGGAAAGTAGGAAGTTTGAAAATGAAATAGGCGACGAAGGATTAGGAATGATCAAAAGAAAGAAGGGTGCGAATGACTACAGGTAAGTATAACAAACTTACAGAACACGGGATGCGAATGGTGTACGGACACGGTAGTCATACCATAACTTAAGAACTGGCGGAAGGTGTACGTGACCACGTGTAGTCCATACCATAACTTACAGACACCTGGCGTGCGAAGGTGTACGTGACCACGTGTAGTCCATACATAACTTACAGACACCTGGCGTGCGAAGGTGTACGTGACCACGTGTAGTCCATATCATAACTTACAGACACCTGGCGTGCGAAGGTGTACGTGACCACGTGTAGTCCATACCATAACTTACAGACACCTGGCGTGCGAAGGTGTACGTGACCACGTGTAGTCCATACCATAACTTACAGACACCTGGCGTGCATCGTACTTACAAATAACACACACTGGTCATACTGAACCCAGAGTTCTATAAGAACCTGGCATCACCCTTACATCAAACTTAAGACATGGTGAAAGGGTACGGCATTGTCATACATAAGAAGACACGGTATGAAGAAATGTAACAGATGATGAAACGCAAAGATAATGAAAAGGAGAAGAGAGAAGAAGAAGAAGAAGACAGACAACAACAACAACAACAACAGCAGCAGCAGCAACAGCAACACAACAACAACAACAACCAGAACAGGAAAGAGGAGGCAGAGGAGGGGGAGAGAAGCAGAAATTGATTATAATGATGTTGGTGATGATGATGATGATGATGATGATGATGATGATGATGATGATGATGATGATGTGATGATGTTGTTGATGATGATGTGATGATGGTGATGATGATGATGATGATGATGATGATGATGATGATGATGATGACGACGACGCTGCTGCTGCTGCTGCTGCTGCTGATGCTGATGATGATGCTGATGCTGCTGATGATGATGACGATGAAGATGATGATGACGATGATGATGACGATGATGATGATGATGATGATGATGATGATGATGATAATGATGATGATGGTGATGATGATGATGATGGTGATGATGATGATGATGATGATGATGATGAGGTGATGATGATGATGTGTGATGATGATGATGATGATGATGATGATGATGATGATGATGATGATGATGATGATGATGATGATGATGATGATGATGATGATGATGATGATGATGATGGAAATGTGGAGATAGCATAAGAGAGAGCGACAGAATGGAGAAGATGGGGAAAGGCGTTGAGTGGAGTGGGGCAGGTGAAGGAACAAGAGGAGGTGTAAGATAAGACACATGTGTAAGACTGATAGACACATGATGTAAAGAGATAACATGATGTCAAGACTGATAGACACATGATGTCAAGACTGATGCACAGAGTAAAGACTGATGACACTGATGTCAAGACTGATAGACACATGATGTCAAATGAAGAACATGAGTAGATGGAGACACATGATGTAAAGACTGATAGACACATGATGTAAAGACTGATAGACACATGATGTAAGACTGAAGAACATGAGTAAAGATGACAGACATGATGTAAAGACTGAAGACACATGATGTAAAGACTGATAGACACATGATGTAAAGATGACAGAACATGAGAAGCGAAGACACATGATGTAAAGACTGAGAGACACATAACGTAAAGACTGAGAGACACATGATGCAAAAACTGAGAGACACATGATGTAAAGGCCGATAGACACATGATGTAAAGACTGATAGACACATGCAACAAGAGAGGGAAAGGTGTAAAGACTGATAGACACTGATGCAAAGACTGATAGACACATGATGTAAAGACTGATAGACTGATAGACACATGATGTAAAAGACTGATACACACATGATGTAAAGACTGATAGACACATGATGTAAAGACTGAGAGACGCATGATGTAAAGACTGAGAGACACATGATGTAAAGACTGATAGACTGATAGACACATGATGTAAAGACTGAGAGACACATGATGTAAAGACTGAGACAGACACATGATGTAAAGACTGAGAGACACATGATGTAAAGACTGATAGACTCATAGACACATGATGACAGACGCATGATTAAAAACTGACAGACACATGATGTAAAGACTGATAGACACATGAGTAAAGACTGAGAACACATGACGTAAAGACGGAGAGACACATGATGTAAAGACTGGATAGAGACACATGATGTAAGGACTGGATGACACACTAAGACTGAAGAACATGATGTCAAAACTGAAGACACATGATGTAAACGGAAGACACATGATGTAAAGACTGATAGACACATGACGAAAATAGAAGAAATGTGTAAAGACTGATAGACACATGATGTAAAGACTGATAGACACATGAATGTAAGAAGTGATAGACTGATAGACACATGATGTAAAGACTGATACACACATGATGTAAAGACTGATAGACACATGATGTAAAGACTGACAGACACATGATGTAAAGACTGAAGACACATGATGTAAAGACTGATACTGGTAAGACTGATAGACACATGATGTAAAGACTGATAGACACATGATGTAAAGACATGACCATAGACACATGATGTAAAGACTGAGAGACACATGATGTAAAGACTGATAGACTCATAGACACATGATGACAAGCATGATTAAAAACTGACAGACACATGATGTAAAGACTGAAGACACATGAGTAAAGACTGAGAACACATGATGTAAAGACGGAGAGACACATGATGTAAAGACTGATAGACACATGATGTAAGGACTGAGAGACACATGACTGTAAATGATGACTAGAAAGAACAACATATGTAAAAGACGGAGAGACACATGATGTAAAGACTGATAGACACATGATGTAAGGAAGATGCAGACTGACAACATGATGTCAAGACTGACAGACACATGAGTAAAGACTGAGAGACACATGAGTAAAACTGAAGACACATGATGTAAAGACTGATAGACACATGATGTAAAGACTGATAGGACACCATGAACAAGATGAAGGAACAGATGTAAAGACTGAAGACACATGATGTAAAGACTGATAGACACATGATGTAAAGACTGATAGACACATGATGTAAAGACTGATAGACCATGATGTAAAGACTGACAGACACATGATGTAAAGACTGAAGACACATGACGTAAAGACTGAGAGACACATGACGTAAAGACTGAGAGACACATGATGTAAAGACTGATAGACACATGATGTAAAGACTGATAGACAAATGCAACAAGAGTGGGAAAGGTGTAAAGACTGATAGACACATGATGTAAAGACCTATATACACGTGATGTAAAGACTGATAGACACATGATGTACAGACTGATAGACACATGATGTAAAGACTGATAGACACATGATGTAAAGAGACGATAGACACAGACAGATAGACACGTGATGTAAAGACTAATAGACACATGATGTAAAGACTGATAGACACATAATGTAAAGACTGATAGACACATGATGTAAAGACCGATAGACACATGATGTATAGACTGACAGACAAATTATGTAAAGACTGATAGGCACATGATGTAAAGACTGAGAGACACATGATGTAAAGACGAGAAACACATGATGTAAAGACTGATAGACGCATATGTAAAGACTGATAGACACATGGTGTAAAGACTGATAGACACATGATGTAAAGACTGACAGACATGATGTAAAGACTGATAGACAAGTGATGTAAAGACTGATAGACACATGCACATTTTGAGAAAAAGTTCCCAAATAATTTATGTCAGCAAAACGTGGGGTGACCGATGAAAGGTAAGAGTGGGGATAGCAGGAGTGGGGATAGCAGGAGTGGGGATAGCAGGAGGGGGATAGCAGGATGGGGGATCAGCAGGAGTGAGGATAGCAGAGGGGGAAGCAGGAGGGGGAAGCAGAAGGGAAGCAGGAGGGGGAGAGCAGGAGGGGGGATAGCAGGAGGAGGCATAGCAGGAAGGGGAGAGCAGGAGGGGGATGTAATATTTACCGATACACGGCGAGACAATTCTGGTTGCTAGATGCAAGTTACTTCCCTGGACGTTCCCATGGAGAGAAACGGGAGAAAAACAAAAGAATGGCAACCTGTCAATATCGTCACCGCTATTGGTAGTCAAACGATGAGTCACAGTATATTCTAGATAAACATATCGACACGAAAACATTATATGGTGTCAGAAGTGGGATTGAGTTCGTTGCTCTGACACTATATAATGTTTTCGTGTCGATATGCGTATCTAGAATATACTGTGACTCATCGTTTGACTACCAATAGCGGTGACGATATTGACAGGTTGCCATTCTTTTGTTTTTCTCCCGTTTCTCTCCATAGGAACGTCCAGGGAAGTAACTTGCATCTAGCAACCAGAATTGTCTCGCCGTGTCTTCTAGATCCGTGTGTTTGGTGTTGGCAGTGACTTTCATCATTTTTTTTTCCATGGTCTTTTGAGTACATCGACTTGCTGAGGATTTGCTGTGGCTGACATTGATTTGAGACGTTCTTGTGTCGTTTCGTGAGCAATACCAATATCAATTGCAGACGTCATCCTGTGTTTATCACCTTCAGTCAGTAGCTTTTCTCTGATTTCTTGCGATGCGATGCCTGCAACAATGCGATCTCGAATCATTTCATCTTTTAGATCTGTTTGATAACCGCACGTTTGGATAAGATTACGTAGGTCTGTCAACAAACTCAGCAAAGGTTTCATGTGGTTTCTGTGCTCTTTCATGAAAGATGTATCGAGCAAACACTTTGTTTTTGGTTCGGTGTGCTCGTGAAATTTCTGTAGTATCAGGTCAACGTTTTTTGCATCAGGATCTGATAGACCCCATGAATTGAATATGTCTCTGCCTTTCTGACCGACCCAGATGAGTATGTAGGCTGCACGAGCTTCTGCTGATGTTTGCTTGAGTGGGCCTTGAAACCAGACCCCTCCAAAGTGAAAGCCATCAGGAGATGCCCCCACCAGCCAACAAGAAAGAGCTGACAGCTATGCTTGGCATGATAAATTATCTCGCCAAGTTTGCTCCACAGCTTTCTGAGGTGACCAACCGCATGCGTGATCTTCTCAAGGACGATGTGGAATTTTCTTGGGACAAACCCCAAGAAGATGCTTTGAACAAAATAAAAACAGCCATCGCCACTCAACCTGTCCTTGCATATTTCGACCCATCAAAACCCACAACGCTGCAAGTTGATGCCAGCAAACATGGACTTGGTGCTGTATTGATCCAAGATGGAAAACCCATCTCTTTCGCATCCAAATCTCTCACTCCAACCGAGCAGAACTATGCTCAAATTGAAAAAAGAACTCCGGCGATTGTGTTTGGATGCAAAAGATTTCATTTACGGCCAGAAAGTCACCGTGGAATCTGACCACAACCCCTGGAAGCCATTTCAAAAAAGACCCTGGATAAAGCTCCACCACGCCTCCAGCGCATGTTCTTGCAGTTGCAAAAATATGACCTCAACATCACCCACATGCCTGGAAAACTCATACCAGTGGCTGACACGCTTTCCCGCATTCACTCGTCCTCTGAATCAGGAGGAAACCTGGAAGACCCGGAATTTCAAGTCCACAGCATCCTGAAAAACATGCCTGTCAGTGACAACAAAATACAGGACATCAAAAAGGTAACAGCTGAAGATCCAGCATTACAAATCCTGCAATCAGCCATTCAAAATGGTTGGCCAGACAAGCGTCAAAAGTGCAACAGCAAGATTGTGGATTTCTGAAATTTCAGAGATGAGCTTGCCATCATCGATGGTATTATTCTCAAAGGAGAGAAGGTCATCATCCCCAAAGCTCTACAAATAGAAATGGTTCAAAAGATCCACACATGCCACCTTTGAACAGAAAAAAACAAAACAGCGTGCAAGAACCATACTATTTTGGCCTGGTATGACTACAGACATTGAAAAATACATCGCAGCATGCCTCATCTGTAGCTCCAAAGCCAAATCCAACCCCAAAGACCCCTCTTACCTCACGCTGTTCCATCTCGTCCCTGGCAAAAAGTAGGAGTTGACATCTTCACGTGGGACAGAAAAAAAACTACCTGATAACTGTCGATTACTGCAGTAGATACTTTGAAGTCGATGAACTACCATGCATGTCATCTTATACTGTCATCAGGAAACTGTGCACTTCGCCCGACATGGCATACCCGAGACTGTCATGAGTGACAACGGTCCCCAATTCTCAGCAGAAGAGTTCAAGACCTTTGCCACAAAATGGGATTTCCAGCACATCACTTCAAGTCCTGGATACCCACAATCAAATGGCCTTGCAGAAAAATGGTGCAAACAGTCAAGAACATTCTTGAAAAAGCAAAGTCTGATGGCAGAAATGCTCTATTTAGCATCCTGGAGTATCGCAACACACCTGTGGACAACTTGGCTTCTCCAGCTCAACTATTGATGGGCCGACAATTACGCTCCTCCTTCCAACCACCACACAACAGCTGAAACCAAAAACCATTGACCCTGAAAAACTTATCTCCAGGCGTCACTATCTCCAGTCCACACAGAAAAGGTATTACGACAGAGGTGCATATTCCCTGCCGCCCATGAAGTCCGGTGATCCTGTCAGAGTACAACTCACCATAGGAGACGACTGGAAATCGGGCACCATCACATCAACCTGCAACGAACCTCGGTCTTACACCGTGCAAACTGAAGATGGCTCAGTTTATCGACGCAACCGGCGGTTCCTACGTCGACCCAGAAAACATCCAGAGCGGCGTCCAGGCAACTCGTCCCTTCATGGACCTGAATCTCCACAGCCTGCTGCGGATTATGTCCAAGAACCAGGACCACTCAAAGACCACCACACTGGGCCTGCCCCATATGTCACCAGAAGTGGCCGCAGTGTTCGCCCCCAGTGAGAGTGGACAATTAATGCAAACGCATTGACAATTCCTTACATCAATCTAAAATTATACGTACATATATATATACTTTTTTTCTTTTTTTTTTAAGAAAAGAAGGGGGGGGGGGGGGTGTAATATTTACCGATACACGACGAGACAATTCTGGTTGCTAGATGCAAGTTACTTCCCTGGACGTTCCCATGGAGAGAAACGGGAGAAAAAACAAAAGAATGGCAACCTGTCAATATCGTCACCGCTATTGGTAGTCAAACGATGAGTCACAGTATATTCTAGATACGCATATCGACACGAAAACATTATAGGGGACAGCAGGAGGGGGATAGCAGGAGGGGGGGTAGCAGGAGGGGGATAGCAGGAAGGGGATAGCAGGAGGGGGATAGCAGGATGAGGGATAGGAGGGGGGATAGCAGGAAACATAATAGGGGAAGCAGGAGGGGGATAGCAGGAGGGGGGAGGCAGGAGGGGATAGCAGGAAGGGGATAGCAGGAGGGGGATAGCAGGGATGAGGTAGGAGGGGGATAGGAAGGGGGGATAGCAGGAGGGAGGATAGCAGGAGGGGGGATGCAGAGGGGGAATAGCAGGATGAGGGATAGCAGGAGGGGATAGCAGGAGGGGGGATAGCAGGAGGGATAGCAGGAGGGGGATAGCAGAAGGGGATAGCAGGAGGGAGGATAGCAGGAGGGGGGATGGCAGGAGGGGGATAGCAGGATGGGGGAAGCAGGATGAGGGATTGGGGGGGGATAGCAGGAGGGGGGATAGCAGAGGGGGATAGCAGGAGGGGGATAGCAGAGAGGGGATAGCAGTGAGGGGGATAGCAGGAGGGGGATAGCAGGAGGGGGAAGCAGGAGGGGGATAGCAGGAGGGATAGGGGGGGATAGCAGGAGGGGGGATAGCAGGAGGGGGATAGCAGAGGGGGATAGCAGAGGGGGAAAGCAGGATGAGGGTAGCAGGGGAGGGATAGCAGGAGGGGGATAGCAAGGAGGAGGGATAGGAGGGGGGGATACAGGAGGGAGGATAGCAGAGGGGATAGCAGGAGGGGGATAGCAGAGGGGGATACCAGGAGGTGGAAAGCAGGATGAGGGACTGAGGGGAGATAGCAGGAGGGAGGACAGCAGGAGGGGGATAGCAGGAGGGGGGATACCAGGAGGTGGAAAGCAGGATGAGGGGATGGAGGGGAGATAGCAGGAGGGAGGATAGCAGGAGGGGGTAGCAGGAGGGGTATAGCAGGAGGAGGATAAGCAGGAGGAGGATAGCAGGAGGGGGGATAGCAGGAGGGGGGATAGCAGGAGGGGGATAGCAGGAGGGAGATACAGGAGGGGGATAGCAGGAGGGGGATAGCAGGATGAGGGATGGAGCAGGAGGGGTGGATAGCAGGAGGGGGGATAGCAGAGGGAGGATAGGCAGGAGGGGCAGATAGCAGGAGGGGGATAGCAGGAGGGGGATAGCAGGGGGGGATAGCAGGAGGAGGGATAGCAGGAGGGGGATAGCAGGAGGGGGATAGCAGGATGAGGGATGAGGAGGGGGATAAGCAGGAGGGGATAGCAGGAGGGGGATAGCAGGACGGGATAGCAGGAGGGGGGATAGCAGGAGTGGGAGCAGCAGGAGGGGGACAGCAGGAGGGGGATAGCAGGAGGGGATAGCAGGAGGGGGATAGCAGGAGGGGGGATAGCAGGAGGGGGATAGCAGGAGGGGATAGCAGGAGGGGGATAGCAGGAGTGTAGCAGGAGGGAGGGATAGCAGGAGGGGGATAGCAGAAGGGGATACAGGAGGGGATAGCAGGAGGGGGAATAGCAGGAGACGGGATGCAGGAGGGGGGGATAGTAGGAGGGGGTAGCAGGGGGAGGGGATAGCAGGAGGGGGATACAGGAGTGGAGGGATAGCAGTAGTGGATGGTGATAGAGAGGGGGGGATAGCAGGAGGGGGATAGCAGGAGATAGGATAGCAGGAGGGGGATAGCAGGAGTGGATGGGGATAGCAGGAGGGGGATAGCGGAGTAGGATAGCAGGAGTGGAGGGGGATAGCAGGAGTGGGGGGATAGCAGGAGTGGAGTGGGGTAGCAGGAGGGGGATAGCAGGAGGAGGGAGATAGCAGGAGGGGCTAGCGGGAGGGGGATAGCACGAGGTGGATAGCAGGAGGCGGATAGCAGGAGCGGGATAGCAGGACGGGGGATAGCAGGAGTTGAGGGGGATAGCAGGAGGGGGATAGCAGGAGGGGGATAGTAGGAGGGGATAGCGGAGTGGATAGCAGGAGGGGATAGCAGGAGTGGAGGGGGATAGCAGGAGTGGAGGGGGATAGCAAGGGAGTGGGTAGCAGGAGGGGGATAGCAGGAGTGGAGGGAGATAGCAGAGGGCTAGCGGGAGGGGGATAGCAGAGGTGGATAGCGAGGAGGCGGATAGCAGGAGGGGATAGCAGGACGGGGATAGCAGGAGTTGAGGGGGATAGCAGGAGGGGGATAGCAGGAGGGGGGATAGTAGGAGGGGGATAGCAGGAGGGGGGATACAGGAGGGGGATAGCAGGAGGGGGATAGTAGTAGTGGAGGGGGATAGCAAAGGAGTATAGCAGGAGCGGGATAGCAGGAGTGGGATAACAGGAGGGGGATAGCAGGAGTGGAGGGGGATAGCAGGAGGATAGCAGTGAGGGATAGCAGGAGTGGAGGGGAATAGCAGGAGGGGGATAGCAGGAGTGGAGGGGATAGCAGGAGGATAGCAGGGAAGGGGGGATAGCAGGAGTGGAGGGGGATACAGAGAGGGGATAGCAGGAGGGGGATAGCAGGAAGGGATAGCAGGAGTGGAGGGGAATAGCAGGAGGGGGATAGCAGGAGTGGAGGGGATAGCAGGAGGGGGATAGCAGGAAGGGGATAGCAGGAGTGGAGGGGAATAGCAGGAGGGGGATAGCAGGAGTGGAGGGGATAGCAGGAGGATAGCAGGAAGGGGGATAGCAGGAGTGGAGGGGAATAGCAGGAGGATAGCAGGAAGGGGGATAGCAGGAGTGGAGGGGGATACCAGGAGGGGGATAGCAGGAGGGGGATAGCAGGAAGGGGATAGCAGGAGTGGAGGGGAATAGCAGGAGGGGGATAGCAGGAGGGGGATAGCAGGAGGGGGATAGCAGGAGTGGAGGGGAATAGCAGGAGGGGGATAGCAGGAGGGGGATAGCAGGAGGGGGATAGCAGGAGTGGAGGGGAATAGCAGGAGTGGAGGGGAATAGCAGGAGTGGAGGGGAATAGCAGGAGTGGAGGGGGATAGCAGGAGGGGGATAGCAGGAGGGGGATAGCAGGAGGGGGATAGCAGGAGTGGAGGGGGATAGCAGGAGTGGAGGGGATAGCAGGAGGAGGATAGTAGGAGGCGGTATAGCGGAAAGTAGGGGGAGGGGGAGGGGGGCGGGAGGATGCAGATGAGAAAATGACGAGGAGGGCGATGAAAATTTTTAATGTAAGTGGTTATAATACCTCTCATTTAGAGCGTAAGGGTACCATCGAACCCGGGAGAGAGAGAGAGAGAGAGAGGAGAGAGAGAGAGAGAGAGAGAGAGAGAGAAGAGAGGGAGGGAGAGAGATAGAGAGAGAATGACAATGAAAACAACCCTTTTGCCAAGGGAGTGCATGCACAATTTCCACTTAGTTTTGCCAAACTCTGCCAACAATAGAAATACGAGTCAAAAAGAATCGTACACACGGAAAACAGTTGAACAATACCAATAACTAGAAAATGAAGAAAAAGACCATTCATCAAACGATATTCTCATCTCAATAAATCACTTATTGCATAATCCTGATTTACAAACGCAGCCTACATATCAAGTTTTTTTTCTCTCTCTAAATCGTAAAGCTTCTGCCACAAACTTAGCAAATGAGTTTACAGTGTCTACATTATGAGAGAGAGAGAGAGAGAGAGAGAGAGAGAGAGAGAGAGAGAGAGAGAGAGAGAGAGAGAGAGAGAGAGAGAGAGAGAGAAGTACGAAAAACCGGAAGTAGGACTGAAGCTTCCTTCTGGTTTTGGAACCGACGTAACCAGTATCTCTGTGTCATAGGCGACTTCCTGTGCAGCCATCGCCACAGCCCGCTCATCACGTGCTCAACGAGGCTTGCTGATTAGCCAATCCGGAACTGGGTGTCGTTGATCTCACAGCCAGGGAACTGGGTGTCGTTGACCTCACAGCCAGCCATGAACTCTGAGCTCCTTCTCTACGTTCCCTGCACGTGGTTACGGGTCTCATGATCCTCCTAAAGCTCATGTCCAGGACATGGTTGGTTATCCCAAACCTTCGACCCCCCACCCCACCTTCCAAAGGCCAGACTATCCCCGGAGAATCACACGTGGAGTCAGTTAGAATTATCGGCCTTCGGTCTGTGTAGGAAGCGGTTATGTAATGTCCGTAAGGGTTGCTGTAAGCTCTTGTCTCCATTTACACTACGATCTAAGCTAGGCATCATAACGAAATTTAGTTGTCTCTCCTTGAACACTCACAGTTTCAGATTGTCACCGTCAGTGACTTAAATTTCCTTATTTCATCAATGAAAAACCATAAAGAACTGAGCCTGGTAAAAATGAATCTGACAAAGAAGCAAATTAGATCTACATCTTAACCAGATGTAAACATGAGGTATAACCAAGAGATATCTATGCGGACATGGAAGCATCTAATTGGGGTACTGGTGAATGTAACCACAGGGAGTGCACATTGATCCAGAGTTTTAAAGCCGAAAGCTCTAAACTGAGAAGTTTAACAGCCTTGTGGAGATTGGAACGAGCCGACTTTGTCATTGGTAGAAGACTGGCAAAACAAGACCCTCATATTTCTGCCCAACAAGTCAGACCTGCAATCTGTCATTTGGATGAAGACAACACGCTTTTGGCCCGAGGAAAAAAAAATCATCAATTCGGATACCCTATTTGTAGTTTGAGGATCAGGAAAAAAAGCTACTGACTGTTCAATGAATTTACTTTCAGTACTTGGCTAAATAATCCCACATGCATCTGTGATGTTACCACAACTGATTGAAAAGGAAATAAAATGAAAACAAAAGTTACTCTGAGTTAGGTTTTCTTATGGGAGCAAGAGGTACCGTACTTGTTTATTGTTTACTGTTCCCTGCCTCATTTCATGTTCAGTTTGACTGAACTTGAATGTTGTGATAGGATAACCTCCAATCAGAGTTCGAGTCACGTGAGCGCTTTTGGTGATTGAAAGGGACCAGTTGCTCTGCAGCCAAATTTTCAGAATCATCAAATATTGTTTTTCTATTTTTCTTAATGCCAGAGGATTTCTTACTGTTCATGTCTTCCCTATGAAGTTTACGTGTATTGTTCATGACTGAATGATAACCATATGCATTCTACACAAAGTGATAAAGTTGGTACATGAGCAGCGCCCAGCAGTTAGCACCAGCAGAACCCTGTTACTACATGACAACGCCAATCTCCACAATGTCAAGGTCACTGTCACTTACTTTGATGAGCAAGACGTCCAACTTTTCCACAAACCATCCCACAGTCCTGCTTGGGTCCATGCGACGTGTTCGGCACTGTGTTTTTGGATTCAAACTCACAGGACAGAAATGCTAACAAAGGTCACAAGACCTGTTAGATGCAGTGCTTTCAGAGCTGTCTGGTGACCTGTTAGATGCACTGCTTTTAGAGCTGTCACATGACCTGTTAGATGCAGGGCTTTATGAGCTGTCGCATGACCTGTTAGATGCAGTGCTTTCAGACCTCTGTCTCATGACCTGTTAGATGCAGTGCTTTCAGAACTGTCTCATGACCTGTTAGATGCACTGCTTTCAGAGCTGTCACATGACCTGTTAGATGCAGTGCTTTCAGAGCGTCACATGACCTGTTAGATGCAGTGCTTTCAGAGCGTCAGATGACCTGTAAGATGCAGTGCTTTCAAGCTGTCGCATGACCTGATAGATGCAGTGCTTTCAGAGCTGTCACATGACCTGTTAGATGCAGTGCTTTCAGAGCTGTCTCATGACCTGTTAGATGCAGTGCTTTCAGCGCTGTCACATGACCTGTTAGATGCGTGGCTTTCAGAGCTGTCTGGTGACCTGTTAGATGCAGTGCTTTTAGAGCTCTGTCTCATGATCTGTTAGTTGCAGGGCTTTTAGAGCTCTGTCACATGACCTGTTAGATGCAGGGCTTTCAGAGCTCTGTCTCGTGATCTGTTAGATGCAGGGCTTTCAGAGCTCTGTCTGGTGACCTGTTAGATGCAGGGCTTTCAGAGCTCTGTCACATGGCCTGTTAGATGCAGTGCTTCAGAACTCTGTCACATGCCTGTTAGATGCAGGGCTTTCAGAGCTCTGTCACATGACCTGTTAGATGCAGTGCTTTCAGAGCTCTGTCTGGTGACCTGTTAGATGCAGGGCTTTCAGAGCTCTGTCACATGACCTGTTAGATGCAGTGCTTTCAGAGCTCTGTCACATGCCTGTTAGATGCAGGGCTTTCAGAGCTCTGTCACATGCCTGTTAGATGCAGGGCTTTCAGAGCTCTGTCTCGTGACCTGTTAGATGCAGTGCTTTCAGAGCTGTCACATGATCTGTTAGATGCAGGTTCAGAGCTCTGTCACATGCCTGTTAGATGCAGGGCTTTCAGAGCTCTGTCTCGTGACCTGTTAGATGCAGTGCTTTCAGAGCTCTGTCACATGCCTGTTAGATGCAGGGCTTTCAGAGCTCTGTCTGGTGACCTGTTAGATGCAGGGCTTTCATAGCTCTGTCACATGACCTGTTAGATGCAGTGCTTTCATAGCTCTGTCTGGTGACCTGTTAGATGTGGGGCTTTCATAGCTCTGTCTGGTGACCATTTAGATGCGGGGCTTTCAGAGCGTTGTCACATGACCTGTTAGATGCAGGGCTTTCAGAGCTCTGTCTCGTGACCTGTTAGATGCATGGCTTTCAGAGCTCTGTCACATGACCTGTTAGATGCAGTGCTTTCAGAGCTGTCACATGACCTGTTAGATGCAGGGCTTTCAGACCTCTGTCTCATGACCTGTTAGATGCAGTGCTTTCAGAGCTCTGTCACATGACCTGTTAGATGCAGGGCTTTCAGAGCTCTGTCTCGTGACCTGTTAGATGCAGTGCTTTCAGAGCTCTGTCACATGACCTGTTAGATGCAGTGCTTTCAGAGCTCTGTCTCGTGACCTGTTAGATGCAGTGCTTTCAGAGCTCTGTCTCGTGACCTGTTAGATGCAGTGCTTTCAGAGCTCTGTCTCATGACCTGATAGATGCAGGGCCTTCAGAGCTCTGTCTCGTGACCTGTTAGATGCAGGGCTTTATGAGCTCTGTCTCGTGACCTGTTAGATGCAGGGCTTTATGAGCTGTCTCATGACCTGTTAGATGCAGGGCTTTCAGAGCTCTGTCTCCTGACCTGTTAGATGCAGTGCTTTCAGAGCTCTGTCTTATGACCTGTTAGATGCAGGGCTTTCAGAGCTCTGTCTCATGACCTGTTAGATGCAGGGCTTTCAGAGCTCTGTCTCGTGACCTGTTAGATGCAGGGCTTTATGAGCTGTCTCATGACCTGTTACATGCAGGGCTTTCAGAGCTCTGTCTCATGACCTGTTAGATGCAGGGCTTTCAGAGCTCTGGTCTAGGTGGGCCTGTTAGATGCAGGGCTTTCAGCGCTCTCTCATGCCTCTGTCGGAGATTTGAAACTTGATTCGAAAAGTTGCTGAGTAAACAGTAACTGTGTGAGGTATGTAGCGAGTTTGTGTGTGTGTGTGTGTGTGTGCGTGCGTGCGTGCGTGCGTGCGTGCGTGCGTGCGTGCGTGCGTGTGTG
>CM065715.1:2767428-2772428 GCA_033310375.1 Conus canariensis
CGAGAGGGGAGGGGGGGGGAGAGAGAGAGAGGGAAGGAGGGTTAACAGAGGAACATGGTGAGGGGTACGAAAAGAACTCTTTCTGCTTGCTGTGTAAGTAAGGGAGAGAAGAATACTAGCCCATAAAGCGAGCCAACAACTATGGGGAGAATGTTAATCGACGGGAAGGTGTGAGACAATGTATATAGTTGGTGGTAACACTGGGGGATGAGAAGACGACAGGGGAAATGAGGCTGTGTGTACGGCACCGTTGCACGTGCAGCCAGGCAGGAAGGGCAATGAGATTACCTGTGACAGACAACGTCATACACACCATTGGCTATGTATAACGCCACGTTTCCGTCATTGCCCTCTCCCTCCCTGCCCCTCTCCTCCCCCCTCTCTCTCTCTCTCTCTCTCTCTCTCTCTGTATGTAGGTATGTGTGTATTTGTTTGCACGTATCCTGTCTGTCTGTCTGTCAGTCTGCCCGTCTCTCTCTCTCTCTCTCTCTCTCTCTCTCTCTCTCTTCTCTCTCTCTCTCTCTCTGTATATATGTGTATATGTGTTTGCGCATCTCCCCGCTCTCTCTCCTCTCTCTCTCTCTCTCTCTCTCTCTCTCTCTCTCTCTCTCTGTGTGTGTGTGTGTGTGTGTGTGTGTGTGTGTGTGTGTGTGTGTGTGTGTGGTTGTCCGTTTTTCTGGCTGCTGTCTGCCTGTCTGTCTGTCTGGCTGTCTCTATCTCTCTGTCTCTCTCTCTCTGTCTCTCTCTTTCTCTCTCTCTCCGCAAGTATGTATGTCAATGTGCGTGCGCGGATAGAGAGAGAGAGAGAGAGAGGGGGGGGAGGGAGGGAGAGAGAGAGAGAGAGAGAGAGAGAGAGAGAGAGAGAGAGAGAGAGAGAGGGAGGAAGAGACAGAGATACAGAGACAGAAACAAAGAGACAGAGACAAACTGACAGGCAAACATACAGACAGAAAGGAGGCGGGAAGGTGAGAATTTCCTCAATGTTGCAAAAGTTGTAGTGATGCTACCGATAAACACAACCAACCGCTCAAGCCCTGTAACGACTGATACCAGAATACCTTTCTCTTCAAAAAAAAAAAAAAAATCCCTATGTGGTCTGAGACATCAAAAGATAAAACTAATATAAAGTCATCTCAGGAATAGAAAGTGTAACTGATAAACACGAGAACAACTCTTATCGCTCGTTTTCATTTTGCAGCGAAAAGGCGAGAGATTGGACGTTGCTATTTTTGTCATGTTTAATGACTCACTTTACTGGTAACTGATAGCACATCGGCTGTTTCATGAGAACATTAATTAGGGGTTCAAATTTCTGCTAGGAACAGACAAAATCTAGAATATTATTTTTTTTTTTAATTTCTATTTTCTTTTCTCTTTTTTTTTTTTTCTTTTTTTGCTCTATGGTCATTAAAGCCGAAACCAAACTTGACCAAGTGCAGTTCAATATGTCGCAATCCTGATATTACAGAGGTCTTTTTTCTGGTTATGATATGAATTTGCAAGTGTGAAATACACCCCAACAGCCACTTCAGGCCAGCTTTCTCTTTGAGTCTTGGCAACAGTTATTCTCTGTTTAAAACGTCTCCGAACCCTAACCCGTGTCTCCGTACAGGTACACCTGGGAAATCTCCCGAGACACTCCGCGCTGTGCTACATGTCAAACATCCAGACGTTCCTTTGTGCTTGTGTGATGTGTGTGCTCTGTGCTGTCATGTCTGCTAGGCGATTCGGTGTCGTAAGCAGCATCCTTTGGAGTTGTGTTTTCTTGTGGGAGCAAGAGTTACCCTACTTGTTAGTTGTTTATTGTTCACTGTTCCCTGCCTCATTTCATATTTACTTTCGTTTCAATTAAATCGAGGTTATTTGTATTTGTTTATGTCCGTCCTTGTATGTGTCTGACTTTATTCAAGTTTAAAAGGCTGTGCCATTCTTGAATAAAAGTTACTTTATATGTATTAATTTCTCCAGTTCTTGTTGCTGTGTACATGTGTTCGGTATATGGTATATGAGTAAGCTTGGAGCAATATAAGTATCTCGGGGGGTGTTTCATTGTTTGATGTGTGTGCTCTGTCTTGTCATGCCTGCTAGGACACTCTGTGTTGTAAACAGCATTCTTTGGAGTTAGTTTTCTTGTGGGAGCAAAGTTACCCAACTTGTTAATTGTTTTAGGTTTACTGTCCCCTGCCTCATTTCGTATTTGCATTTGTGTGTTTCTTTCAAATACCTGATTTAGTCGTATGGCTGACGTAGAGAGAGAGAGAGTATACGAATGCGTATGTTTATTCAGATTTTAGGCCTAGGAAGAGACTACAATTAACAATGCAACTTAGACACAGGTGGAAATCGGTTAAATATCTGTCCATAGCAACCTGTCCATAGCAGCAATGAAAATAAACATGCACGAAGAAAGTTACTTACCAACACACGCAGTTTTTTTGTGCTTCATAAATATACATAGCATGATTAGAGAGTATGCTTTCTTTTCTAGATGACAACAGTAATATTACCTTGAAAATGGCATGGTTTAGAAACATGTTAAGGCTTGGTGGTTCTGAGATCATGTAATACGGGACAGCACGACAACAAAAATGAATTTCATCTTCCGCAGCTGAACCAAACAAACGCATATTAATTCATCTTCGGCGTAGTTGTTGTATATGAGTAGCAATATCACAAACACCAAGCCTAAACTTAGCTAATGTGCTTATATCGATTCATTTTTACATTGATGTATGGTTGTAACTCATGAGTTGTCTATAAAAGACTGTACTATAAAAACTTACGACTATGGTAGAAATGAGAGAGAGACAGACAGACAGAGACAGGGACAGAGGCAGAGAGAGACAGAGAGAGAGAAACAGAGGCAGACATACAGACAGAAGACAGACAGAGACAGAGAGATCAGATTTATGCACAGAAATACAAACAGCGAACAGCCAGCCAACAGGCTGAGAGACAGACTATGGAAGCTACAGATGAGCATAGGCCCACTTCCTCCCTCCGCCACATCATGAGTGAGGCAAGACCAGCTTCTTCCACACCTGTCGCTCTTGGGCGGACGGGGAGGGAAGGGGGGTAGTGGATAGGAGAGGGGGGAGGATTGAGTAAGGATGGGCAGCGGACTCGGTTTGAACGTGGTTTGGAGAAGACAGGAACAGGAAAAGGAGTGAAGCGAGACCTCATTATCCGGATGACGTAAGATTGGTGGCAGGAAGCTTGTACCGTCAGCCAGTCAAGTGTAGCACAACGTCACGCTGGCTGCCGTGTTTTAGTTGGCTCAGCATCTGGCGTCGAATTTGGTTTAAATAACTTTTCTTTCAGAAACGAGTAAACAGAATACCTTCAAAATTGTTAGGACAAATGAGCAACAACAAGCCCTAGGCTTATACTGTGCTCAGATAGACATTTACAATATATTGGCGGTTAGACACATTCACAATATATTAAGCATTTCACCTCGTGCTTGGGATTTGTTTTTAAGGAAACATTTAAAAAGAAAAAGAAAAACAAAACAAAAAGCCCCCCCCTCCCCCCCCCCCCCCCCCCCCCCCAAAAAAAAAAAAAAAGACCAGGCGTCGAATTTGACAAGATAGGTGATCGCTCGTTCTTCATTCACATTGTCCTGAGTGATGTTTCTCTTGCCTGAAGAAGACCTGAAAGGTCGAAACGCGTCATGCTTTGTCTTGTAATGTGTTTGTCCTTGTTATCTGGCGGTGTTATTTGAAATACTTTATGCAATTTTTAAAAAAAATGTTCCGCCTGCAGTCACCTGACGTTGCAATGAGCAGGTGGTGTCCTGCGTGTGTTGGACAGAACAGGAGCCCTGAACACCACCCGCAGTAATTCCACTGTAAGGCGGCGTCTTCTCTGCACGGTTGCCCTTTCACGACCTGATACTGACCGTTACCTGTGACTGACCGTTACCTGTGACTGACCGTTACCTGTGACTGACAGTTACCTGTAGACTGACCGTTACCTGTAACTGACCGTTACCTGCAGACTGACCGTTACCTGTAGACTGACCGTTACCTGTGACTGACCGTTACCTGTAGACTGACCGTTACCTGCAGACTGACCGTTACCTGTAGACTGACCGTTACCTGAGACTGACCGTTACCTGTAGACTGACCGTTACCTGCAGACTGACCGTTACCGACTGACCGTTACCTGAGACTGACCGTTACCTGCAGACTGACCGTTACCTGCAGACTGACCGTTACCTGCAGACTGACTGTTACCTGTAGACTGTTGCCTGACCGTTACCTGCAGACTGACCGTTACCTGTAGACTGACTGTTGCCTGACCGTTACCTGTAGACTGACCGTTACCTGCAGACTGACCGTTACCTGTAGACTGACCGTTACCTGCAGACTGACCGTTACCTGCAGACTGACCGTTGCCTGACCGTTACCTGTAGACTGACCGTTACCTGCAGACTGACCGTTACCTGCAGACTGACCGTTGCCTGACCGTTACCTGTAGACTGACCGTTACCTGCAGACTGACCGTTACCTGTAGACTCTGGCTGAGGACTATGCGATAGGATGGACATGGGGGGGGGGGGGGGGGGGTTGCGTTTGGGTGGGACAGCAGTTAGCAAAGGACCCGTGGCACTGTGGTGACGCAGATGATGAGACAGAAAAGACAGCGAGAAGAGAGAGTATGTGTGTGTGTGTGTGTGTGGGGGGGGGGGGGGGGGGGGGGCTGAGGGGAGGTTATAAGAAATACCGCTTTTTGTGATCTAGGTAAAAGCTTTGTTTTTAACGAAAAGGCTTTGTTTTGTTTTGTTTTGTTTTTTAACGAAAACTGGGCGTAAATGTTTCGTTTAAAAACGTAAAGGGTACATGGAAAGTGGAAAAGTTAGTCCGTCAGACTCAGATGATAGTATAATCATACAGAAATTATAACGAAAATGATGATAGTAATGGTACTAATAATGAACGACTGTGAGAATAATCGTTATTATCACTACAATTAAAATCATCATTTCGTTATTATCA
>CM065715.1:2777428-2792428 GCA_033310375.1 Conus canariensis
TGATCAACAGCTGACATCACTCAACTCCATCATAGTGATCAGCAGCTGACATCACTCAACACCATCATAGTGATCAGCAGCTGACATCACTCAACACCATCATAGTGATCAGCAGCTGGCATCACTCAACACCATCAGAGTGATCACAGCTGGCATCAATCAACACCATCATAGTGACAGCAGCTGACATCACTCAACACCATCATAGTGATCATCAGCTGACATCACTCAACACCATCATAGTGACACAGCAGCTGCATCACTCAACACCATCAAGTGATCAAGCTGACATCACTCAACACCATCATAGTGATCAGCAGCTGACATCACTCAACACCATCATAGTGACACGCAGACTGACATCACTCAACACCATCATAGTGACACAGCAGCTGCATCACTCAACACCATCATAGTGACACAGCTGACATCACTCAACACCATCACAGTGACACAGCAGCTGACATCACTCACACATCATAGTGATCAGCAGCTGACATCACTCAACACCATCATAGTGATCATCAGCTGGCATCACTCAACACCATCATAGTGACACAGCAGCTGACATCACTCAACACCATCATAGTGATCAGCAGCTGACATCACTCAACACCATCATAGTGACACAGCAGCTGACATCACTCAACACCATCATAGTGAACAGCAGCTGACATCACTCACACCGTCATAGTGACACAGCAGCTGACATCACTCAACACCATCACAGTGACACAGCAGCTGACATCACTCAACACCATCATAGTCATCAGCTGACATCACTCAACACCATCATAGTGATCAGCTGACATCACTCAACACCATCATAGTGACACAGCAGCTGGCATCACTCAACACCATCATAGTGATCAGCAGCTCACATCACTCAACACCGTCATAGTGATCAGCAGCTGACATCACTCAACACCATCATAGTGATCAACAGCTGACATCACTCAACACCATCATAGTGATCAGCAGCTGACATCACTTAACACCATCATAGTGATCAGCAGCTGACATCACTCAGCACCATCATAGTGACCAGCTGACATCACTCAACACCATAATAGTGACACAGCAGCTGACATCACTCAACACCATCATAGTGATCAGCAGCTGGCATCACTCAACACCGTCATAGTGATCAGCAGCTGACATCACTCAACACCGTCATAGTGTCAGCAGTGACATATGACACGTCATAGTGATCAGAGCTGACATCACTCAACACCGTCATAGTGATCAGCAGCTGACATCACTCAACACCGTCATAGTGATCAGCAGCTGTCAATCACTCAACACCATCATAGTGACACAGCAGCTGACATCACTCAACACCGTCATAGTGATCATCAGCTGACATCACTCAACACCATCATAGTGACACAGCAGCTGACATCACTCAACACCATCATAGTGATCAGCAGCTGACATCACTGAACACCGTCATAGTGATCAGCAGCTGACATCACTCAACACCATCATAGTGATCAGCAGCATTACAGTAGATCGTGGCTGTTCGGAAGGAGGTGGGGAGGGAGGGGGCTGTCATGATTGTGACGGAAGAAGGAAGCTGAAATAGCAAAAGGAAGAATGCCGGGATAGACACAGAGATAGACAGACGGGGGGAGTGGGCACACATCACACCGGAGTCCAGGCCATATGCCTGGCACCGTTCTCACCTTCTGAATATAGCGGTGATCTAGAGTAAATGTACCCTCCCTCTCGTGTTTCATCTGCTGGATCCAAATTTCCTATCCTTTATCTTCATCCGGTGTCAGTGGAAACTATCAGCCATCGGTACAATCAGAAACATTATCAGATATAAAGGTGGATTGTAACGTCTTCAGACCCGACGTGGTTGATTGTAATGTCTTCAGGCCCGACGTGGTTGATTGTAATGTCTTCAGACCCGACGTGGTTGATTGTAATGTCTTCAGACCCGACGTGGTTGATTGTAATGTCTTCAGACCCGACGTGGTGGTACAGTGGTACGAGATCTTCGGGCTTGGAGGCTGTGAGTTCCAGACCCTTCAGAGTCCTTTAAATGTGCTAATGTTTTGTTTGTTTGTTTGTTTGCTTGTACCTGGGTTGGTTGCTTCACAGATACAAAGACTTGAACCACACGTGAAGATATGTTTCATCCACTTATGGGTGTGTGTTTTTTTCAGTGTTGATCTAATGTCCTGAGCAACCAGCAGATGCCCGTATCTCTCAGGCCTGGTCGATACTGGGATATATTACGAAAGGAAGCGTAGAGTATTGCCCTGTTCTGTAGAGTCTCGGACCGGAGTGGAGGTTCGTGACTTTTTTCATGATCTTCATAGTAAACAAAACAAGAACTTAGCTAATGTGACCCATTGTGCCACGCTCTCATTTGACTTCACTTTCAATTTCCTCTCCATGTCTATGGCCGTGGTGAATTCCGAATGAAAGTGGCCGGTATTGGCTAGTTCATGAAGACTGTGTCAGACGGACGTTACAGTGTCCCCATGAAGGGAAGCCTCATTCACGCTGGCTTCATGACTAAGCCATTCTACTCATCCTTAGGGGGCACAGTTGGTAGTCCTTTATGTATGTGGGATGAAATCAGCGGCAGGTGTTACGGAACACCACCAAAGCGACACGGCAGTATTGCAGTGGGGCGTGGCTATGTTCTGGATGGTGTGATTGGAAAGTTGGGGAGGGGGGTGAGATCGGGAGAGATTGTTATGTTTGTGAGGGGATAGTTACGTTGAAACAGCAAAAGAATCTCTCTCTCTCTCTCTCTCTCTCTCTCTCTCTCTCTCTCTCTTCTCTCTCTCCTCTCTTCAACACAGAAGGAAGTTTAGGTCCCCAGTCCGAATGAAGCCCAGTTGGTACAGATGATTGGATGCGCCACAATACCCCACCCCCCACCCCCACCCCAACTCCCTCCACCGTTACTCAAGAATAATGCCTGGGTTCCCAGGAGTAGGAGTCTGTTTCAAGGTTAATCTGGCACCCCAGTCAACAGCCTAAAGGATGGCTGTGGCTCAGAATGGGCACTGCTCCAAACAACTGTGCTCTGGAATTTTGAAAACGAAACAGGAAAAAGAAAGTAAACAAATAAGATAAGTACATCTCCCCGAGTGTTGTGTCTACTTTCTTTTCCATTGTAGGATCAGGTTAGTTGGTCAGTCAGTTAGCCATGTTGTCAGTTACTCAGTCACGTAGCTGGTCAGTTAGTCCCTTACCTGGTCAGTTAGTTAGTCAGTTGGGAAGTCAGCTAGTTAGTCAGTCAGTCAGTCAGTCAGTTAATCAGTCAGTCAGTCAGTCAGTCAATTTGTTAGTCAGTTGGTCAGTCACGCATTAGTTAGTTAGTTAGTTAGTTAGTTAGTTAGTTAGTTAGTCAGTCATTTGTTCGAAAGTTAATGAACTAACTAGCTACTTATAATCAATTCGTCAGTGCGTGAATGAGTTAGCTGGCTAGCTAGTTAGACAGTCAGTTTGTTTTTCATTCGTGATGACATCAGCAAAGAAACATAATTCTGGGTACAACGTGATGACATCAGTAAAGAAACATAATTCTGCATACAACGTGATGACATCAGTAAAGAAACAGGATTCTCGGGGGGGGGGGGGGGGGGGAGGAGGGGTATGTATTTTCTTAATCATAATTGCAATAAGAAGGGATGGTAGATCTGCCTCAAGTAAAACAACAACAAAAAAATAGCCTTAATAAACCTCCTCCGAAGGGAGAGCTGCAGAAAGGGAATGCTACGCAGGATAGAATCAGGTCTTCCACAACCAGAACACACACTCAGAGGCGTGTGCATATGCTGAATGTGTGAATGGCGTGCATGCACACGAGTGCTTGAGTGGGTGCGTGAGTGTCGAAAGCGGGGAAAGGGGGGGGGGGGGGAGAGGCGGATTGAAAATGTATGTGTGGATGCGAATGTGCCTGTGCTTATGCGTTATGGAATATGGTATAGTAGTTAGTAGTAGTAGTAGTAGTAGTAGTAGTAGTAGTAGTAGTAATAGTACATGTTATCACAGAAACAATGATGATGATGTGTGTGTGTGTGTGTGTGTGTGTGTGTGTGTGTGTGTGTGTGTGTGTGTGTGTGTGTGTGTGTGAATGAGTGCATGCATGACTGTTGGGTAAGTACATAATTATACTTGTACAGTATAGATATGAATAGATGAAAATGAATGTGTGGGGTGTGTGTGTGTGTGTGTGTGTGTGTGTGTGCGCGCGCGCGCGCGCGCGCGTGTGTGTGTGTGTATGTGTGTGTGTATGTGTGTGTGTGTGTGTGTGTGTGTGTGTGTGTGTGTGCGTGAAGGGCGAAGAAATAGACCACAGAGGGCTGAGGGAAGAGGGTGGGGGAATGGTAGACGGGAGGGGAAGGAGGAGAAAGGTGGAGAAAAGGAAGATGGTTAGCAAGGAAAACTACGTCAAAAGGTCGACATAAACAAACATTGTAATAAACAAGCGAGAGCCATTTCATCATCAAATCTTCAACCCCGTGAACTGAGACGTAAACTGCCAGAGAGCAGCGACACAGGAGATGGGATCAGAACACACTGAGACAACTGAAGTGTGTGTGAAAAGGACAGGGGAGAAGGCCGATGGATGGAGCGGCCAAGCAAGGTTTGATCCCAGGGTAGAAGGCCCCTAACCAAGATCCGAGGGCTGAGGGGGAAAGTGAAGCACCGCCACACAGATATCCCTGTTGGAGGGATGAAGACGTGAAATCTGAATTGACAAACGACTCAGTCAGTACTCCGTTGTCAATTGTCATGCTCTCTGAACAGTTACGCAGTAAACAGAAGTGAAATGGATCGTTGACTGTAAAGGGTTGACAGATAATACGGTTTTCTGTGAAGTTGTTACATGCTACGGACGCGCGTTGTAGCGTCATCTGTCGAGTCCAATTACTGTGCAGGTGTGTGTGTGTGTGTGTGTGTGTGTGTGTGCGCGCGCGCGCGCGTGCGTGCGTGCGTGCGTGTGTGCGTGTGTATGTGTGTGTGTGTTAGAGAGAGAGAGAGAGAGAGAGAAGAGAGAGAAGAGAGAGAGAGAGTAGGCAAAAACACAAAACAAATCGCTAATGTAATCAAGCTCACACATTGAACGTAAATAACAGGCTGACGTCCGTTAACCGGTATCTTAATTCGTGCCAACCGTGCGTCTTCCGGTAATCACTAATTAGTGTCTAATTATCACGCTGGTTCTTTAAACACCCAGCGTACTCTCTTTGGAGTATTTCTTCCCTGGGATGAACGGACTCCACATGTTTGGAGGCTGGTCAGTGGTTATGTAGCAGCATCATCCACTGGAAACCAAACGTTCATGAGGTTTTGTTTCCTCCATTACGCTTGTACACAGTTATGTCACTCCGCACATCCCACCCACGTTGTGTGTGTGTGTGTGTGTGTGTGTGTGTGTGTGTGTGTGTGTGTGTGTGTGTGTGTGTGTGTGTGTGTAAGGACAAAGAAGGAAATGTA
The DNA here is from genome assembly GCA_033310375.1 of Conus canariensis. Classification (NCBI taxonomy): domain Eukaryota; kingdom Metazoa; phylum Mollusca; class Gastropoda; order Neogastropoda; family Conidae; genus Conus; species Conus canariensis. The sequence goes on from CM065715.1 coordinate 2,782,898, forward strand.
TTTGTAACGAAAATACTAGTGCGAAAAAAGGAGATAAATGAAAATAGATGGATAACTGATAAAAAGGAAGAACAATAAAGAAAATATAGAGAATAAAGGAAGTAGGGAGAAAAGATGAATGACTGCAAACAATAAATGAAGTAAGTGTTGAGCAGTGAAGGGGTGTGTCCGTTTGCGTGTGGGTGCCATGCGGAGGGGTAAGTCTGTGATTTCTGGATGTGGATGCCAAGTGGGCAAAGGGCCCCCAGTCTAGCAACGAGGTGGGATTCCTGCATGGGGCACTAAAAGTTTTACTCTGCAGTTGCTACAGCGCCAAAATTGTGGCTTAGGGTTTTGTTTGGTTGGTTTTTTGTTTGTTTGTTTTTGATTTCCCATCTTCTGTGCCACCTCCGTGGCACTGCACCCACGCCGCTCATTCCGACCTCCCTCCCCCACCCCACTCCCCCCATACCCCACTCCCCCAACTCCCCACCTCCTCACCTCCACTGTCATGAATACATCACTACTTCGGCTCCTACACATTCACTGTCATGTCACTATGTCGGCTCCTCCACCATTCACTGTCATGTCACTATGTCGGCTCCTGCACCATTCACTGTCATGTCACTATGTCGGCTCCTCCACCATTCCCTGTCATGTCACTATGTCGGCTCCTGCACCATTCACTGTCATGTCACTATGTCGGCTCCTGCACCATTCACTGTCATGTCACTATGTCGGCTCCTGCACCATTCCCTGTCATGTCACTATGTCGGCTCCTGCACCATTCACTGTCATGTCACTATGTCGGCTCCTGCACCATTCATTGTCATGTCACTATGTCGGCTCCTGCACCATTCATTGTCATGTCACAATGTCGGCTCCTGCACCATTCACTGTCATGCCACTATGTTGTCAGCTCCTGCACCATTCAACGTCATGTCACTATATCAGCTCCTGCACCATTCACAGTCATGTCACTATGTCGGCTCCTGCACTATTCACAGTCATGTCAGTATGTCGGCTCCTGCACCATTCACTGTCATATGTCGGCTCCTGCACCATTCACTGTCATGCCACTATGTTGTCAGCTCCTGCACCATTCACTGTCATGCCACTATGTTGTCAGCTCCTGCACCATTCACTGTCATGCCACTATGTCGGCTCCTGCACCATTCACTGTCATGTCACTATGTCGGCTCCTGCACCATTCACTGTCATGTCACTATGTCGGCTCCTGCACTATTCACTGTCATGCCACTATGTCGGCTCCTGCACAATTCACTGTCATGTCACTATGTCGGCTCCTGCGCCATTCACAGTCATGTCACTATGTCGGCTCCTGCACCATTCACAGTCATGTCACTATGTCGGCTCCTGCACCATTCACAGTCATGTCACTATGTCGGCTCCTGCACCATTCACAGTCATGTCACTGTGTCGGCTCCTGCACCATTCACAGTCATGCTACTATGTCGGCTCCTGCACCATTCACAGTCATGTCACTATGTCGGCTCCTGCACCATTCACTGGCATGTCACCATGTCGGCTCCTGCACCATTCACTGTCATGTCACTGTGTCGGCTCCTGCACCATTCACAGTCATGTCACTATGTCGGCTCCTGCACCATTCACTGTCAAGCCACTATGTCAGCTCCTGCACCATTCACTGTCATGTCACTATGTCGGCTCCTGCACCATTCACTGGCATGTCACTGTGTCGGCTCCTGCACCATTCACTGTCATGTCACTGTGTCGGCTCCTGCACCATTCACTGTCATGTCACTGTGTCAGCTCCTGCACCATTCACTGGCATGTCACTGTGTCGGCTCCTGCACCATTCACTGGCATGTCACTGTGTCGGCTCCTGCGCCATTCACAGTCATGTCACTATGTCGGCTCCTGCACCATTCACTGTCATGTCACTGTGTCGGCTCCTGCACCATTCACAGTCATGTCACTGTGTCGGCTCCTGCATCATTCACTGTCATGTCACTGTGTCGGCTCCTGCACCATTCACAGTCATGTCACTGTGTCGGCTCCTGCACCATTCACTGTCATGTCACTGTGTCGGCTCCTGCAACATTCACTGTCATGCCACTATGTCAGCTCCTGCAGCATTCGCTGTCATGCTACTATGTCGGCTCCTGCACCATTCACCGTCATGTCAATATGTTGTCGGCTCCTGCACCATTCACTGTCATGTCACTGTGTCGGCTCCTGCAACATTCACTGTCATGCCACTATGTCAGCTCCTGCAGCTTTCGCTGTCATGCTACTATGTCGGCTCCTGCACCATTCACAGTCATGTCACTATGTTGTCGGCTCCTGCACCATTCACTGTCATGCCACTATGTCGGCTCCTGCACCATTCACAGTCATGTCAATATGTTGTCGGCTCCTGCACCATTCACAGTCATGTCACTATGTCGGCTCCTGCACCATTCACTGTCATGTCACTATGTCGGCTCCTGCACCATTCACTGTCATGTCACTATGTCGGCTCCTGCACCATTCACTGTCATGTCACTGTGTCGGCTCCTGCACCATTCACAGTCATGTCACTATGTCGGCTCCTGCACCATTCACTGTCATGTCACTATGTTGTCAGCTCCTGCACCATTCACAGTCATGTCACTATGTCGGCTCCTGCACCATTCACAGTCATGTCACTGTGTCGGCTCCTGCACCATTCACAGTCATGTCACTATGTCGGCTCCTGCACCATTCACTGTCATGCCACTATGTCGGCTCCTGCACCATTCACTGTCATGTCACTATGTCGGCTCCTGCACCATTCACTGTCATGTCACTATGTCGGCTCCTGCACCATTCACTGTCGTATTACTATGTCGGCTCCTGCACCATTCAACGTCATGAGTTCTCCATACCAATCAGAACATGTTACTATTTTTGGTGCATGCCAAAAAATGGCTGAACATATAAAGGACCTGCTTTGACCTTTACTCCTAGGAGACAGGTTTTCTCTTCTTTTTTTTTTAAGTTGAAAATGAAGCTGATTTTACATGGAACGAAGGTGAATTAGAAACCAAATCGTTTAAATTTCGTTTTAAATTTCATGCGTGTCTCTAAATGTTAAGCTATATGTCATGGTAGTCCTGCACGATTCCCTAAATTTTGTAAACTTCATGGTCATTTGGTAGAAGTAGTCGGCGGTACTCATCTGCTGCTGGTAGTACACAGTTGGGCTACAAGGCGACTGGGGGTGTACAGGGGGCTGAAAGAGATTGGTGCCGCATTCAACTCCTCTTCAGTTGAACGCGGCACCAATCTGAGGAGCTGGAAGGAGAAAAGAGGAGAAAAAAAAAACAGATTGGTGCCGCGTTCAACTGAAGAGGAACTGGAAGGAGAAGTGAGGAGAAAAAAAAAAAAAACAGTTTGGCGTCATATACTTTACCATGTCAGACCATAGCATTCAACGGCAGTTAGCCAGCTCTGTCAGGCCGAATTTTTTCCGTGGCCAATGCAGTCATAAGACAGTCACGTGATGTCACCCCACTTCCGGCCCCGGAAGAAGCCAGTGTCAACTTCCTATAAGCCATTCATCTTCGGCCTGCCGTCAAAGCAAGATAAGTCTTGTGCTCTGTCTCGCCTATACTTGCCTTTGTGTTAACTTTGCTGTGTTTTGTTCTATACTTGATTCAGTTGTGGCTTGCAAATGTGAGGCTCTTGGTGGGAGCGTATTTATCAAAAGATTTGTCTCTTTTACCGGCACTCTCGGGAGCGTATTTATTAAAAGATTTGTCTCTTTTACCGGCACTCCCGCGACTTTGTTACTCGCGATCGTCGGCACCGCTCGCCGGTCGTGTTCCCCCACCATATTGCCGAGCCTCGGGTTCAGCACGCATTTTGTGCTGGTTCCGGCTTGCACTAGACCCTGAGTATTTTTGCCGTGTGAGGCTCTTGGTGGGAGCGTATTTATTAAAAGATTTGTCTCTTTTACCGGCACTCTCGGGAGCGTATTTATTAAAGATTTGTCTCTTTTACCGGCACTCTCGCGACTTTGTTACTCGCGATCGTCGGCACCGCTCGCCGGTCGTGTTCCCCCACCATATTGCCGAGCCTCGGGTTCAGCACGCATTTTGTGCTGGTTCCGCTTATTAAGGTTTAGGGCTCAATAACTATCACACCTGTACTCTTTACCCTTCACAGGTAGAACGTGTTCGAGTAAGGGTGTGTGACACTGATCTGCTTATTAAGATTTAGTGCCCAAGAACTATCACACCTATACACAGTGATACTCCACGTGTAGAGATTGCTATTAATAGCCATACCAGTCACACGACCGGTGGCGTGTACGGGTAGTTCGAGTTTTCAGTCGATCTCTCGAGCACTTTGCACGACACCACACGGACGATCGAGATTAATTGATTTTCTCGATCGGCCACCTTGTCTCCTCTTTGCGGTCGTGTGTTCCGGGTTTGCTCTATCCACCTGTGCCCAACATGGTGAAGGACACCGCCGGGTCGAGCCACTCCACTGCTCGGAGTTCGCTCAATTTCCCGGAGAACCCGCGGGTCGATTCCATCTCGGAGCAATCCGTTCGCACTGATGAACGTACGGTTCGGGTAGACAGAGACGACTTCTCCGCGGAAGGGACGCGTGATCTTCCTCGTCTACCAAACCGACGGACGCACGACCGCGGCGTCCCAAGGCTGATAGGCAAGCGGCCACCATTTCAAAATGCCTTTCATTTGATCTGCCTGCTAGTCTAAGGGCAAAGCTCCCCTCAAGGTGCTGCCCAGAAAGTCTAATGGCAAGGCTCCCCTCAAGGGGCCCGGCCGAGCAAAGACTAGCCAACGGAATTCGCCCTCCCCCACCCCTTCTCCATCGGCCAGCTTGCCCTCTAGCCTACGGACTCGCTCGGAGACTTCTAACTATCATGCTGAGTCACGCGAATCTCGGCCCCCGGGGCACCTTGCCGAGCCGCGGACCAGCACGGGTGACGGATCTGGGATGGAATCACCATCCGTCACTCGCCTTGATGAGTCACGTATCTCTTTTTTCCCCCAAATTGATACGTGCACTCATAGCGCTCAGCCCCACCGGGCACAGGTGCAGCCAACACCTGAGCTCGAGGAGCGCTTCGACTCCGGAAGCAGCCTTATGGTCACCCCGACGCACGACCTCGGTGGTGTCCATAATCCTGGGCGTGCGGGCACGCCGCGCCATGGGCCCGGCCGTGCCCATGCACAAGGACGGTCGACCTACCCCGATCGAACGTCACCTTCTTCCCTAGGGGTATTGGACGTTGGGGAACCGACCTTTCGGATCCCCATTTGGGCAACGTCCGCGGTCCCGCTCCTCCGGGGGGAGGATCTACCAGCGGGACCAAGGGTAACCTGACATATTCCTCCAGGGGGAGGAACACGGGACCGCATCCTGACCAATCCGCACTTTCGCGGGTTGGGGGCTCGACTTCCGCATCCTCCTCCATACCATTATGGCCCTCCCAGGCCCATTCCAAGGACGTGTATGGTGCAGTGCACGGACCTGGACGGGGACGACAGGCCACGGCCTCTCAAGCCCCCCCCCAACAGTGATTCAGGTTACCCGGGTCCCCGGGGACTTTCTGCCTACAAGAAGAAGAGGGTCTCGTGGCTACGACTCGGCGGATGTCTGACCTACGCATTCGCCCAACGCGCTGGTCAGACCTTGAGTGCGGCCTACCTACCATGGTTTTTCCCCAGGGCCGCCACAGCCCGTTTACCTCCCCGGGGACCGGTGGCTCTATGCCCCCGAGAGAGACCAGTGGCTTAACGCCAACACCCAGCACGACCAGCTACATGGTCGAATGTGGCACCCGGCCTCACTTACCTGGGTCGACCTTGGTCTCCCTCCTCGGGCGCTGTCCTATCGGCAGGACGATGTCCCGGCCGCCGATTATAGGGCCACCGGGGACACACTACAGGCACCCCTCGACTTACCTCCTGAAGACGGGTGCTATGAACCCTCTCAGGACCAGTACCTCCCTGAGGCGGACGATGACGAGGAGCTAGCCCCCACCTCATTGTACGATGTCCGCACGATAGAACGGTGGCGACCAGACCTCGTTAGGAGGGAGGCCGCACCCGCTGACGAATTTCTCTCCTCTCCCCCGGCCCAGAGATCTAGACCAATCTACCCAAGAACCCCTCAGTCGCCTCCTTGTTTACGGACAATCCCGTGACCAGGGAGATGGGCATTTCCCAGTCGGACCGTCGGTTGATCCCCCACCTGCCCCCCCCTACTTCCGGCGCCATCTCCTTTAAGAACCTAAAGGAATGGGTCCGAGTAGCCAGGATGGGCATCCTCCACACCACGGCGGGACACACCTACTTGGACATGCCCCTTCAGCGAGCGGAGGCTCTATGGCCGGAGGACGATGGTGCCATCCCAGTACCGGGGGACCCGGGCTCTGAGGCGCACCAAGAGCCTGACCCTCGCTTGTTCAGCGATCCTTTCATGCGACACCTAGTTAACAGGATTTCGCATCACCTTTCGGCTGCGGCGGACAGCGCAGCCAGAAGCCACTTCAACTGCTTGTTGGTCGCGAGAGAGGCCGTGCTGGCGCGGACCTCTCTCTCCCCGACGCTTAAGGCAGCCCTGCGATGCATCCCGGGCCAGGTCCAGTCGCTCTTTGGCGACTACTCGGCTGACGTCATAGCACAAGCAGTTGAGGAACGCAAGCAGGCTGTGTCCTTTGCGCCCAGGCCACCGCCACGCCCTGCTAGACCCCCACTTCGTTCCTTCCCCAGGCACAGACCCTATCCCAGACAATCGCCTTCCCGCACCGCACGGCCCGCCAAGCGACCTAATCTTCTCCCAAGGCCTAAGCCAAAACCCCATCAGCAAAATTTTCGGTTAGGCCAACAGTCACGCTCCCGGAGCTGACTAGGGAGACAGCCCGAGGGGGACTTAGATCAGGTAGCACCCCCCCTCGCCCTATCCCCCACCCACCAGCCCAGACCCTCGCAGACGCATACGCCTCACCCCTGGATAGTGGCGGTGCTACAGGAAGGGTTTCGCCTTCCTTGGGCCCACGAGCGTCCCCCCCCCCTCATGCTATCTCCCCCTCCCTCCCCCAACGAACCCTCCCCCGCCAAAGCAGAAGCTCTTCGCACGGAAGTCCAAGACCTCCTCAAAAGAGGGGCCATCTCGGAGATTTCCTACCCAAACCCCGGCTTCTACTCTTTGTGATCCCAAAAGCCTCGGGAGGATGGAGGCCCATTCTAGATCTTTCGCCCCTCAACAAGTTCCTCAGGCCCACCAAGTTCAAGATGGAGACCCCCACCCAGATCCGAGACTCCATCCATCATCGCGACTGGGCCACATCCGTAGACCTGAAGGACGCCTATTTTTCAGATCCTGATTCACCCGGCCCACAGACGATTCCTACGGTTCGTCTGGCAGACCCCGGAGAGGCCTGCACGCATAGTGGACCTCATCTCCTGCCTGTCACAGGCACCCCACACCTCGGCCAGAACCCTGTCCTCCCTCCTAGGAATGATGGAGTCCCTGTCTCCCCTCATTCCCCTGCGGCGGGTCCCCAAACGCCAACTTCAGAGGGAGTTCCGCCGACGTTTGTCACAGACCTCCGACCGCTGGGACCAGGTCATTCCCCTCGGACACTGGTTCATTTCGGCGACGGAGGAGCGGCTCACTCCAGCCACTCTCTCCACCGGGGTCCCCATCTCCCTCCCAACCCAACCCAACCACTGGAACTTTATACAGACGCCTCCAACTTGGGCTGGGGGGCCCACGTGGAGGACAGTCACGCCTCGGGGAGTGGGAGCTGGAAGCGGTCAGGCTAGCCCTTCTCCAACTCCAGCACAAGGTCGCGCACCGACTTGTTCTCCTCCTCACGGACAATACGTCGGTAGCTTGCTATGTCAACAAAGGGGGAGAGGCCCGCTCCATAGGCCTCTCCCTCAGAACAGAGGCCCTCCTTCGCTGGTGTCGCGCAACCATTGGTTTGTGCCCATGATCGACCTGTTTGCCACCAGCTTCAACCATCACCCGCCCCTGTACGTCTCTCCCGTTCCAGATCCCCAGGCGGATGCAGTCGACGCACTATCCCTCCCCGGGACGGGCCTACTGGCGTATGCCTTTCCCCCCTTCCCCATCCTACACAAGGTGATCAGGAAGGCAAGGCTGGAAAGACCCAGGCTGATCCTCGTAACGCCATGGTGGCCGACCCAGTCTTGGTTCCCGGACCCCAAGTCCCTCACCCACGTTCCCCCCCTCCGGCTCAGCCCTCGCTGGGACATGCTGAGACAACCCCGGTCAGGTCTTCCTCACTCCAATCCCAAGATGCTTCGCCTACACGCGTGGCTTCTATGCCAGCCCAACTGCGAACATCTGCATCTACCCCCCACTCGGAGAGACCCCAGTCCGTCCTAGACACACTAGCCGGGGCAGGGGCCTCTCAGGGATTACGGGACTTCGCCTCGGCATCTCGCAGAGCCAGCACCGAATCCCTCTACAACTACCGTTGGGAGAGATGGATAACCTGGTGCTCAGATAACTCTGTTCCCCATTACTGCCCCTCCAACATCCAAATAGGAAATTTCCTCTCCCACCTATCCTCTTCCCTTAAGCTGTCGGCTGGCTCCATTCGGGGCTACAGATCAGCTATCTGCACTACCATTCGTCAACTGGGGGGCCCTTCTTTTGACAATGACTTTCTCCTCAGAGAGGTGTCTAGAGGAGTTGCTCTACGGGAAGCTCAGTCCCCTAGGCGCATTCCCCTCTGGGACCTTTTTACGGTCCTCGATGCCCTCAGAAAAACCCCTTTTGAACCCATTGCTTCTATTCCTTTTGACCTCCTCTCCTTTAAGACCACCTTTCTCCTCGCCCTGGCCTCGGCCAGAAGACGAAGTGAGATTCACGCCCTCAGCGGTGACCCCACAGATATCGCCTTCCACAGGGACGGCTCAGTCTCTCTCAAGTTCCTTCCGGAGTTCTGACATCTTGGGAAAGGGAGAAAAAGATGGAGACATGGACCTTTGCCCCTCCAGGTGTCTCAGGTACTACTGGGAACGCACACGCCCCAGGCGCTCCTCCCAGAGACGACTCCTTATCTCCCTCAACCCCAACAATACTAGAGATATCTCGGCGGGAACTATCTCCAGGTGGCTCTCCAAGACGGTGAGATCTACCTACGCTCAGGCGTACAAGGATCTCCCTGTCCTATCACCCAGGGCCCACGAGGTCAGAGCACTGGCCACTTCCACAGCGTTCCAGTACTCTGTCCCCGTGCGCCACCTGCTGGAGGCAGCCTACTGGCGTTCGGAAAATCCCTTCATTAATTTTTACCTGAGGGATATCCGCATGACCAGAGCTGATGGGTCTAAGGGGATTTCCTTTGTGGCGGCCAATGCAGCCATATCGGTCAACCCCAAGAACCACTAGGGCGCTCGCCCTCCTCCGATTCCTTTAAATTCTGCTATGGTCTGACATGGTAAAGTATATGACGCCAAAATGGGGAGTTTGTGTTATACTCCCTGTTTGGCTAGTATACTTACCATGTCAGACTCTAATTCCCTCCCT
>CM065715.1:2802428-2814928 GCA_033310375.1 Conus canariensis
TTGACCAAATATGAAGAACACAAAGAAAGAGAAAGAAGAAATTGGTCTGTAAATAAAGCTTCGGTTTGACCTATGAAGACTACACAAAGAAAGAGAAAGAAGAATTGGTCCGTAAATAAAGCTTCGGTTTGACCTATGAAGACTACACAAAGAAAGAGAAAGAAGAATTGGTCTGTAAATAAAGCTTCGGTTTGACCTATGAAGACTACAGAAAGAAAGAGAAAGAAGAATTGGTCTGTAAATAAAGCTTCGGTTTGACCTATGAAGACTACAGAAAGAAAGAGAAAGAAGAATTGGTCTGTAAATAAAGCTTCGGTTTGACCTATGAAGACTACAGAAAGAAAGAGAAAGAAGAATTGGTCTGTAAATAAAGCTTCGGTTTGACCTATGAAGACTACAGAAAGAAAGAGAAAGAAGAATTGTTCCGTAAATAAAGCTTCGGTTTGACCTATGAAGACTACAGAAAGAAAGAGAAAGAAGAAATGCGATAGAAGGCAGACAGAAAGAAAAAAAACAGAGCAGACACAGACAGACAGACAGAAAGAAAAAAGACAAAAAGAATGAGAGAGAGGCAGAGAGACAGACAGACAGACAGACAAACAGAGAGAGAGAGAGCCGTTGTATGGATTTTGTTGGGAACCACAATCATACAGAAACCTTCAGAGAGAGAGAGAGAGAGAGAGGAGAGAGAGAGAAGAGAGAGAGAGAGAGAGAGAGAGAGAGAGGAGAGAGAGAGGAGTGGCGTCGACTTTGCTACAACCACTCTCGTTATAGTAATCTTCAGAAACAAAACACAGGCAGGACACATTTCACTCTCAGTCCTGGCAAACTCAGAAACAGTGCCCCCACCCCCACCCCCACCCCCCACCCCCGATACCACCCCCACTGAGAACCGATTATCCTTAAAGAAAGGTGAACCCCACCACCTCTTTACGCTCCCTACCTACCCATCGACCTAGCGACGTTTATCCCTACTTGTCTACCTTTGATGTGTGCGTATGCAATTAAGTTGATGGGATCCTGCCGTACTTTGAGACTGCTACTACTGCTGTCTATCATCCTCAGTGTGTGTGTGTGTGTGTGTGTGTGTGTGTGTGTGTGTGTGTGTGTGTGTGTGTGTGTGTGTGTGATGCCTTGCCTTCTCCATCTTTTGACGCCCACCCACTTCCGGAGCTTGAGCAGGAAGCCGGCCGACGTATTGCTGTGAGGATTCTCAGCGGCTGCCGGGAAAGGAATCTCAGCGACTTGATTTGTGACCATGTGCAGCCGCACGTCTTTCTTTGTCTTTTTTCCTCCCTCTTCTCTCATCTCTACTTTCCTTTTCATTTTACCTTTCTTATCTTGTCTTTTCTTTTTTCTTTATGAACTGGACTGGACGATGAGGTTGAGGATGTTGGTTGTCCATCCTCCTCAGCTTTGGAACCTCTCTTCTCTTCTCTCTCTCTCTCTCTCTCTCTCCTCTCTCTCTCTCTCTCTCTCTCTCTCTCTCTCTCTCTCTCTCTGTGCGTGGGTTAGTGCGCGCGAGCGTATGTATGTGGGCGTGTGTGTGCATCATGTGTGTGTGTTATGTGATGTTGCTAGACATAAGCAAGGCGGCCGCGAAGTGTCTTGTCTTGCGGAGCGCCTCATGGCTACTGGAAGTGGAAACTTCTCTTCAGACAACGTGTTGATAGCGAGTCTATGACATAACAAGCCTGGGTGTGTCTGAAACTTCTCTTCAGACAACATGTTGATAGCGAGTCTATGACATAACAAGCCTGGGTGTGTCTGAAACTTCTCTTCAGACAACATGTTGATAGCGAGTCTATGACATAACAAGCCTGGGTGTGTCTGAAACTTCTCTTCAGACAACGTGTTGATAGCGAGTCTATGACATAACAAGCCTGGGTGTGTCTGAAACTTCTCTTCAGACAACGTGTTGATAGCGAGTCTATGACATAACAAGCCTGGGTGTGTCTGAAACTTCTCTTCAGACAACGTGTTGATAGCGAGTCTGTGACATAACAAGCCTGGGTGTGTCTGTGTATTGGAGAACTGCAGTTAGCAATGAGAGAATTTCAGTTTTCAATCTTTTTTTTTTCAGTTTCAAAATGGAGTGACTGACGGCGGCGAACGAAGCAAAATTTAGAAAGAGAGGGTGTTAGTTACCACCAATGACATTGACAAACAAAGCACATGACAAGACACGATGCATTTCAACCTCTTGGGTCTTCTTCAGGCGAAAAAATAAATCACATTTAACATTTAAGACAGTACAAACAAAGAACGAAAATGACTCATCTGTTGTTGTCCATGTGGTGGGGAGAATAGCCGCTAGGCGGAAATGACAAGGGGGATTATGGCAGAGGAAAAGGAGGGGGGGGGGTTCGTGGGGGGAGGGGGGGTTGTGTGATACGATAGGGTTGTGTGTCTAGTTTAGTGGGGTGGTGTGATATCTTTGTGACAGTTGTGGTAATGGTGGATTGATAATAATGGTAAGGGGGGGGGGGGGGGAGGCAAACTGGAAAAAAGAAAAATTATATATAGAAGGGGTAAATAAGTACATGAACAGAAGAAACTGTTTAAAAAAAATAATAAAACATAAAAAAATAAAAAAAAGAAGAAGAAAGTTTAGGTGAATAAAATAAATGATTTCGCTGGGTGGTGAAAGAGGTGGTGGTAGTTATGCGTGGGTAGTTGTGAAAGGTGTGTGGGTAATGTTAATAAGGGAGGGAAGGGGATGGAAGATAAATCGGTGTAAGGTATGATTGGGAGGGGGTTTGAGGAAAAAAAATAGAAAAAAAAAGGAAGGAGGAGGGTAATGTGTGTGTGGGGGGGGGGGGGAGGAAGGGGGGCAAGAGAAGGAGAGCTCATATCTCTTCATCCACTATGGGGTGGGGGGTGGGGGTGGAGTTGGGAGGTTCATATTAATAGTGTTGTTTAAAAAAGTAAACAATACTGTGGGATGATGTTCATTGTAACAGGTGAAATAATGTGTTGGCATCAATATGCTGCTGTTTGTTGAGAGAAGATAGCAGTGATCAATGAAAAACAGGGTATCATGTGTTGCACACCACACACACACACACACACACACACACACACACACACACACACACACACACACACACACACACACACAAAAAGGGGGGGGGGACCACATGTAAACAATGTTCTGGGTGAGTTAAGATCATGTGATCATAATGAGACTAACTGTGGAAAGTTTTCACACACATATTCATACACACATACACTCATTCACACACACACACACACACACACACACACACACACACACACACACACACACACACACACACACACACACACAAAAGGGTAAAAATTATTATCATTAATCAGTCACTGATGGGTGATGATCGTATGAGATCAACGGTAGTGTAGATGAGTCATTTTCGTTCTTTGTTTGTACTGTCTTAAATGTTAAATGTGACTTTATTTTTTCGCCTGAAGAAGACCCAAGAGGTTGAAATGCATCGTGTCTTGTCATGTGCTTTGTTTGTCAATGTCATTGGCGGTAACTAACACCCTCTCTTTCCAATTTTTTTTTTTTTTTTCAGTTTCATCAAGGTGTCACTGCGTGTGGACTAGTTCATATACGCTACACCACATCCACTAAGTTTTGAGACCACACTACGCATGATTTGAAGCTGATGGATAAATGAATTAATAACTAAAGTAATAGAATTGAAGAAGAGGGTCTCGTGGCTACGACTTCGCAGATATCTGACCTAGGCGTTAGCCCACGCGCTGGTCAGACCTTCAGTGCCTACCTAACATTGGTCGTGTCATTATTATGATTGTATATGTGTATAGTGACTGTACATATGTGTATATATATATGGGTGTGTGGGCACGGGCCCGTGTGTGTGTGAGAGTAATGTCAGGGAGAGGTCCCTTGAATGAGTCAGCCCCCTCCCCCCCCCCCCCCCCAAACATAGCTCTGGAACCTTATAAAAACAAACAAACAAACAAGTAAGTATTGAATTCCACACAACGCAATTAGTTGTAATAGAATATAATACAAGACATCCTCTGTTTGTCTGTCTGTCTGTTTGTCCCCCCTCTCTCTCTCTCTCTCTCTCTCTCTCTCTCTCTCTCTCTCTCTCTCTCTCTCTCTCTCTCTCTCATTTATTTCATCTCGTAAAAATGTGACGAGAGAAGCAATGAATTGAAAATGCTACAGTATGATAGTGAAATAAGGCTGGTGAAGACTGTACTTCAAAGTCAGGTGTGAGCACGGATGATGAGCCACGGAGAGAGAGCAGAGGACGGGGCCTAATGGGGAGTGGTTCTCACAGTACTTGCAGCCAGCAACATCAAAGTCTGGCCACTCCATAAATTCTGGCACTATACCTCCAGTATCTCCTGATCTCTGCCTCCCCTGTCCGCTACGTTATCTGCTCGTCTCACTATGGTGCTGTAGAATTCGTAACTCCTGTGGTATTTTCAGTTAAACCTCCCTGCTCGTCTCACTATGGTGCTGTAGAATTCTACACTCCTGTGGTATTTTCAATTAAACCTCACCCCCACGCCCACCCACATTTACGCTGCGCCCTCGCTGCCCCCTCCCTCCCCCACCCCCACCCCCATCAATTCTACACACAAATGTTTTCGTATTGAAACAAGCGATATGACTTTGTTGTTTGTTTGATTTCTTTTTTCCTTTGTCAGTTAAACAGCAAGTTTATGCTGGAAACGATGCTCTCTTTCTCTGGCCGACAGTCAGTGAATAGTGCGATTAACGTCCCCTTAGCCCTCGTCTGTTAGGAACATAATGTCACGTACAGTCGGCTCCCGTCTATTAATGACGTACTGTAACGTCCCGTCTGTCTTCGTCTGTTACAGACGTGATGTCACCTCACGTTAGCCTTCGTCTGTTTAGGACGTGATGGTCACAGACTGAGGTCTGCTCCAGTTTACGGGCTGCTGAGCAGTCCTTTATTTGTACGTACGGCAGACCTGTTCTTCTGGAAGGGTCGGCTTCAAATGTTGGTTTGAATCCTGTGAAAGATATTATGCTTCTGTCTGAACTTGTTTACCATCTCACACGTGGCTTCGATGGTCGGCTGGCTTGTGCTTGAGTCGGGTGATTCTCCGTTTTCCTCTTTCCCCTCCCTACGTGGTTCCTTTGTTGAGTAGTTTGGGGGTGGTGGATGGGGGTGAGGGGTGGGGGGTGGGGGGCACCTATTCATTGGACTCGCACATAACATGATAAAGAGCATCCAGACCACCAGTTACTATAATGATCAGGATCCTCATTATTGTGAACATCATCTTTATCATGCCTTCGCCACACTGCTGGCTGTCAAAGGAAGTGTCAGGGAGTGGGGAGTATGGTTGTGTGAAGGAGAATACGCACACGTTGTGTGTTTAACTGGTGAAGAAATGATCACACTTCATGATGTGTGTGTCTTGGTGACCTGACACCAAGCCTAGGGGCGAGAACCACTTGGCAGGCAGAGGAGCAGAGTCCGCACATGGTGCAGAGAGAAGGGAAGAAGGGCGATGCACCGGGTAGTCCTAGCTGTGCAAAATGGCCGCTGCTCAGTTGGAGTTCATTGTGAATTGGCAGCGTGGTGCCAGCACTAACTCTGGCAGCTGACAAGGGGTGGAGATAGGTATTCGCAGCGCGAGCACGTCAATGCATGCATGCGAACATGAAAGAACACACGCACGCATGCATGCACGCACGCACGCACGTACGCACGCACGCACGCACACACACACACACACATCAGCACGCACGCACGCATGCCACACACACACACACACTCACACACACACGCGCGCGCGCGCGCACACATACACACACGCGCGCGCGCGCGCGCGCAGGCAAGCACGCACGCACAAGCACACATACATACACGCATGAACGCACGCACACGCACACATACATGCACGCACGCACGCACGCACGCACATACACGTACACTAAGAGTGCTGCTCCAGACGTGATATAGATTCGTGTTCATTTGTCTATTATGACCATAATTCCACCATCCTCTCTTGTATGTACTCCATCCCTGGTGATAGGTGAAATAAAAGTAAGTAAAACAGTGGGTTTTTAATATGTAATATTTAGGAGATCCAAGAGGTGAACAGTTTGCACCGTATGTATTCTGAATTATGATGAGACAGACAGAGAGACAGACAGACAGACAGACAGGCAGACAGACAGACAGACAGACAGAGACAAAGAGCGCGAGAGACAGACATACACACAGACAGAGAGGCAGGCAGACAAAGAGACAGACAGAGAGGATTCAAAATGAGAATTCCAGAAACAAAAGTCGTTCATTCCCGAACGAAGAAAGGAACGAACGAAAGATTGTTTATTGAAGGAAAGGAATAAGCACAGTTACTTTTTCTTTTCATCCAGCCCTCAAACGAGGGAAAGGTATCGTAATGTATGAAAGAAGAAAACTACGCGGAGAACTGCACATCAATTCATATACAACAATGAGTACATAGCAATTTAGAATAATAATGAACACTGCATAGACCTCCACGTCAACTCATAAACAACAATGAATACATAGCAATTTAGAATAATAATGCATTATGTAACTGGAGGAAGAGAGTATAGGGGGAGCGAATGATGGAGAACGAGAGAGAGAGGGAGAGAGTAGGGGGGGGGGAGTGGAGACACAGAATAAAAAGACAGAGTGTCTGAGAGAGAGAGAGAGAGAGAGAGAGAGAGAGAGCAGACAGAAGACAGACAGACAGACAGACAGACAGACAGAGACGGAGACAGAGAGAGACAAAGACACAGAGAGAGAGAGAGAGAGAGAGAGAGAGAGAGAGAGAGAGAGAGAGAGAGAAGAGAGAGAGAGAGAGAGAGAAGCTATCACGGTTCATCAACCCAAGTGAATAGCACGTATTTTTTTAAAC
This sequence comes from Conus canariensis, assembly GCA_033310375.1. NCBI lineage: Eukaryota > Metazoa > Mollusca > Gastropoda > Neogastropoda > Conidae > Conus > Conus canariensis. The sequence goes on from CM065715.1 coordinate 2,809,320, forward strand.
ATTTGGTTGTGAAGACTAGTCACACGACAGTGCACATGAGAACCGTTTGAGTGGAAAAAAACAGCCAGTCTTTGCCATCGGGTGAGACAGACAAGGAGCAGGAAGAGAGAGAGAGAGGAGAGAGAGAGAGAGAGAGAGAGAGAGAGAGAGAGAGAGATGAGAGAGAGAGAGAGAGAGAGAGGCATATTAACAATTGTCACATCACAAACGACAAAATGCAATGAAAGAAGGGTCATATCAAAGTCAAATCATGCAATAAGGAAGAAAGAACTGAAGACACCAGGAATGCCCATCGCAGCAGCAACAACGATGCCATACCCCCCCCCCCCCACACACACACACACACACACACTCCCCACATCAAGACAACAAGATAAAGGAAGAAGGAGATCAACACGGAAAGACAAAACCGACTCACGGAATTTTGTTTTCTAATTCACTTAATAATAACGAGTGATATCTTTCTTTGAACACGTAGAGATCCACATCAACGTCGATTTTATTAATAATGGCATTCCACAAACAACTCCCAGAGCAAGTCAGACTAGTTTTAAAAAGATCAACTCTAGGACGTGGTGGTACTATCCTGGACGAATGGGTATTACCCTTTGTTGAAAACATTTTAATAAGGGAGTATGGGACTCTTCCCGATAATATTTTGAACATTTAAATGGCTTTATTATGTTCTAATTTCATTTTTAACGGCAAAATATTCAATACCTTATTATCAGAAGCTAACAGAGTCGATGACTTTAGAAGATGTTTCATAATATTATCGCTTGCTGAATCCCAAACAGTTGAAACAATTTATGTAAGAATGTATGTAAGCATAGAAGAACATATTTCGATTGTGCAGATTCAAGAATTTTTAACTTTTTAACTTTACAGAGTTGATAAAACTTTTTAGAATAATTTTACCTATCCTTGTAAGATGATCCGACCATGCAAATTATTATCAATTAGGCCTACAACTCCAAGAACTTTATGGCTATTAGTTTCTTCAACTATTTTGTCATTTAGGCAAAGAGCAAATTAATTAAATGAATTATCAGGAAGATTTTGACGTTTTTTGCCGGGTTGTTTTCAGCATGAATTTCGTTTTTTGTGGATGGGACACACGTGATTTAGTTCAGACCAATCAACTAACTGGTTAATATTCTCCGGTAGAGCTGTTGAGACATCGACGACATTGGTGCTATGGATGTGCAAAGTCGTGTCATCAGCAAATAACTCGCACACTGCGATAAGAACTAAAGGTAAGTTGTTGATGTAAATTGAAAATAATAAGGATCCTTGGACAGAACCTTGTGGAACACCGTATTCAACAGGTAACGGAGAAGATATTTTTCCACTAACTTTACTGAATGTTTCCTATCTGACAGGAAAGATGACATGAGTTGTAATGAGTTGGTAGACAAACGATAGACCTTAAGTTTTTTAGGCGTCTATGGTCAAGTACATCAAAGGCTTCAGTGAAATCAACAAAAAGAACACCAGTAATTTCGTTATTAGTCAACCATTTGTCTACTAAGGATGTCAGTGTAGTATGGCATGAGTAGTTGACTGTGAAACCTGATTGGTTCGGACTGGTAGAGAGAGAGAGAGAGAGAGAGAGAGAGAGAGAGAGAGAGAGAGAGAGAGAGAGAGAGAGAATTCCCGATATATAAATTATTCATTCCCATTTATAAAAATGTATCCAGTGTACGTTTTAGACTTACGTGAGAGGACCATACAAAATGTAGGCGAGACAACAGAAATGTTGTTGTGGTTGATAAATCTTCTTGATTTTGATTAAATTAAGCTTGATGTACATACAACACAATCGTTTTTAATGAAGGACATACATGTCTGGCTATGGCGAGAATAGAAAAATGAAGTTATCCCTGATGTAAGAAATGGAAAGAATGAAGGAAGTAAAGAAACTGAGTGAACGATATTGAACGATATGACTGGATGACACGGGAAACGACTGAATGAAGCGCCAGCTGGTAGCTCTTCAGTCGGCATACCAGGTAGGCAGCCGTTGTGTAGCGAGTGTTGATTGTAAAGCGTTAGACTTGGTCTCTAGCGAGAATAGGCGCTATATAAGTATTCATTATTATTATTATATGTAGTCTAGAATTGATCTACGGTAGTAAAATATATAGATACTTAAATGATAGCGCTTGTACTGTTTTTGATATTTGTAGTACACTTCTACTTCTTCTTCTTCTTCTTCTTCTCTTCTTCTTCTTCTTCTCCTTTCTCTCCTCCTCCTCCTCCTCCTCGTCCTCCTCCTTCTCCTCCTCCTCCTCCTCTTTGTCCTCCTCCTCCTCTTCCTCTTCCTCCTTCTCCTCCCTCTCTTCTTCCTCTTCTACTTCTTCTTCTTCATCTTCTTCTTCTTCTTCTTCTTCTTCTCTCTCTTCTTCTTCTTCTTCTTCTTCTTTCTTCTTCATTCTTCATCTTCTTCTCTTCTTCTTTCTTCTTCTTCTTCTTCTTCTTCTTCTTCTTCTTCTTCTTCTTCTTCTTCTTCTTCTTCTTCTTCTTCTTCTTCTTCTTCATCTTCTCTCTTCATCTTTTCTTCTTCTTTCTTCTCTTCTTCTTCTCTTTCTTCTTCTTCTTCTTCAAATCCTATTTGCCTTCCGGACAGTGAGGAGCTTGCGCTCACAAAGGTTACAACACAACTTCTTTCCACCTTTCCAGTCAACACAATAGAGCGTATCGTCACTCAAACTCTGTCTATTTACCATCCTTCCATCATCGCTCATTCCCACAAACCGTGTCTTACAGTGAAATCCCATCAACCGTACCCTGTCATGACCTTCCACTAAACGCCGCTCACCCTGATCATTCTGCATCCGCAATTCACCATGATTACTATGCATCTGCCCCTCATCCTGACTATCATGCATCTGCCCCTCATTCTGACTATCATGCATCCGCCCCTCATCCTGAATACCCTGCAGCCTCCGATCGTCATAACTACCCTGCAGCCGCCGCTCACCATGAATACCCTACAGCCAACCATGACTACCGTGCAGCCTCCGCGCACCGTAACTACCCTGCAGGCGCCGCTCACCGTAACTACCGTGCAGCAGCCGCTCACCGTAACTACCCTGCAGGCGCCGTTCACCGTAACTACCCTGCAGGCACCGCTCACCGTAACTACCCTGCAGGCGCCGCTCACCGTAACTACCCTGCAGGCGCCGCTCACCGTAACTACCCTGCAGGCGCCGCTCACCATAACTACCCTGCAGGCGCCGCTCACCGTAACTACCTTGCAGGCGCCGCTCACTGTGTCTATCCTGCAGGCGCTGCTCACTGTGACTACGGTGCAGGCACCGCTCACAGTGACCACCATGCAGGCGCCCCTCGCCATGACTACCGTGCAGGCGCCCCTCGCCATGATTACCGTCCAGCTGCCGCTCACCATGACAACCCTGTAGCCGCCGCTCACCGTGTGTTTCAACAGACGTCCCCTCACCGTGTGGGGCGGCGCTACAACATCTACTCGCGGTCATCAAACAGAAGAAACGACAGTCACAATTTAGACCAAGTAAATCAGTTCTGTGATTCAAGTCTTGGTCACCAAAATATAAATGTTGACCTGTTTCCCGGACATCCAACTCCCTTTTCCAGCCTGCCTCTCTGTTACTCAGCAGACTGCTTTCCCCCTCTGATGCCCACCCCCAAATTAATTCTCTTATTTAGTAGGGGTTCGGATTGCATGCTATTCCACTCATTAGCAATCATCAGGACTTCCCTGCAACTTGAGTGTCTGTTGTGAGCCATGAAATGACCAATGCACTTAGTTGAACTATAATTATTCTGAACTGAATATTTCCGTATCCTCTCTATTTCACGTGGTAATTCTGTATATCTCCAGGTAGCGCTGCTTCCCTCCATTCACTAATGTCAACCAGTGTGAATGTATCAGACTGGCCCGTCAATGACGGTCTGCGCATAGGTCACCTAAATATTTGTCATCTCATAAACAAAATGTCTGACGTATCAAAAATCATTCATAATAATCATAAACCTTTCCATGTCTTTGGATTTTCTGAGGCATGGACAAACAGCCGCGTTGGTGACAATTCTATATCCATTCCTGGATACTCAATAGTCCGGAGAAATCCTGAAAATATTCTTGAAACAGGTATTGCTGTCTACGTCCAAAAAGATGTTCCATACAAAATTCGTAACGATCTTTGTCACAAAAATATTGAAATAACGTGGCTTGAAATTCAGTCAAAAAGTAAGACATTAGCGTCAATTCTTGTCGGATTTGTATACAGACATCCTAAAAGTAAGTCCAGCTGGTATAACGATTTTTGTGAGATGATGGACACAGTATGGCTTTTGAAAACAGAAATACTATTATTGGGAGATTTCAATATAGATCTGTTTCAGTCTTGTTCTCAATGGTCCAACATTGCTAATTCATATAATCTTCATCAGTGCATTTCTTTACCGACTAGAGTTACTTCAAAATCTAATACCCTTATAGACCACATATATTCGTCGAACATTGCTGCACTTACAGAAATATGTGTACCGCCTACTGGTGCAAGTGACCACAATGCTGTTTGCGTAACTTGGAACAAAAAAAGGTTTTAAAGTTCCAAAAGCAAGTCATTTGGTAATCACATTTCGTTCATTCAAAAACTTCAACTTACACGCTTTTCAATCTGATCTCATTTCCTCGCCTTTTGCAAACATCTATAGCTACACCGATCCAGATGATGCCCTTGCCTTTTGGACGAGAACCTTTCTGAATATTGTCGACAAACACATCCCATTGATCCAGAGGCGAGTCAAATCAGATATCCTGCCTGTCTGGCTCACTCAGGATATTCTGAATGCCATGGATGAGAGGGACAATTTAAAAAGTGTAGGCTCTGACAAAGAGTATAAGAGAAAACGCAACATTGTGAAGTACATGATTAGAAAGTCTAAATGTGATTCTTTCAGAAAGTTGGTCCAAAATAAAAACAACGGAGCCTCTATTTGGAAAGCTATTAATAAACTTACCGGACCGGGTTCATCAAGACAGGAATGTTCCATTCCAGTAGAAACACTAAATGATCATTTTGCCAATATTGGTAACAAGCTAAACATAGGGAAAGATAAAACTAGCATTTTTGACACTGCGAATTTACAGAAATTTTGTGATGCAAGAAATATGCACGCAAAGTTTTCTATCCCCCTAATATCTGTTAATGAAGTGTTTTTATATCTATCAACTTTGAAAAATAAAAGTTCATACAGCTTTGATGGAATCAGTCCCAAGATATTAAAACTATCTGTACCATATATTGTAGATTCTCTTACATACCTCTTTAATCTATGTTTATCTAAACATTACTTTCCAGAAGCATTTAAACATGCAAAAATTATCCCTCTGCACAAAAAAGGGAATTTAGATGATCCAAATAACTACAGACCAATTTCGCTGCTATCGTCCGTCTCAAAGCCATTAGAACGTCATATCCATCACCATCTATCATCTTTTATTGAGAAACATAAACTGTTGTATATCAATCAGTCAGGATTTAGGAAACTACATTCATGTGAAACGGCTTTGTGTCGGATCACAAATTTGTGGCTAAAAGATATCAACAACAGGAAAG
>CM065715.1:2832428-2834928 GCA_033310375.1 Conus canariensis
AATCTTACAGAAGACCGGCAGTCATTGTCGAGAAGCTAATGGACATGCCATGGAGAGTTACCATTTCAGACTTTGTTGGTCAGAGATCAGAAGGTCTGTTTCAGAAATCTGTACAGAAGACCGGCAGTCGTTGTCGAGAAGCTAATGGACATGCCATGGAGAGTTAGATGTGGAACTTCTCATTTAAGGTCACAGCCAAACGGAACTTTCCTGCATACCCAGGACCCGTGTATGAACATGCCTATCCACTGCATTCACCGCTACGAATCGGAAAGAGACCACGACAGTGACAATGACAACGACAACGACAAAATCTTTACTGAACTAGGCCTTCTGCCCATGTCAGGAGAGGGATTCACCAAGGGAAGTTATACTGTAGTACTATACACAGGAGGGGTTCACCAATGGAAGTCATACTGTAGTACTATACATAGGAGGGGTTCACCATAGTACTATACATAGGAGGGGTTCACCAAGGGAAGTCATACTGTAGTACTATACACAGGAGGGGTTACCAAGGGAAGTCATACTGTAGTACTATACATAGGAGGGGTTCACCAAGGGAAGTCATATTGCAGTACTATACACAGGAGGGGTTCACCAAGGGAAGTCATACTGTAGTACTATACATAGGAGGGGTTCACCAAGGGAAGTCATACTGTAGTACTATACACAGGAGGGGTTCCCAAGGGAAGTCATACTGTAGTACTATACATAGGAGGGGTTCACCAAGGGAAGTCATATTGTAGTACTATACACAGGAGGGGTTCACCAAGGGAAGTCATACTGTAGTACTATACACAGGAGGGGTTCATCAAGGGAAGTCATACTGTAGTACTATACACAGGAGGGGTTCACAAGGGAAGTCATGCTGTAGTACTATACAAGGAGGGGTTCACCAAGGGAAGTCATACTGTAGTACTATACATAGGAGGGGTTTACCAAGCGAAGTCATACTGTAGTACTACACACAGGAGGGGTTCACCAAGGAAGTCATACTGTAGTACTATACACAGGAGGGGTTCACCAAGGGAAGTCATGCTGTAGTACTATACAAGGAGGGGTTCACCAAGGGAAGTCATACTGTAGTACTATACACAGGAGGGGTTCAACAAGGGAAGCCATGCTGTAGTACTATACATAGGAGGGGTTCACCAAGGGAAGCCATATTGTAGTACTATACACAGGAGGGGTTCACCAAGGGAAGTCGTACTGTAGTACTATACATAGGAGGGGTTCACCAAGGGAAGTCATACTGTAGTACTATACACAGGAGGGGTTCACCAAGGGAAGTCATACTGTAGTACTATACACAGGAGGGGTTCACCAAGGGAAGTCATACTGTAGTACTATACATAGGAGGGGTTCACCAAGGGAAGTCATACTGTAGTACTATACACAGGAGGGGTTTCAAACAAGGGAAGCCATGCGCTTGGGTTAGTACTATACATAGGAGGGGTTCACCAAGGGAAGCCATGCTGTAGTACTATACACAGGAGGGGTTCACCAAGGGAAGTCATACTGTAGTACTATACATAAGAGGGGTTCACCAAGGGAAGTCATACTGTAGTACTATACACAGGAGGGGTTCCCAAGGGAAGTCATACTGTAGTACTATACAAGGAGGGGTTCACCAAGGGAAGTCATGCTTAGTACTATACATAGGAGGGGTTCACCAAGGGAAGTCATACTGTAGTACTATATATAGGAGGGGTTCACCACGGGAAGTCATACTATAGTACTATACATAGGAGGGGTTCACCAAGGGAAGTCATACTGTAGTACTATACATAGGAGGGGTTACCAAGGGAGGGCATACTGTAGTACTATACATAGAAGGGGTTCCAAACATAGTAAATATACATAGGAGGGGTTCACCAAGGAAGTCATACTGTAGTACTATACATAGGAGGGGTTCACCATAGTACTATACATAGGAGGGGTTCACCAAGGAAGTCATGCTGTAGTACTATACATAGGAGGGGTTCACCATAGTACTATACATAGGAGTGGGGTTCACCAAGGGAAGTCATGCTGTAGTACTATACAAGGAGACACATAGTCAATACATTAGGGGGAAAGAAAGGATCGATAGATAAAACAAGGTGAAAAATTAGTAATAAGGTTTGAGGGTGGGAGAAATAATCGGAGAAAGATAAGAAAGGTGAAAATAAGAGTGAGGGTGACAGAGCGGAGGAGACAAAGAACGGAACAGAGAGAGAGAGAGTTACAGGGCAGAAGAGTCGAAGACAGAGAAGAAGGACAGACAGAGAGAGGAGAGAAGTTACAGTGCAAATAGTAGGGAAGAATTACAGCGAGGAGGAGAGAGAGAGAGAGATATAACAGAGCAATAAGTAAAAACAGACAATTAACAGGCTCGGGACGAAAGAACGATTACAGAGCAAACACACACACAACACACACACACAAGCACACCACGCACACACACACACACACACACACACACACACACACACACACACAAGACACACATACACAC
>CM065715.1:2839928-2842428 GCA_033310375.1 Conus canariensis
CCAGCATGTGCCTTCCAGTACTGACCTCTCCATCCACGTCATTTCCCAAAGCATGGTGACCGCTTCCCAAGTACTGACCCTCCTCTCCGCCATCCCACCGTCATTCTTCCCAAAGCATGGTGACCGCTTCCCAAGTACTGACCCTCCTCTCCCCCATCCCACCGTCATTCTTCCCAAAGCATGGTGACCGCTTCCCAAGTACTGACCCTCCTCTCCGCCATCCCACCGTCATTCTTCCCAAAGCATGGTGACCGCTTCCCAAGTACTGACCCTCCTCTCCGCCATCCCACCGTCATTCTTCCCAAAGCATGGTGACCGCTTCCCAAGTACTGACCCTCCTCTCCGCCATCCCACCGTCATTCTTCCCAAAGCATGGTGACCGCTTCCCAAGTAACTGACCCTCCTCGCCTGCCTTTCTCTTTCAGCCAACTGAATTCCTTCCTCCCTGTCCACAGATTGTCAATCTGCCATTCTATGGCACCAACTGAATTCCTTCCTCCCTGTCCACAGATTGTCAATCTGCCTTTCTATGGCACCAACTGAAATCCTTCCTCCCTGTCCACAGAATGTCAATCTGCCATTCTATGGCACCAACTGAATTCCTTCCTCCCTGTCGACAGAATGTCAATCTGCCTTTCTATGACACCAACTGAATTCCTTCCTCCCTGTCCACAGATTGTCAGTCTGCCTTCTATGGCACCAACTGAATTCCTTCCTCCCAGCCGACAGGATGTCAATCTGCCGTGTGTTCTGTGTTCAGTGACAACGTTGTGCCCAAAATGTTCATACCTGGATCCTAAATCAAAATGTTCATACCTGGATCCTAAATCAAAATGTTCATACCTGGATCCTAAATCAAGTTCACATTCAACGAATCGTAGTAGGAAGCAATTCTGTGGGGTACATGACGTCACGTACCTGGGAAGAAACCCTGCTTGGGGAATCGCTGCACATCCGGAGTAGGACTCATACATGCCATATTGCTGACAGAAATAGTAGGACTCGTACACGCCATGTTGCTGACAGAAATAGTAGGACTCGTACACGCCATGTTGCTGACAGAAATAGTAGGACTCGTACATGCCATGTTGCTGACAGAAATAGTAGGACTCGTACACGCCATGTTGCTGACAGAAATAGTAGGACTCGTACATGCCATGTTGCTGACAGAAATAGTAGGACTCGTACATGCCATGTTGCTGACAGAAATAGTAGGACTCGTACACGCCATGTTGCTGACAGAAATAGTAGGACTCGTACACGCCATGTTGCTGACAAAAATATGTTTGGCGGGATTCGAACCTGTGTCTTCTGGATGGTTGGGTGTCTCATGGCTTGCCTTTGTGACGGATGTTACCCACCTAGCTGTGGACACCTGCTGTCTCTCTCTCTCTCTCTCTCTCTCTCTCTCTCTCTCTCTCTCTCTCTCTCTGTGTGTGTGTGTGTGTGTGTGTGTTTGTGTTTGTGTGTGTGTGTGTGTGTGTGTGTGTGGAGAGAGAGAGAGAGAGAGAGAGAGAGAGAGAGAGAGAGAGAGAGAGAGAGAGAGGTCTCCCACTTGGAAACAACCTTTTGGACAAGACGTAAAATGGTTCCCAAGTCCAACACGCAGGTTTCACACGTAAAAGAACCCTGGGCAAGGAAAGAAGGTCGTAGCTGACATTTTGTATGAAAACCCACCTTAAAAGGCAAATGAAGAGCTAATTGAATTGATAAATAAATAGATAACCAAAAAATCCACTTTAAGAGGCAAATGAATGAATAAATGAATAAAATAACCAAATGAATAAATAAATAGATAAATAAATAAAAACGTAAATCATGCTCGGTCCTGTCGACTGTCTTGGCGCAGGATAAGGCAAGGTAGGCCTAATTACTGGAAGGCACGCACTTCACCCCGTGACGTAAGTGACTTATGACGCGTTGACGAGGCTGTGATGACGCCATACTGTGCTAAGAGGCGAGGGCTGCTTTGTGTCTGCCGTGCCGTAACTAACCAGTGGCGAATGACAAGCATCTCAGCTATGTGCACACAGATATGCTGAGTGGGCTGTTCTGGGGGCAGTATGTCTTCTTAAAGTGGTTCATTGTTCATGTCGGTTTGTTATGGATACCGCCTGTGATGAACGACTAGCGTTTTAGGCGCTTTACGAAACTATTTTGTTCATGTGTTGCATTTGTGAAAAGATGAGGTTTTTTTTTTTGTTTTGTTTTGTTTTTTTTTGCTTGTGTTGCATTGTTGTATTAGATCATTCGTTATTTCATGTTCTGTGTGGGATTGCTTTTGCATTACTGGGTTTCTGAATGTGTTTCCCTCTACAATAAAAGAAAGTAGCCTCATTTCCGGGAGTATCATATTATCATGCCTTCTCCCCTTCTAATTCTATCTACTCTATGGTAAGATAATGTTGCTTCTAGCCCAGCCGAAATCAAAGGGCCATATCAGGGCTGACATCACGTTGAGTCAGCTCACAAGTCATTCACAAACAAAATCTCATTCACA
>CM065715.1:2849928-2854928 GCA_033310375.1 Conus canariensis
GAGGAGGGAAGATTAAGATGGGGAGGGAGAGAGGTTACTTTGAAGAGTATGAGGCCTAGTTTGACTCACAGGTGACTGGTGTGTTTGTTTTCTAACTCGTGATTACAGTGGCACTCGGTGCAACTCCCTGCTGGTGGTGTACTCCGTAACCTTGGTCTGGTTCGGCCCTGTTGATTCTTCTTCTTCTTCTTCTTCGTCTTCTTCTTCTTCTTCTTCTTCTTCTTCTGCTGCTGCTGCTGCTGCTGCTGCATCTTCTTCTTCTTCTTCTTCTCTTCTTCTTCTTCTTCTTCTTCTTCTTCTTCTTCTTCTTCTTTTTCTTCTTCTTCTTCTTCTTCTTCTCACGCACACACACACACACACACACACACACACACACACACACGCGCGCGCGCGTCTGCCATATGCACGCATGCATACACACACGCACGTACACATGACTCCCTTCAAACACATTACTTTATATTTAGTCTCTCTCTCTCTCTCTCTCTCTCTCTCTCTCTCTCTCTCTCTCTCTCTCTCTCTCTCTCTCTCTCTCTCCACACACATTTACTTTTTTCACTGAAGAGACAGTAGTGATACCATGCGTACTTTTTCCTTACCAGGACTTCAGAAAAAAGAATGATGGGCTTCTTTCTCTGAATGAAGGGCAGCTGGTCACGATGCCAAAGTAGAATGAAGGGCAGCTGGTCACGATGCCAGAGTAGAATGAAGGGCAGCTGGTCACGATGCCAGAGTAGAATGAAGGGCAGCTGGTCACGATGCCAAAGTAGAATGAAGGGCAGTTGGTCACGATGTCAATGTAGCTTCTTGGCCTCAAGAAATGTGACCGGTGTTTCTGTAGTAAAACAAAATCTTTCCTAAGCAGGTCACATTCCTTAATGCATCATTTTAAGATGTTTCCAGCCCCGTCATCATCATCATCATCATCATCATCATCACCATCATCATCATCATCATCATATCATCATCATCATCATCATCATCATCGTTAATTATTACTATAATAGCAACATCATCATCATCATCATTATTATTATTATTATTATTATTATTGTTGTTGTTGTTGTTATTATTATTACTATTATTATTATCATTATTGCTATCATTATTATTGTTATTATTACTATTATCATTAATGTTATCATTATTGTTGTTGTTGTTGTCGTCGTCATCATCATCATCATCATCATCATCATCATCATCATCATCATCATCATTGTTGTTTGTTGTTGTTGTTGTCATTGTTATTAATTTGTACTATTGTTATTATTATCATTATCATGAGGAAATCTTTCAGCCCTAAGCTCGAGGAACCAGAAAGGATTTCGGTAGTTGCTTAGCTAGTTAATCAGCTAGTTCGCTACCTAATTAAATAGGAAGCCAGACAGTTAGTTAGTTAGTTAGTCCGTCAGTCAGTTAGTTAGTCAGCTAGCAAGCTAACGAGTTAGTTAGTCAGTCAGTCAGCTATCTATCTAGCCTGCTAGTTTCTCAGTCACGTTGTTGGTTGGTTGGCTAGCTGGGATAGTTCAGACCCACGTTGAAGATGAGTCAGCCGCCGGCATGCCAGACACAGGCGGCAGAGTAATGACACGGGTACTTGACTGTCAGTCAGTCCATGGGAAGTTCCTCCAGTCGCACGTCTCTTGCAGGCTGTTTACAGCTAGCAGGTTTTCTGGCATCCCAGAGCCAAGTGCTCTGGAACTCCGAGGGCTCCTTAAGCCGCTTGCCTGCGTTCCAGACTAATCCTTACCCGACCCTGTTTCCCCAGCCTTCACCCCAACATCTTTCGTAGCAATGACAAGATTCTCAGCACGTTAGAGTGAGCAGGGTGGCTGCAGCTATCAGAGCAGCAGAAGTCTTTGGACTGCATTTAGCAGAAGATGGTGCTCCCTCCACATCGACCTGGTTACTTTGAAGTCTTAATACGGAATGATCAGGTGAATAAAGACTGACATGGAAGGATGGATTGATATGCTTATATATGTCATTATTCGTTTGGTGATCTTAGTCTATCTATTTTCTCCATTTGAAATTATTTTGTGCATTTAATTCTTGTAAATTTATTTCATTAAGTATGCATTGAAGAATTTTTCTTTATTTGTTTTCCATGTTTTTATTCTAATTCCTCCCAGTCACGTGAACATCTTTATTAATTTCTGTCATTCAAATAGTTACCCACCGAGTCTGTTAATCATTATCAGTTGTGGTAGTACAATTACGGTTGCTGTCGTTTTTCAACACCCCCCCCTCCCACCCCCACTCCATCCCCGGGGCACCCCTCCTCACCCCCACCCCCTTCCTCCCTTTTCCACATTTTAAACCACCCTTCTTTCTCTGCATTCTGTTCTCCTTCTTCCTCTCCAGTGTGAAGAGCCATAGGGGCTAGTCTAGTCTGTTTCAGGTTGAGTGTCTTTCCAGATGTGACAACGTGTGGCTGGCCTTGACGTTTCTCTCTTCCTCTAAGTTGAAGTATGGCTGCCGTAATGGCGAGATAAAAACAAAAGCGGTCATACACACAAAACTCCACTCCCTTTGTTGGGTAGATGAGATTAATACTTGCCTTTCTATACAGGGGGTGTCCGCAGGAGTATCAGCCTGCGTACGCAGAAGAAGAAGAAGAAGAAGAAGAAGAAGAAGAAGAAGAAGAAGAAGACGCTCCTCTCCACAGCTGTTGAACCACAAAAGCAGAACGTGCATTGGTTAGCTGGACAAATAGACAGGCTGAGGAACTAATTAGGAAGCAGGGAAGGGTGTAGGTAGGAGAAGGGTGGAGGGTGGAAAGGGACGGGGGGGGGGGGGCTATTGGTAAACTGAGCTTAGCAAATGCCAGACCGTACCTGTGCGTTGGCTCAACGTGGCTGTCAGGCTTGTTGTGTTGGAAAGTAAAAAATACCAGCTGACCTTCCTACCTGTTAGATGACGTGTTGTCATTTTTGGTGCGTGTTAGGAAAAATTATGACCGAAGATCATTACAAAAGATTTTCATTTTAACCTATAGCCCTTACAGACAAATTTCTCTTCTTCTTTTTTCTGTTTTTTGTTGTTGTTGTTTTTTTTTTCGATCAAACAATTTAAAACGGAAAATGTTGAATTAGGAACAAGAATGTTTAGACTTCGTCTTCGGTTTTTCATCTCTGTCTCTGCCTTTGTCTTTCCCTCTGTCTCTGTTTCTGTCTGTCTGTCTGTCTGTCTGTCTATATGTCTGTCTCTCTGTATGTATGTTTGTCTGTCTGTCTGTCTCTCTGTCTGTCTGTCTCTCTGTCTGTCTCTCTCTCTCTCTCTCTCTCTCTCTCTCTCTCTCTCTCTCTCTCTCTTTCTTTCGGGCTAGAGGGTTAACTGGATTTTGTAGGCTTCCTTCCCATTTGTAGACAGTTTCTGGAATTCACGTATTGCTTGAGAAAAGCAGCCATCAAGAGAAGATAACTCCCAACACACTTTCTATTCGCTTGCTGATCAAGGCGGTTTGTAAGCACAACTAAACTACATTATTCTTTGGGGTTTGGAGTCTGTGTTCATTGTCTTGTCTGTAGAGGTTCTCAGCGTCGAAACGCATTGTTTCTGTATTATCGTGATTTTGTTTGGCGATTTAGTAAAACCAAGTTTCAACTCCCGACTGGAACCGTTTAGATTTCGACAGAATGAAATCATAATCGCGCAATGCATTGATTATCTTACTAAGTGTTATCTCCGAAACGCATTTTCTGTTTTTAACATATGTGGTTAGAAAGGCTTTCTTGTTACTGTTGCTGTCATGACTTCAGGACATGGGGGTCTGTCTGACATGTTTATTTTGAAGTTATCTCTGACGACTGCATGCAGTCAAGAGCTGTTTGAACTCAACTGTAACCAGTTCCTTTTGATGCCTTTTGAATGATAAACACTTAGCCACACACACACACACACACACACACACACACACACACACACACACACACACACACACACACACGTGCACACACACATACACACACACACCACACACACACACACACACACACACACACACGCACGCACGCACGCACACACACACACACACACACACACACACACACTCACACACACACACACACACACACACACACACACACACACACACACACACACACGTGTGCACACATATACACACACGCGCGCGCACGCACTCACATACATACATACAGAGAGACAGACAGACACAAGACAGAGACAGACACAGACAGAGAGACACAGAGAGGGAGAAAGAGAGAGAGAGAGACAGAGACAAAGAGAGACAGACAAACAGATAGACAGACAGACAGAGGGAGAGAGAGAGAGAGAGAAGCACTCACCCCGGCACTCATCCCTTAGATCATCTAAAAAAATCATCCTGACATTCTTTCACTTCCGCTCCCAACACCCGACATTCCTCTTCTGGCCCCCCTCCCCCTTCCACCTCCCCCCCCCCCTTTCCCCTTGTCCTCCCCAGTCCCACCAACCACCCACCCTGTAATAATAAAAGCCATCCAAGATGCGCCAGCACCAGTGTGTTGTGTGTGTGTGTGTGTGTGTGTGTGTGTGTGTGTGTGTGTACGCCACGTACGAGTCCTGTTCAGTGAATGGAGGCGGGGGAGGCGGGGGCGGTCGGGAAATCACTGGACGACCTTGATGGTGAGGGAAACGCAGTAGACGCATCCCCAGCATTCTTCTTCGCTAATTATGGCAAGGAGGGATGGGATGGTGTCTGTCTGCATGTCTGTCTGTCTGCCTGCCTGTCTGTCTGCAAGTGTGAGGCGGTGCTTACCGACATTTACGGTATCAAGCTGTGGTAACATAGGGCGCTGTGCTGGGTTTTTTTTTTTACTACTTTGCTTACGTGTCTGTTTTCTGTGTTCAGCCTTCTCTGTCTCACTCTTTCTCTTTCTCGCCCCCCCCCCTCTCTCTCTCTCTCTCTCTCTCTCTCTCGCTCTCTCTCTGTCGTTCTGTCTGTCTGTCTGTGTCTCTGTCTGTCTGTCTGTCTGTCTGTCTGTCTGTCTGTCTGTCTC
>CM065715.1:2859928-2872428 GCA_033310375.1 Conus canariensis
TTGGTTTGCCATACAGTAACAAGTACAGGCACATTGGTTTGCCATATAGTAACAAATACAGGCACATTGGTTTGCCATATATTAACACGTACAGGCACATTGGTTTCCCATACAATAACAAGTACACACACATTGGTTTGCCATATAGTAACAAATACAGGCACATTGGTTTGCCATATAGTAACAAATACAGGCACATTGGTTTGCCATATAGTAACAAGTACAGGCACATTGGTTTGTCATACAGTAACAAGTACAGGCACATTGGTTTGCCATACAGTAACAAGTACACACACATTGGTTTGCCATACAGTAACAAATACACACACACTGGTTTGCCATACAGTAACAAATACACACACATTGGTTTGCCAGACAGTGACAAATACACACACACATTGGTTTGCCATACAGTAACAAATTCAGGCACATTAGTTTGCCATACAGTAACAAATACACACACATTGGTTTGCCATACAGTAACAAATTCAGGCACATTGGTTCGCCATACAGTAACAAATACACACACATTGGTTTGCCGTACAAATACACACACATTGGTTTACCGTACAGTAACAAATTCAGGCACATTGGTTTGCCATACAGTAACAAATTCAGGCGCATTGGTTTGCCATACAGTAGCAAATTCAGGCACATTGGTTTGCCATACACTAACAAATTCAGGCACATTTTTTTTGCCATATGATAACAAATACACTCACATTGGTTTGCCTAATAATAACAAATACATGTTAGCAGTCCTTTCAATGGACACATCAATCTTGACTCCGTAACAAGTTTTGTGATGAAATTTGGACTGCTCTAACATACTTCGAAATGGAATTAAACAGTAATCACCCGGTGGGGTGCCGACCAGCTGCTGGATGGAGTGTCAAAGAAGGAAAATTCAGTCTCTGTCCTGCGAGGGCCGCCACAGGACAGCCCATTGGGCAAAAGACCTTTATGTCCAACACAAACAAACTACACGTGATGAGGCCAAAAGAAATAGTTGTGGTTAAGGTGACATGGCAGAAACAGTTGGTATGTGGGCTTGATTGTCTTCCTAAAACTTCAGTGATGGTAACATAATCATAGCTGACACTCCGTAATGCAGGGCTCATTTTTATATCTTTGCTCGTAGTCAAACACATGTAGTTTATCTTTACAAATGTCCACAAAACTGAGTTGTTAAACACCTTTTTCTGATATTTTCAGAGGAAGAGGGAGAAAATCTCTGGTCTGTTCAGTACCTCAGCCACAAAAAAAAAAAAAAAAAAAATTCGACATCACTGATGGCAAATGATGCCATTTGTCGCCGATACAACAGAGGAAAGCTCCTGGAAATCACATGAAAATGACCTCCCCTCTCGGAGTTGCATATCTGATACGAAAAATCAGACAACGAACAGTTTGATCTCTATGACTCCGAATTTCTCTTGTTGTTTTTTTTCCATCCACCGCGAAAAGTTAGTTTGGGGATCGGCAGGAAAAACAGGATCGTTCGAGTGACCGAAACCACAGCAGCGTTTTCTGGCCTAGGAGTAAGATGGCATGGGAGATGAAAAAAACCCCAACAAAACAGTCAGCAGTAAAATAAGAAAAGAACACGGATGGGCAGCGATCTGATACTTCACGATCTGTCGGTCCGTCTGTATCTCCATTCGTCCAGGCATTGAGCCATCCACCCGTCTATGTCTGTCTCTCCGTTCGTCCTCGCATTGAGCCATCCACCCGTCTATGTCTGTCTCTCCATTTCGTCCACGCACTGAGCCATCCATCCATCTATGTCTGTCTCTCCATTTCGTCCACGCACTGAGCCATCCACCCGTCTATGTCTGTATCTCCATTCGTCCACGCATTGAGCCATCCACCCATCTATGTCTGTATCTCCATTTCGTCCACGCACTGAGCCATCCACCCATCTATGTCTGTATCTCCATTCGTCCAGGCATTGAGCCATCCACCCATGTATGTCTGTATCTCCATTCGTCCACGCATTGAGCCATCCACCCATCTATGTCTGTATCTCCATTCGTCCACGCACTGAGCCATCCACCCATCTATGTCTGTATCTCCATTTCGTCCACGCACTGAGCCATCCACCCATCTATGTCTGTATCTCCATTTCGTCCACGCACTGAGCCATCCACCCATCTATGTCTGTATCTCCATTCGTCCAGGCATTGAGCCATCCACCCATGTATGTCTGTATCTCCATTCGACCACGCACTGAGCCATCCACCCATCTATGTCTGTATCTCCATTCGTCCAGGCATTGAGCCATCCACCCATGTATGTCTGTATCTCCATTCGTCCACGCACTGAGCCATCCACCCATCTATGTCTGCATCTCCATTCGTCCAGGCATTGAGCCATCCACCCATCTATGTCTGTATCTCCATTCGTCCAGGCATTGAGCCATCCACCCATCTATGTCTGTATCTCCATTCGTCCAGGCATTGAGCCATCCACCCATCTATGTCTGTATCTCCATTCGTCCAGGCATTGAGCCATCCACCCATGTATGTCTGTATCTCCATTCGACCACGCACTGAGCCATCCACCCATCTATGTCTGTATCTCCATTCGTCCAGGCATTGAGCCATCCACCCATGTATGTCTGTATCTCCATTCGTCCACGCACTGAGCCATCCACCCATCTATGTCTGCATCTCCATTCGTCCAGGCATTGAGCCATCCACCCATGTATGTCTGTATCTCCATTCGTCCAGGCATTGAGCCATCCACCCATCTATGTCTGTATCTCCATTCGTCCAGGCATTGAGCCATCCACCCATCTATGTCTGTATCTCCATTCGTCCAGGCATTGAGCCATCCACCCATCTATGTCTGTATCTCCATTCGTCCAGGCATTGAGCCATCCACCCATCTATGTCTGTATCTCCATTCGTCCAGGCATTGAGCCATCCACCCATGTATGTCTGTATCTCCATTCGTCCAGGCATTGAGCCATCCACCCATCTATGTCTGTCTCTCCGTTCGTCCAGGCATTGAGCCATCCACCCATGTATGTCTGTATCTCCATTCGTCCAGGCATTGAGCCATCCACCCATCTATGTCTGTATCTCCATTCGTCCACGCACTGAGCCATCCACCCATCTATGTCTGTATCTCCATTCGTCCACGCACTGAGCCATCCACCCGTCTATGTCTGTCTCTCCGTTCGTCCTCGCACTGAGCCATCCACCCGTCTATGTCTGTATCTCCGTTCGTCCTCGCACTGAGCCATCCACCCGTCTATGTCTGTATCTCCATTCGTCCAGGCATTGAGCCATCCACCCGTCTATGTCTGTCTCTCCATTCGTCCACGCACTGAGCCATCCACCCGTCTATGTCTGTCTCTCCATTCGTCCAGGCATTGAGCCATCCACCCGTCTATGTCTGTCTCTCCATTCGTCAGGCATTGAGCCATCCACCCATCTATGTCTGTATCTCCATTCGTCCACGCACTGAGCCATCCACCCATCTATGTCTGTATCTCCATTCGTCCACGCACTGAGCCATCCACCCATCTATGTCTGTATCTCCATTCGTCCACGCACTGAGCCATCCACCCATCTATGTCTGTCTCTCCATTCGTCCACGCACTGAGCCATCCACCCGTCTATGTCTGTCTCTCCATTCGTCCACGCACTGAGCCATCCACCCGTCTATGTCTGTCTCTCCATTCGTCCACGCACTGAGCCATCCACCCATCTATGTCTGTATCTCCATTCGTCCAGGCATTGAGCCATCCACCCATCTATGTCTGTATCTCCATTCGTCCACGCATTGAGCCATCCACCCATCTATGTCTGTATCTCCATTCGTCCACGCACTGAGCCATCCACCCATCTATGTCTGTCTCTCCATTCGTCCACGCACTGAGCCATCCACCCGTCTATGTCTGTCTCTCCATTCGTCCACGCACTGAGCCATCCACCCGTCTATGTCTGTATCTCCATTCGTCCAGGCATTGAGCCATCCACCCATCTATGTCTGTATCTCCATTCGTCCAGGCATTGAGCCATCCACCCATCTATGTCTGTATCTCCATTCGTCCACGCACTGAGCCATCCACCCATCTATGTCTGTCTCTCCATTCGTCCACGCACTGAGCCATCCACCCGTCTATGTCTGTCTCTCCGTTCGTCCACGCACTGAGCCATCCACCCATCTATGTCTGTCTCTCCATTCGTCTACGCATTGAGCCATTCATCCATCTACGCAGCCATCAGTCCAACAATCTGTCTGTTGTTCATTCCTTCATCCGTTCATTCTCCCTCCCCAACCCATCCATCAAACCATAATCTGTTCGTCCGTCGTTCTTCCCCCATCAGTCATCAGTCCATCTCCTATCTACCAGTTCATTACTGTCATCACTCCATCTCCTATCTACCATGTCATGACTGTCATCACTCCATCTCCTATCTACCATTTCATTACTGTCATCACTCCATCTCCTATCTACCATTTCATTACTGTCATCACTCCATCTCCTATCTACCATTTCATTACTGTCATCACTCCATCTCCTATCTACCAATTCATTACTGTCATCACTCCATCTCCTATCTACCATTTCATTACTGTCATCACTCCATCTCCTATCTACCATTTCATTACTGTCATCACTCCATCTCCTATCTACCATGTCATTACTGTCATCACTCCATCTCTTATCTACCATGTCATTACTGTCATCACTCCATCTCCTATCTACCATTTCATTACTGTCATCACTCCATCTCCTATCTACCATTTCATTACTCGCTACGTTGCGCGGGGCTTTCGTTAATAGTCCCTGCCTGGTCTGCTCCTTGCGAAGATTGTCGCTGATGGGCGGTGATTGATGCCTCAATCCAGTGATTGTCAATCTGCGGCCAGCGCTTCAAGTCAAGCGAAGGAAAGGGAGGGAAAGCGTGCGTGATGGTTCAGGCCAGAAAATATTAACGGCAGATTGTGTCTGAAATGTGGCCGTCCATGCAGCAAATCACTTCTCCACCAAAAAGGTTTGACCAATATTAGGATAACAGCTGATTGCGAAAACCTTAAGAACTTTCTGCAGTCAGCAGATTTGATTTCAATTTTACTGTTTTATCAATGCAGTTATCTGGGCACATGAGTGCCATGGACATTTCAAGAGGTCACATTTTAGGCACAAAAACGCGAGTCATAAATCAGTGTAGGTGTATTGTCTGACCACAGTTGTGTGAAAGAAAGGTGATCCTTTGCAGATAGCGGGTCGGCGATTTCAGCCAGGACATTGCCTAGTAACTTCAGTGTCATCAATACAGTGAACACAAAAAGTCTGTAAAAGGACATTGATGCGATTGCCTGTTATCAAAGCAAAGTGAATATTCAACGGTGTTACTCACCATCAACCGACACGGGATTACGGTCAGTGCGTTTGTGTGTGAGTGTGTGTTGGTGAGAAATTTCAAAGAAGAACATTCCAGATCATTTGTGAAGACGTTGGGAGGAAGACTCTGTGTATAGTGGGTGAAGATTGGCACTGCTCAGACATCACTGAGGACACGTCGTCAAACCAGTCCCTACACAGACCAGGCACCAGTGGAGGTAGTATGCAGACCCAGTGATTTCTTCCAGCCCCAGAGGCCGGTGTTGGAGGCTCCCCATGGGCACGTTGCGGGACCTGCAGCTGGCCCTGCAGGAGAAGATCCAGGAGCTGAGGCAGCGCGATGAGCTCATCGATGAGCTGGAGGCCGAGCTGGACGAGAAGGACTCGGTCATCCGGACCCTGCAGGTGGAACTGGACAAGTACCGCTCCGTCCTCAAGACACCCAGAACTCCGCCCGCTGCCCGCGGGCCCCTCACGCACGGCGTCCCGGCCGTGTCCAGACTGACAAATCACAACCCGTCCGTCCCGGGACTAGCCAATCACAGCCCTTCGCTCTCCAGACTGACCAATCACGCCCCGCCTGTGGCTGGATTGCCCGGGCATAACTCATCCGAACTGACTGGTCACAGCCGGCCCTTTGCGGGATTGACCAATCACAACCAAAGCACCACCCCCACTCCTCTCTCCTCCCGCTTCCCCATCCACAACCACAGCAACCCCGCCACCGCCGTGTCCTCCCCCTTCCCCGTCCACTCTCACCACACCACCACCACCACCTCAGTGTCTTCACGCTTCTCCTCCAACCACGCCCAGAACCACGTGTCGTTCTCCTTCAGCCCCAGCAAAGCCAACGGCAACAGCAGAAGTCTCCTCAACAACAACACCACCACCACCACTTCCACCACCACCACCACCACCCCATACAACAATAACACCACCACTACCACCACTACTAACAATAACAACAACAACAACACCCCCAACAACAACAATAACAACAACAACAGCAACAGCAACAACAAGAACAACAACCCCGCTCCCAGGCTGAGTTTGACCAAGAGCAGTGCCTTGAGTAACAGTCTAGCCGCCAGCAACCTCAGCAACAGACTCAGTGCCAGCCGCTTCAGCAACACGCTGAGCAGCAGACTGTCTCGCTCCAGCATCAACACCAATGGAAACAACAACCTACAGGCCGACTCCAAGAGTACCACCAAAGCTAGTGGCAATGTGTCGGATTCTAGTGTTGGCGGTGGCGGCGGCGGCGGTGGTGGTGGTGGTGGTGGTGGTGGTGGTGGTGGTGGTGGTGGTGGTGGTACCACAGCTCCAGTGGCCACGACGGCAACTCCTCCGTCAGGGACAGATCTTCGGGCTAAGAGGACGGCTATCTCCGCCGAGCCTTCCACCGTGCATTCCATGCAGAGTTTGGCCTCTGTGGCCAAGAGGGTCCCCAAAAATTACGCGTGAGTAGTTGTGTGTGTGTGTGTGTGTGTGTGTGTGTGTGTGTGTGTGTGTGTGTGTGTGTGTGTGTGTGTGTGTCTTTGTGTATGTGTGTGTGAGCCAGCCATGGGGGACAGAGACACAGGGGACAGACAGACAGATAGGCAGACAGACAGACAGACAGACAGATAGGCAGACAGACAGACTGACAGATAGGCAGACAGACAGACAGACAAGCAAGAGTTGATGGTGATAGAAAGGGGTGGGTAGGAATTTTACAGAGGTGTGTGTGTGTGTGTGTGTGTGTGTGTGTGTGTGTGTGTGTGTGTGTGTGTGTGTGTGTGTGTGTGTGTGCGTGCGTGCGTGCGCGCGCGTGTGTGTGTGTGTGTGTGTGTGTGAGAGAGAGAGAGAGAGAGAGAGAGACAGACAGACAGACAGACAGACAGACAGGCAGAGACAGAGACAGAGAGGGAGAGGTTGGGAAAGAAAGGAAAAGAGACAAATGCTAGGGAGAAAGGTGGGGTAAGAGAGAGAGAGAGAGAGAGAGAGAGAGAGAGAGAGAGAGAGAGAGAGAGAGAGAGAGACCGAGACCGAGACCGAGACCGAAAACATACAGACAGACAGACAGAGACAGACAGACAGGCGGACAGACAGACAGGCAAATAGACATACAGAGAAGGGGGAGATAGAGACAAAGACAGACAGGCAGACAGACAGACAGACAGGCAGACAGACAGACAGGCAGGCAAATAGACAGACAGAGAAGGGGGGGGGGAGAGAAGGTGCCGGGAGGGAGGGGGGAGGAGAAAGAGAAACAATCATCAAGAAAAACCGTTTTCATCGTCTGTTCAAAGGAACGTAAGAAGATACGTCCTCCTGTGTTTAGCCTACTACATCCCTCACCCCACCCCTACCCCACCCACACCCCTCCCTCTTTTTCCCCATCACTCGCTTTCGAGAAGAGTGAGAGATAAGAACATGGGAGAAAGATGGAGCTACTCAGACAAACACACTATGGATTCACAGACAAACAGACACACAAACAGACAGCAAATTGTGGGAAGTAGATTTTCCACACCACAAAACGTTGCCTCTTCGAATTACCATTGCCGAAAATAACCGTAAACAAGCTGACATTTTGGAGGCGTTCCCTTTATCTGAACATCTCTTCCTTTCCCCTCCCCTCCCTTTCCTCCTCCTCCTTGCTCGCCCTGGTGTGTGTATGTGTGTGTGTGCGTGCGTGCGCGCGCGCGCGCGCGTGCGTGTATGTAGTGTATGTGTATGTGTGTGTGACAGAGAGAGAGAGAGGGGAGAAGACGAGAGATAGAGGAGAGAGAGAGGAAGTTGTGTGAGAGAGTAGGAGAGAGAGAGAGAGAGAAAATGAGAGAGAAAGAGAGAGAAGAGAGAGAGAGAGAGAGAAGAAGAAGAGGAGGGAGAGAGGTAGGAGAGGAGGGAGAGAGAGGAGACAGTAATGAGAAGATAGGAAGATAGGAAGAGAGAGGGAGGGTGTGAGAGAGGGAGACAGAGCAGACAGAGACAGACGAGACAGAAGAAGAGGGGGGGTTGTGTGGGGGTGATGTGTGTGTGTGTGTGTGTGTGTGGTGTGTGTGTGTGTGTGTGTGTGTGTGTGTGGTGTGTGTGTGAGTGTGTGTGTGTGTGTGTATGTGTGTGTGTGTGTGTGTGGTGAGACAGGCAGACAGACAGGTAGACAGACGGAGACAGAGAGAGAGAAGGGGAGAGGAAATGCTTGTAGGTGTGTGGGGGTGGGGTGGTGGGTGCGTGGTGTTGTATGTGTGTGTGTGTGTGTGTGTGTGTGTGTGTGTGTGTGTGTGTGAGAGAGAGAGAGAGGGAGTGTGATGTGGTGTTGTGAGCGTGTGTGTGTGCTGTGTGTATGTGTGTGTGTGTTGTGTGTGTGTGTGTGAGAGGGAGGTAGAGAGAGAGAGAGAGAGCAGACAGACAGACAGACGGACAGACAGAGAGATATAGTGTTGGGGGGGGGGGATAGTGGGGAACGTGCGTGCGTGTGTGGGTGGGTGCGTGCGTGTGTGCGTGCGTGAATGTGTGTGTGTGTGTGTGTGTTTATGTAGGTGTGTGTGTGTGGAGGGGGGAGGGGGGTGGGCGGAGAATCTTAACGTCTGTGCGCTCTTTGTGGCGTTACGCCCACGTGGTCCATTCTGGTTCCTCCAGAGCCCCACCCCGCATACTTCAGACTGCAGACACTGGCACTGGCACCGGCAGTGAACTGTGTTGTAGTATTGTGCCTTGCACCCACAGGGAGCATGGTCGTTACAGGCCTTCCAGCAGTTCTTCAGACTGCAGACACTGGCACTGGCACCGGAAGTGAAGTGTGTTTGTAGGCTTTTGCCCTTACACCCACAGGGGTCGTGGTCGTTTCAGGCCTTCCTTACACCCACAGGGAGCGTGGTCGTTACAGGCCTTCCTTACACCCACAGGGAGCGTGGTTACAGGCCTTCCTTAAACCCACAGGGAGCGGAGTGGTTACAGGCCTTCCTTACACCCGCAGGGAGCGTGGTTACAGGCCTTCCTTACACCCACAGGGAGCGTGGTTACAGGCCTTCCTTACACCCACAGGGAGCGTGGTCGTTACAGGCCTTCCTTACACCCACAGGGAGCGTGGTCGTTTCAGGCCTTCCTTACACCCACAGGGAGCGTGGTTACAGGCCTTCCTTACACCCAGGCGGGTCAGGTACAGGACCGGTTACAGCCTTCTTACCCCGCAGGGAGCGTGGTTACAGGCCTTCCTTACACCCGCAGGGAGTGTGGTTACAGGCCTTCCTTACACCCGCAGGGAGCGTGGTTTACAGGCCTTCCTTACACCCACAGGGAGCGTGGTCGTTACAGGCCTTCCTTACACCCACAGGGAGCGTGGTCGTTACAGGCCTTCCTTACACCCACAGGGAGCGTGGTTACAGGCCTTCCTCACACCCCAGGGAGCGTGGTTACAGGCCTTCCTTACACCCACAGGGAGCGTGGTCGTTACAGGCCTTCCTTACACCCGCAGGGAGCGTGGTTACAGGCCTTCCAACAGTTCTTGATGCTAGTCATATTATTAGCAGATTTCTTTTCACCCGAGTTGCGAATGTAGCGAGGTGTGCTGAGACGATAAATGATGAGGTTGATGCTGTTCGCTTCCATTCTGACAGTACAGAATACTTGTTCCTTCCCTGTCCCAACATTGTGAGTCTTCCCAGTTAGAAACGTTCCGGACCAAAGTGTGTTCGCGTGCGCACATGCGTGCGTGCGTGCGTGCGTGTGTGCGTGCGTGCGTGTGTGCGTGCGTGCGTGTGTGTGTGTGTGTGTGTGTGTGTATGCGTGCGTGCGCGCGCGCGCGCGCGTGTGTGTGTGTGTGTGTGTGTGTGTGTGTGTGTGTGAGTCGTGTCTGTGTCAGTGTCTGTTTGTTGTAGTGTGGTGTGTGTGTGTGTGATGCGTACGTGTGTGCGTGCGTGCGTGCGTCGTGCGTGCTGGTCGGGTCGTGGGCGTGCGTGTGTGTGTGTGTGTGTGTGTGTGGTGTGTGTGGTGGTGGTGTGCGTGCGCGCGCGCGCGCGCGGCGCGCGCGCGTGCATATATATCTGTGTGTGTGTGTGTGTGCTGTCGTCTGTGTGTCTGTGTCTGTGTGATGAACCGGCATCATAATCACTCTCAATGTAAATTCTGGTGCACTGGTTCACAGATGTCACAGACTTAGTCAAGTAAAGTATAAACCCAATTTCAACCGGAGCCTGCCTACAAACAAGATTTTACTTCCTGGTCATGTTCACATCAGCAGGGAGTTAGGAGTGAGTAGAGACTGGGCGTATCGGACCAGGGAGTTAGGAGTGAGTAGAGACTGGGCGTATCGGACCAGGGAGTTAGGAGTGAGTAGAGACTGGGCGTATCGGACCAGGGAGTTAGGAGTGAGTAGAGACTGGGCGTATCGGACCAGGGAGTTAGGAGTGAGTAGAGACTGGGCGTATCGGACCAGGGAGTTAGGAGTGAGTAGAGACTGGGCGTATCGGACCAGGGAGTTAGGAGTGAGTAGAGACTGGGCGTATCGGACCAGGGAGTTAGGAGTGAGTAGAGACTGGGCGTATCGGACCAGGGAGTTAGGAGTGAGTAGAGACTGGGCGTATCGGACCAGGGAGTTAGGAGTGAGTAGAGACTGGGCATATCGGACCAGGGAGTTAGGAGTGAGTAGAGACTGGGCGTATCGGACCAGGGAGTTAGGAGTGAGTAGAGACTGGGCGTATCGGACCAGGGAGTTAGGAGTGAGTAGAGACTGGGCGTATCGGACCAGGGAGTTAGGAGTGAGTAGAGACTGGGCGTATCGGACTAGGGAGTTAGGAGTGAGTAGAGACTGGGCGTATCGGACCAGGGAGTTAGGAGTGAGTAGAGACTGGGCGTATCGGACCAGGGAGTTAGGAGTGAGTAGAGACTGGGCGTATCGGACCAGGGAGTTAGGAGTGAGTAGAGACTGGGCGTATCGGACCAGGGAGTTAGGAGTGAGTAGAGACTGGGCGTATCGGACCAGGGAGTTAGGAGTGAGTAGAGACTGGGCGTATCGGACCAGGGAGTTAGGAGTGAGTAGAGACTGGGCGTATCGGACCAGGGAGTTAGGAGTGAGTAGAGACTGGGCGTATCGGACCAGGGAGTTAGGAGTGAGTAGAGACTGGGCGTATCGGACCAGGGAGTTAGGAGTGAGTAGAGACTGGGCGTATCGGACCAGGGAGTTAGGAGTGAGTAGAGACTGGGCGTATCGGACCAGGGAGTTAGGAGTGAGTAGAGACTGGGCGTATCGGACCAGGGAGTTAGGAGTGAGTAGAGACTGGGCGTATCGGACCAGGGAGTTAGGAGTGAGTAGAGACTGGGCGTATCGGGGGGGGGGGGGGGGGCGATAACGGGGGACGAGGAAGAGGGGGGAAGGGGGAATGAGCGACGTGGGGGTGATATAAAGGTGAGGGTAGAGGAACATGCGGGTTGAAAATGTCACCGAAGATGTAATGGGAGATATACATGGGGAGAGAGACGATCAGATGGAGAGAAGGAGGAGATTAAAGGAGGAGAAGGAGAAGACAGAATATGGAAAAAGAGGATGAGGAAGAACAACAAAAGAAGGAGAAGAGGAGGCGGGGGGGGGGGTGGATATAAAGAAAAGGGAAGAGGAGGTGAAAGAAGAAAGGAGAGACAGAATAAATAAGAAGGATTAAGAGAAGGAGGAGGAGGTGGAGAAGGGAAGAAGGACATAAGAAGAAGAAAAATGATTAGAGGAGTTGGAGTTGTAGATGGGAGAAGGAACAAAACCGAAGAGGATGAAGACAAAGGAAGAAGGGAAGGAAGAAGGGAGAAGAAAAGGTAACGCGAGAAGAAGAAGAAGAAGAAAGAATCGGAGGGAAAGAAGGAAAAGAAAAAGGACAAAGCAAGAAAAGGAGAAGAAAGAAAGAAGGAAGAAGAAAAAAGAGAAGGGAAGAGAACAGTAGGAGAAAAACGAGCACGAAGGAGCAAAAAGGAGAAACGATCAAATGGAGGAGGAGGTAGATGAAATTGGATGGAGAAGTACAAGAACGAAGAAGAAAAAAGAAGGGAGAGGAGGAGTAGAAGAAGAAGAAGGAGGAGGAGGAGGAGGAGGAGGAGGAGGAGATTGAAGAGACAAACGTAAGCAGAGGAGGAAAAAAAGACGAAGACACTGAAGAGGTTGAAGAGGGCG
>CM065715.1:2909928-2912428 GCA_033310375.1 Conus canariensis
AACTTGAGCCGTTTGCTCATGCGGAGGAGCACCTTGACTACATCCTGTACCGTGGACAGGGAAGGAAGCATCGCACTGTCCTGCAAGACTGGAACACCTTGACTAAAGCCTGTACCATGGACAGGAAGCATCGCACCGTCCTGCAAGGCTGGGTGCTTTGGCCAGGCCATAAAAACCAGTGTGGGGTGAAGGTAGCGTAAAAGTGCACCACACTGGCTGTTTACGAGGTGATGGTCAGTACGGCCCTGACCTACGGCTGTAAACCATGGACACTGGCTGTTTACGAGGTGATGGTCAGTACGGCCCTGATCTATGGCTGTAAACCATGGACACTGGCTGTTTACGAGGTGATGGTCAGTACGGCCCTGACCTACGGCTGTAAACCATGGACACTGGCTGTTTACGAGGTGATGGTCAGTACAGCCCTGATCTACGGCTGTAAACCATGGACATGGCTGTGTACGAGGTGATGGTCAGTGCGGCCCTGATCTACGGCTGTAAACCATGGACATGGCTGTGTACGAGGCGATGGTCAGTGCGGCCCTGATCTATGGCTGTAAACCATGGACACTGGCTGTTTACGAGGTGATGGTCAGTACGGCCCTGATCTACGGCTGTAAACCATGGACACTGGCTGTGTACGAGGCGATGGTCAGTGCGGCCCTGATCTATGGCTGTAAACCATGGACACTGGCTGTTTACGAGGTGATGGTCAGTACGGCCCTGATCTACGGCTGTAAACCATGGACACTGGCTGTTTACGAGGTGATGGTCAGTACGGCCCTGATCTACGGCTGTAAACCATGGACACTGGCTGTTTACGAGGTGATGGTCAGTACAGCTCTGATCTATGGCTGTAAACCATGGACACTGGCTGTTCACGAGGTGATGGTCAGTACGGCCCTGATCTACGGCTGTAAACCATGGACACTGGCTGTTTACGAGGTGATGGTCAGTACAGCTCTGATCTATGGCTGTAAACCATGAACGCTGGCTGTTCACGAGGCGATGGTCAGTACGGCCCTGATCTATGGCTGTAAACCATGGACACTGGCTGTTCACGAGGCGATGGTCAGTACGGCCCTGATCTATGGCTGTAAACCATGGACACTGGCTGTTCACGAGGCGATGGTCAGTACGGCCCTGATCTATGGCTGTAAACCATGGACACTGGCTGTTCACGAGGCGATGGTCAATATGGCCCTGATCTATGGCTGTAAACCATGGACACTGGCTGTTTACGAGGCGATGGTCAGTACGGCCCTGATCTACGGCTGTAAACCATGGACACTGGCTGTGTACGAGGCGATGGTCAGTGCGGCCCTGATCTATTGCTGTGAACCATGGACACTGGCTGTTTACGAGGCGATGGTCAGTATGGCCCTGATCTATGGCTGTAAACCATGGACACTCCACTGCTGGAAACGGCTCAAAAGGCGTGATGAGTTCCACCGCCGCTGCCTGCAAACGATGGGTAGATAGACAGACAGACAGACAAACAGACTGACAGATGGATAGGTAGATAGAGAGACAGGCAGACAGATAAACGATCGACTAGTTCCACTGCCCTGCCTGCACACGATAGATAGATAGAGAGACAGGCAGTCAGACAGACAGATAGATAGGTAGATAGAGAAACAGGCAGGCAGGCAGATAGACAAACAGGCAGACAGACAGATAGAGCAGGCAGGCAGGCAGACAGACAGATAGATAGATAGATAGATAGATAGAGAGAGAGATAGAGAGATAGAGATAGATAGATGACAGATTAATCTATACCTTCTCGTATTCATACATACATACATACATACAACATACATACATACATACATACATACATACATACATACATACTACATACATACATATCAATTACTTTAATGCATCAACATGTCAAATCAACAACAATGCACAGTAGTCCAGATTGCAGGCGCATCGATAAAAGTTATCTTTCACATACACTCTCTGTCTCTCTCTCCTCTCTCTCTCTCTCTCTCTCTCTCTCTCTCTCTCCTCTCTCTCTCTCTCTATCCCCCTCTTTCACTCTCTGTCCCCACGCCCTTTCTCTCTCCGACTGGCTCCAATTCTGTGTTTGTCAGTGCTTTAGTCAGCTGATACTATTTAAAGCACAGTTTGAAAGTCATCATCTGTCATTTCAATGCTGGTTCATGAGGTGATTCCGCCTTGACCAAACACGCCTAGACCCAATCATGACAGACATGCTCAAGTATTTTGCGAGTTGTTTACATTTTGTTATGGGCAGTCCTAACATCGAAAGTCCTGAAACCACTCTTTTATGAACTATGCCTAGTGAACCTATTACAAGAACAACCACTTTCGTGCTAAATCCGGCATCACTAAGACCATAGCAAAGAGGCAAGTACTTTTGAAATTTGCTCTCATGGCATGTTTGTATGAATGACATACATACATACATACATACATACATACATACATACTACATACATACATACAACATACAACATACATACATACAAAC
>CM065715.1:2917428-2922428 GCA_033310375.1 Conus canariensis
TGTGTGTGTCTGTGTGTGTGTGTGTGTGTGGTGTGTGTGTGGTGTGTGTGTGTGTTGTGTGTGCGCGCGCGTGCGTGCGTTCGTGCGTGCGTGCGTGCTTGCGAGAGTGTGCGTGTGTGTGTGTGTGTGTGCGTGTGTGTGTGTGTGTGTGTGTGTGTGTGTGTGTGTGTGTGTGTGTGTGTGTGTGTGTGTGCGCGCGTGCGTGCGTTCGTGCGTGCGTGCGTGCTTGAAGTGTGCGGGGTGTGTGTGTGTGTCGTGTGTGTGTGTGTGTGTGTGTGTGTGTGTGTGTGTGTGTGTGTGTGTACGTGCATGCGAGCGCGCGTGATTGTACGTGTGATGTAAGTGTGCGTGCGTGCGTCGTCCGTGTGTGTGTGTGTGTGTGTGTGTGTGTGTGTGTGTGTGGTGGTGTGCGCGCGCGCGCGCGCGTGCGTTGCGTGTGTGCGTGCGTGTGTATGTGGTGTATGTTTTTGTGTGTTGTGTGTGTGTGCGCGCGCGCGCACTCTCATCTGTTTACTCACTCACTCCCGAACTCTCACATGTCACTATTCCTTGTGGCATCTTTCTGTTCTGTAAAAGAAAGCGAAGGAAACAACCTACAGAGAAAACCCAAACAACGTCACATGTCACCATTCCATGTGGAATCTTTCTGTTCTGTAAAAGAAAGCTAAGGAAACACCCACAGAGAAAAACCCAAACAACGTCACATGTCACCATTCCATGTGGAATCTTTCTGTTCTGTAAAAGAAAGCGAAGGAAACAGCCCACAGAGAGAAACCCAAACAACGTCACATGTCACCATTCCATGTGAATCTTCTGTTTTGTAAAAGAAAGCGAAGGAAACAGCCCACAGAGAAAACCCCAACAACGTCAGAAGAACAGAAAGAAGCTAGGTAAGAGGAAAGAAGTGTGAGGGGTGAACATGAGCTCTTCATCACCGTCACACATGCATGGGGCTGTGTGTGTGGTGTGATGGATGAAATGAACACTTCATCACCGTCACACGTGCATGTGGTTGTGTTTGGGTGTGGGGGATGAGTGGTGATGGTGCTGTCAGTGGAACACTTCATCACCGTCACACGTGCATGTGGCTGTGTGTTTGGGTGTGGGGATGAGTGGATGGTGCTGTCAGTGGAACACTTCATCACCGTCACACGTGCATGTGGCTGTGTGTTTGGGTGTGGGGATGAGTGGTGATGGTGCTGTCAGTGGAACACTTCATCACCGTCACACGTGCATGTGGCTGTGTGTTTGGGTGTGGGGATGAGTGGTGATGGTGCTGTCAGTGGAACACTTCATCACCGTCACACGTGCATGTGGCTGTGTGTTTGGGTGTGGGGGATGAGTGGTGATGGTGCTGTCAGTGGAACACTTCATCACCGTCACACGTGCATGTGGCTGTGTGTTTGGGTGTGTGGGATGAGTGGTGATGGTGCTGTCAGTGGAACACTTCATCACCGTCACACGTGCATGTGGCTGTGTGTTTGGGTGTGTGGGATGAGTGGTGATGGTGCTGTCAGTGGAACACTTCATCACCGTCACACGTGCATGTGGCTGTGTGTTTGGGTGTGGGGGATGAGTGGTGATGGTGCTGTCAGTGGAACACTTCATCACCGTCACACGTGCATGTGGCTGTGTGTTTGGGTGTGGGGATGAGTGGTGATGGTGCTGTCAGTGGAACACTTCATCACCGTCACACGTGCATGTGGCTGTGTGTTTGGGTGTGGGGGATGAGTGGTGATGGTGCTGTCAGTGGAACACTTCATCACCGTCACACGTGCATGGGGCTGTGTGGGGGCGTGGGGGATGAGTGCTGATGATGCTGTCAGTAGGCGTATCATTGTGCGTAGCTGAGCATGTTTGTGAGTGCGCGCGCACCTCTGTGTGTGTGTGTGTGTGTGTGTGGTGTGTGTGTGTGTGTGTGTGTGTGTGTGTGTGTGTGTGTGTGTGTGTGTGTGTAACACACACAGCAATGACGGACATGCCAAAACTTTTTTTTTTTAATCACAAAACGCAATCGTAGAGATACGGCTTATGAATTTCTCCCAAACTTGTCCATATTTTGTCGAACCTCAAAAACGTTATAAAAAGAACAGAAAATGTCTGTTAATGATAGACGTGATGTTAGAAATGACAGGTCTAGATAAATCTGAGAATCCAAATCTCAGCCTCCTTCATTTGCTAGTTATGAGAACCAGTGATGGATATGGGGTGGAGGGGGGCGGGGGGAGAGAGAAGGCCCACCAAATGAAGTCGACACAAAACCCTTAAAGCGACAAATGAAGGCATTTAATGAACTTTAACTGCTGGGGTCGACAGGTTGTGGACAGAGAGACAGTTGAAGATGCAGGATATCGACACCGTAAGTGACTGGGGATTATAGTTAAGCATGTTTGGGAGCTCTGAGAGAGAGAGAGAGAGAGAGAGAGAGAGAGAGAGAGAGAGAGAGAGAGAGGGAGAGAGAGAGAGGGAGGGAGAGGAGGGGGGAGAGAGAGGGGGAGCGAGCGAGAGAGTCACAGAGAGAGACAGACAGACCGACAGACAGAGAGACAGTCCGACAGGCTGACGGACGGACAGACAGACAGACTGGAAGTCAGACAGACAGAGACGGTTGAAGGGAGGGCAGGAGCGAGTGAACGAGCGAGAGAGTGAGAGATAGACAGACAGACAGACCGACAGACAGACAGACAGTCAGACAGGCTGACGGACGGACAGACAGACTGGAAGTCAGACAGACAGAGACGGTTGGAGGGAGGGCAGGAGCGAGTGAAAGAGCGAGAGAGTGAGACAGACAGACAGACAGACAGACCACAGACAGACAGATTGACGGACAGACAGACAGACAGACAGGCTGATGGATGGACAGACAGACAGAGATAGTTGGCGGGAGGGCAGGAGCGAGTGAACGAGCGAGAGGGAGAGAGAGGATAAGGCAGACAGAGAGGGGACGAGAGGAGGGGGAGGGGGTACGGGTAGAGAGACAAACAGACCGACAGACTGACGGACAGACAGTCACAGACAGAGACGGAGAGAAAAGCGCAAGCGAGAGAGAGAGAGAGAGAGAGAGAGAGAGAGAGAGAGAGAGAGAGAGAGAGTCAGACACACACGCACACACACACACACACACACACACACACACACACACACACACACACACACACACAGACACACACACAGACACACAGACAGAGCATGCTGTGAGGTGCTTGCCTCATTATTTTCATGCAGGAAACTGCCTGGCTGAACACAATCATCAGAAACAGGCGGCAGTGCCACCCGCTTTTCTGCCAGTAGGCATCCCAAGGTGAAGGCTGTGCCCCACGTCATTTCTGTCAATAGACATCCCAAGGTGAAGGCTGTGCCCCACGTCACTTCTATCAATAGACATCCAAAGGTGAAGGCTCTGCCCCACGTATTGCTGCTAATAGACATCCCAGGGTGGAGGCTCTGCCCCACGTCATTGCTGCCAATAGACATCCCAAGGTGAAGCTGTGCCCCACGTCATTTCTGTCAGTAGAC
The DNA here is from genome assembly GCA_033310375.1 of Conus canariensis. Classification (NCBI taxonomy): domain Eukaryota; kingdom Metazoa; phylum Mollusca; class Gastropoda; order Neogastropoda; family Conidae; genus Conus; species Conus canariensis. Next base: position 2,920,945 of record CM065715.1, read on the forward strand.
ATCCCAAGGTGAAGGCTGTGCTCCACGTCATTTCTGTCAATAGACATCCCAAGGTGAAGGCTGTGCCCCATGTCATTTCTGCCGATAGACATCCCAGGTGAAGGCTGTGCCCCACGTCATTTCTGTCAATAGACATCCCAAGGTGAAGGCTGTGCCCCACGTCATTGCTGTCAATAGGCATCCCAAGATGAAGTCTGTGCCCCACGTCATTTCTGCCAATAGACATCCCAAGGTGAAGGCTGTATCCCACGTCATTTCTGTCAATAGACATCCCAAGGTGAAGGCTGTGCCCCACGTCATTTCTGTCAATAGACATCCCAAGGTGAAGGCTGTGCCCCACGTCATTTCTGTCAATAGACATCCCAAGGTGAAGACTGTGCCCCACATCAGTGGCAGTGATTCCCAAACAAGGACCCACTGTGTATGATCACGGCAGAAGGAAAAGCAACATAAGAGTGGAGACAGAGGAGGAGGCAGAGAAGGCTCAGGCCACAAGATGAGCCAGCAGAAAGGGAGGGTCAGCTATACCTGGCAGGTGGTCACTGAGGTATACTGTAACTACCATGTGTGAGTTTGTGTGTTCAATTCTGCTGGTGGTCACTGAAGCATACTGTAACTACCACGTGTGAGTTTGTGTGTTCAATTTTCTCCGAAAATCGACTGATTGTGCGACATTTAACACCACAATTTTCTTATCTATCAAGAGAAATGCTCGAAACTTTGCACACTAACCGCTGAAATCCGTCCTTTGTTTGTGAAGTAAACTAAGCTATGTATTTACGTTACAGCCATATGAGCATTACTTCAAGTAAGGGTATAACGCGTATAAATTCAGTGCGTTTTGGCTGTGATCGTATCTGGTTTAATATCAGTTGCACGCTTAAGCATTACTTCAAGTACGGGTATAACGCGTATAAATTCAGTGCATTTTGGCTGTGATCCTATCTGGTTTAATATCAGTTACACGCCCATGATTTAACTTCATGACCATGATAAGCTACCTGTAGTAACACGACAAAAATGACAAGAAACAGAGATGCTCTGGTTTTGTTGTGCCGTGCAAAGAGTAAACCAGTATTGTAGGCCGGTTCGATTGAATATATTTTAAATAATTAACTTCTGAAGGGGTTTGGTATAACACAAAATGAAACAAATTCCGATGTGTTAAACCACAGACATTGCTATAGCCCTGTGCAAAATGTCAAGCAAACCCTTCTATGAACAAAGATGTTCTGACCATATATCCCTCCCCGATGCCCCCCCCCCCTCCCCCCACCCCGCGGCCAGCAAGTGTTCTTACCGCAGACTTCAAAACGATTACAGCATAAACGAATAATACTACCGTTGGAGTTCTGTGCGTACGCTGCAAGCACAACAGGTGTGTGTTTTGGCACGCTGGTATTCAGAGCGTAGTACACCGTCACGCAGTGCCTTAGCGGTCCGGAAGAGGTCAGTGACCTTAACGATGCGCACAGGACTGGGTG